>VZTI01004181.1:35513-88591 GCA_013397865.1 Struthidea cinerea
CGGCCGCCCGGGGGGCCCGAGGAGGCCGTCCCGGCCCTGCGCCTCCGCCGCGGCCGCCCCGGGAGCTGGGCCGCGGGGGGCCTCGTAGGGTCCCGCCGCGGGTTGGAGGCGGCCAGGCTGGCAGCAGGCGCCCGGCCGAGGCTTCCTCCGTGTCAGTCCGTGCGTGACCTTGCCTGTCCCCGTCTGTCCGTGCGTGTCCTTGCCCGTCCTTGCTGTCTGCCTCGCGGTGACCGCCCGCCCGATGTCCTTGCCGTGCCTGGAGGTCGAGTTGTGGTCGTCATGGCCTCGCTGCCGGGGAGCGTTCCCTCGCCAGCAGGCCTCCCAGAGATTTGCACCCCACTACTCTCTTTTGTATCGTGTTGCCTTTCCTCTCCATCCTCTCTTCGAAACACGTTACCTTTTCCAGAGGATGAATGGCTGCTTTTTTGCTGATTTCCTAAAAGTAATATTGGAAATAGCTTTATAATGTTTGGTGGCACTTTGTTATTTATTTCTTTAATGCAGAGACCTGTGTTAGAAGTCCAGTACATGACCCAACCGCGAGTTGAAGATGCATACCTGTGTTTACTTTTGTGCATCTCACAGGCCTAAGACTATTTTAAGACCCCACTCTAGTCAGGAGAAATAACGTAGCTCAATGTCTTTACCTGTGATTTAGAGGGTTTGCTTTTTGTGCTCCTTAAGTCCTTACGTATTAACAGATACAGGTTAGTACAGTTATTTTTTTAATCTGTGGGGGTTTTTAAATGTGTGTGTATATCTATGTGTGCATGTGTATAGAAACTCATAGAGAAATCTATATACACACACATTGAGAAAGAAATACAGCTCAACTGTTTTTTCACATTTTTATCCTTTGATTGTCCCACTGGTTACTGCTGCATCCTCCCTCCTAAAATGGCACCTGTTTTATGGTGTTGAAGGTTAATTCTCAGTCTCCTAAAAATGCTTTGAAATCTATGAGTATGAATTTAGGAGTTCCTCTAGGCTAATTCAGAAACTTACTGTTCATGTTTAACTGCTTGTTTCTGCCCTTCTTCTACTCCTCCGTGGTGTTGACAGAACCATGCCTGTGCCGTGTGGTAAATTGGGTCAGTCAAGTGATTCAGCCTAAAAATAATTTTGTTTGTTTCTTTTAAAGTCTTACCATTCTACATGTCAAGTAATTATTTCAGAAAAATAGTAAGGTGTAGCGGGGCTGGGTATGAAAAGCATGGCAGTATGAGGTAGGTACCCTCAAGTTGGTATTTCTTCTTTGAAATGGTGCCTTAGGTTCCTTCCTTGCCACAGAGGGAGAGGAAGAATTTGTGTCCCTTAGTGTTTTCAGTAAGAGGGTTGTTGAAGACATTTGCCTGAGTGGGACTGAAACTTATGCTTCACGTTCTGTAGGATAGTGGCCAGATCATAGGTCAGCAGGTTTCTTGGAGAAGAGGGAGAGCATTATGGGTTTCTCTTAAAGTTTTGTACACAGCTTTGTAATCATTGCTTGTTGTTAGAATGAGAATAAAATTTTCCATGGAACAAGGAAAAGACGCTTCAGAATAAGATCATTTTGGCACTATGAGGGAATGCTTAAGACAAATGCTTGTTTGCATGAGTTTTGCAAAGTAATTATGTCTTGGTTAGTAGGCACTAAAACTTAAATCTTTTCTCAATTACTGTTTTATATAAAAAATATCTGTATAAGAATAATATTTATATGAAATTTTATTCTTAACGAGACTCTGTAGTCTCCCTACTTGGGGGTGAGAATCAACATACATAATTAGAGAAAAGGATTTAGGGTTCTATGTTTTAAATTCAAGATGTCTTCACAGATCTTGTAGCTCACAGTGAGGTAATAAATCAGATACAAGTAAAGGGGAGAAAGTGTATCTGTTGCATTTTTGCTTTGTATTGCTTCTTGAATGCAACTGTTTTGTTTTCCTTTGTTACATACCATATAATCATTCTTACAGAGCATGTAATCCTTTGTATTTCATCAGAAACGGAGATAAATTTCAATATACAGATAGACGCCTCAAAGTTTGATGGTGAACAAGTCCCATTTTTAGCTTTAGTGTCTCCTAACATCTCTTGATGTCACAGAATGGAACCTTTTGCTAAAGACTACTTAAGCTTGTTTTCCAGTTGCAGTGGTCAGCAACTATCCAAAAGACTACTTCTTTGAGAAGCCAGTTGTTTGCTGCATATCTTGCAATTGGATATATAAATCCTGCAATACTGGTTTCCTATCAGAAAAGTATTTTGACAGACACAATTTGGTATAAGTAGTTTCTTTGTTTTGGAGTATATTCGAAATATTTTCTGTCTAATTTATTAGTGGTGTAATCTCTGTTATTGTCAAACTGTAGAAAGAATGTATTATACTAGTATGTTAGATGTGTGTCTTTAAGTAAATACAGGTGTTAGAAATACTAACAATAAAAATTGTTGGTGTTCTTAGGAGATGACTGAAGAAGATTCTGGAACTGTCAACTCTTAGGGCATTTGATTGATTCTTGCATCACTCCAGCATTATACTTTTGTTTACTTAGATTCTGAATCTAAGTAAGGTTTGGTTGTTAGGTAAAACTTTAGGCAAGTTTTGTGTTACTTGCCGAAATTAGGTTATGAGAGTAATATAGCTTATTGTTTGGACACTGTAGGATTAAATTTTAAGCATTCAAGATGTAGTTTTATTTGCAGTGCATTTTTATGCAGATTTTTGCATGTGAAACTTCTTATAGGGCTCCAGCTTTCAGAACTTCAATTAAACAATAATACAATCACTTTCCAAGAGTTACAAGAGAGATTCTGTTCTGATTTCCATTAGTGAAATTTGGTTCTTAGAAATCTTATGACATCATCTAGCACAGATACTGCTTTTATCGTGGCGTGTTTAGGCACTTTAAGATACACATGCCCAAGCTGCCCAATGATGCTAAACTGGTTATTTCCACAATACGGAAATAAGTGTTCAGTTTGAAGTTAAGAGAACATGCAGCAACATTCCTCATATCTTTATGAAATCCCATGTGCTTGTTTTAAATCACTTAAGCAGTGGTTACCAAGTCCCTCATTATTTTATCTGGTGGTGAGCCTAACAGATGTCAGCAGATACCTGAGCTGATTCAGAAAGTAGAAGTGCCTCCTTTGCTTAAATCATGTTTTGAAGCTTTCATACTGTAAGATCTGTGAAGTTGCCAGAAGGCTTGAAGTTATGTTGAACATGCTCTCCCTAGTTTGACCTGAAAGATTGCAGTGTTTCCTTACATTAGAAATATCGACAGTTGGAGCTGGGAAAAGAAAACTTCAAACAAATTTCTGCTGAAGTAGGAATCAGCTGTTTGTTTCAAAACCACTTCAGACTGTTTCCGAGAAGCCCTTTCTATCACAGTATATTGGAGTCAGAATTAATTTCTGTTGCTGTTAGCAGAATGTTTTGTGTGTGAAGGTGTAATATGGCCACACACTCTGTACATTTCATGATAATGCATTTTTCATGTCACTTTTCAGTGGTTTTTCAAAATGTGTTACCTTCCTCTTGTAATGCTGTTGTAAAGACAGAAAATGTGTTACTGGTTCATCATTGTTAGGGGTTTGGAAGGGTGCCCATGCACAAAAAACTCAAGACACAGTCAGAATTGTAAAGCAAGTCAATTTTATTAGTCACGTTAGCAATAAATACATACCAACCCCTGGATGTTGGAGAAGCCGCTGAGAAGGAGATGGAGCATGGTGCTCAGGCAGGAGGGGCAGACAGGCTGTGCACCTTCAGGGCATCCCCTGGATGAAAACGGTGTGCACGATGTCCTCCTCTCCCCTCCACCCCAGAACCACACCTTATATCTCCTCCTCAGGAGTGGCCAGTTTCAACATCATCTCGCATGCAGCCAGTGCATGAGATGAGGTCATGATCACACCTCCATGCCAACAATGGCTTTATTATGTGTTATTCCTCTTTCACAGGATGAATCCCCACCAGGTGACAGATACATAGTTTCATTTCTGAAGGGTAGTCTTACCAAGTAACAATAAGGTCTTCTTTTACGTTATCTTCTCCTTGTGTACAGCAGTGAACCAAATATGGCAGGCCTTAGACACGTCTTTGGTCCTTGACACAATCATAAATGCATATCTGAGGTTATGAAAGCAAAGAATTATGGACACTTGTGTAGTACAAAGCCTGTTATTCAATTCATACTCAAGAAATTGAGGAAATCTGGGATGCCATTTACATCTCAGTTTTCAGTTACTGTCTTTATAAGCAAGCTTCCTCCTCAGGAAAATGAGGGGGAAGCCATTTTTGTGGCAAAATAAAGGACTTCTAAAACAGAAAATACTCAAAATACTCCTGTCTTAATTTTTTATCCTGTCCTTCCATGAAGAATAGATGAAATGCTTACTAACTTAAAAAAAAAAATCTGCAAGATAACTAGCTTACTCTTTTGTGTTATTGTTTGATTTGTTTTGTTTTTTTTTTCTTTCATGAAATAATATTGACATTTTTGTTGCATGTCAATACCAAACCATGTGCTAAAACAGGGCTTAGTAGATTTCCCAGAGCTACATCTGGGTAGATCAGAGACCTGTTTAAAGATGCACAAAACCCTGACTGAATCTGGTTAATAGAAGCACTATTTGGCCAGTGTTAGTGCTAGCCAGTGTGAGATTTTTGTCAAGTCTGGAATAGATAGCATGTTGCAGAAATTGTATTATTTATTATTTCATCAACATGTAATACATGTCTGCTGCTTACTTTATCCCACACAATATATAAAAGTGTGTGTGGTGTTGTCAGGCTCACTCACATCAGAAGCTGTGGATTTCATTAATTTAAAAAAAATAGTCTGTAGTATTTTTCTTTGTTAAAATTATTTCCAGTGACTCATATAATCTGCAGAGATTATCTGGGATAAAATTTAAAGATAAGACCAGGCGAAAGAACATTCTTTTTGCAGTCTTGCCCTAGCCGTATAAGTGATGTTTGTAGATGGTTTCATTTTGGTTATTCACTAGGGAAAAAGTTGTATTTGACTTCTAAAATACATATTTGGCTAGAATTTTACAATTTTGTTTTAAGTATCTGTTTTTGTTTTAATATGTATCAGAGCAAGTATAGTGAATCACAGTATCTTAACGACATAAGAGCACTACGGTAAACTGAAATCTGGAATAAAATTCCAGCAAGTATTTGCTCATGATGTTGTGTTGACATGGAGTGTTGGAGCAGACTCAAGGTGAAAGATATGGAGAGACAAATGGGCATAGACAATGGAGAAAAAAGATGAAATCCACTGCAGTTCATACACTTAATAAGCATGAGTTTAAAATCAAAACTCTAGGCAGCAGTGAGTCTTTGTCTGATCTTGCAGACACCCTGAAGCAGTAGTTTGGGAGTAGGTGTTTCATATGTCTTAAGTGCATAATTTGTTTAAAACCAGCTCCTTTTGACTCTGTCCACACTGTTCAAATAGTGATTGTGTGGTTAAGAGAGGGTCTAGGAGGCAAATCTTGCTTGTTCACTGTGACTGAAAGCAGCAGCAGTGGTTATTTGTTACAGTCACAGGTCTTTTGATGACAGCCTGTATCTTGCTCTTATGAAGGATGGCCCTCTTTCTGCAACAATTTTGCATGCTTTGAGGAAAAGAAGGGGAAATTTCTAATAACTAGAATGACTTCAGTCCCTTTGCAGTATTTTATGTAGTATCTCAAAGTTGCTATTCCATCATTACTTGAGTAGTTACAACAGAGCAACATACTCTCTTACTCATGTCTGTTGTGTTCATGGGTGTGTACCATTATTAAGATATCAGAGTGACTCTGGTGAACCAGAATGGTGTCTTAGATTTCCTGCTTTTGCCTTTTCTGTTTGGCATTATTGGAAGTAGGATGTAGGAGTGCTCCTTGTTTCCTTTGGAATGGAAAGAGGAAGCTTTGGAAAGCCCCCATGGAGTAATGATGATGTTGAATGTAATGAAACACGGGAGCAGTAGGATGTTGCTGTCAATGTGAACAATTCCATCACAATGAAAAAGTGAAAAATACCATGTGTCGTGTAGTTTAGTAGTGAGCTCAGATCAAGCTCATTCTAGTTCTTAAAGTGTATGGAATTCCTGTAGTGTTTGTGAAAGTTAAAGTACTTTCAGTATTGGTCTAGAGGAGGAAGAGGACGGATTAGAAAGATGTACAAGTAAGAGGGGCAGATAGGAAAAAAAGTTTGGGAGAGACAAAGCTTAGGAATGGGGCAAGGAGGAGATGTGTCATTCTGGAAATGGCTATTTTTGTAATGTACTTATGGAGAAGTAAGTAGAGCATGCATCTTGACAGCAAAATATTCCTCATAAGGCTTGTTAGCTTACTCTTTCTTATTGGTCATATAACTTGGAGTGACTTTTTAATTGCATTCGGTTCCTTCATTTTGGAATCAGAAACCCAGAGGGGAGGAATGACACTCTATTCAGAAAGTCAAGGTTGAACAGAGACGACCAGACAGATGTTTAAGTTATATTTGTGTTGAAAGATAACTAGTAAATAAGCAATGTGCTTGCTTCTCCACTAAAACAGCTGAATGCTCTTCTAACCAGTTCTGTGGCAGCTAACCATTGTGGGCTCAGAACTGTAGGTCGCTTACGTAAAGTTTGGCATACTTTTAAAAAGGCATTGTTACATGTGGTAATAACTTTTTTTCAAAAACTTACTGATTTGAGAACTTAATAATCTTCTCTCTACATAGAAGATTTGAAGAGGAGTGGAGATATAAATAAAACCCCCAAAACTGCACCAAAACAAAAAAACCAAACAACCAACCCCTCAGAAAAGCTGTGGAGTGTAGAGGTGAAGTTTGTTGGCAATAGTATCCAAAAATAGAAGAACATAATACTTTCCTTCAGGGACTAAACAATTTAAAATAGAATCTAACACGGCATTTGAAAAATTATACTTTGTTTTCAAGACAATCCCCCAAACATTCTTATGGAGAAGACTTTCATGTTAGTATATCCTAATACCAAATATTTGATATCTCAGAGTTTGAGAAATATATTTTCAGAACTTGTTGCACTAAGTTGAACCACACTTTTTGTCAAATAAATAAGTCAATAGTAAGATTATGAAATGCCATATAGATACATGGGGAAGGGGTTTAATTATGCCAGCTGTCAGTGGACAGTGTTTCAAATCTATGTTAGCAAAAAAATAAAATTTGCTTTATTGATGTACATTCAATATATCATGTTCAGCAGGTCTAACTCATAGTCGAAAAATACTGCTATTTGGATTTTAAGAATTACCTTTATTTTGCCTTAATGTAGGTTTGAGCATTTTGACTCAATTGACCTTGTTATTGTCTGCCTTAGATGAAATCAACTGTTTTAAGAGACTGAAATGCTGAGAGGCTTTTATAGTTAGCAGGGAAGCATGAACCTGCTCGCAAATAAAACCCCAAGTTTAAAAAAATCTTATTTTATACTAATAATTTCTGTAAATTTGTATGATCCTTAATATCTGAATGTTTTTTATTTTCTACCCATGTACAGGTTTTCATTCTTATTATAATACAGTGGATTTTGCTAAGTTTTTGAAATTCTTTTGTAAGCATTTGATTCTGAGTGTGTTAAAAAGTATACCTCTGAACTGTCTTAAGATCATATACTTTTTTGTTTCTAATAAAAGAAATCTCTAAACTAGCAGGAGGCAAGCTGAACAGTTAACATTACCTTCTTTATAATGTGTGTTTTCATATTTCCTAAGAAATGAATGGCATTATTTCTGTCTGAGTTTCAAAGGACAGTTGTTCTCTCCTGGCAGTATAATAGTATGTTTAGGTACTATTTACTTAACTAGCTGCAATAGTTTCTGTCGGAATCTTCCCTTGACCCATGACTGATGTTGAAGAAGTAAAGTAACTTTTGACTCAACAAGACAGACTGTAGGCAGCTCCAGAATGTGTGTGGGCAAATAGTTCTTGCAGCTGCTTATTTCTGGGGTCTTAACATAAAAGAGTTCATAAACAAGTCCTATTCATTTTTTTTTAAGTCAGACATCATGTATTTGATATAAAATATTTTTAGACCTTTTATGAACGTATATTTTATATGTGAACACCTCTGACACTGCCATTTGTGATCAGTCTATTGAAGTAATCTTCTGCTAAATGTTAGTGATGTCATTTATATTGAAGTCCAAACTAAAATTTTGTTACAGAAGATGGCTGTTGAGTTTTTAATCTATTTTGTAGATTTCGGTACTTTTAAGATAAGATTTTTATGGATATTGCATGTTCAGAAGTTACCATATATCATGATCTTTCTACTATATTTTAAATTGGCAGAAAGCTCTTCATGCAGTAGCTTTGACTATTCTGTCATGTATTCAAGGAGTATTTGTGTGTGCTGCGTAAGTTACTGGAAGGAAAATTGTGCAAAAGTGATGTTTTGTCATATGCCAGTGTTTGTGCCTACCAGAGGAAGAGACAAATGATCTGAATGCTGTTGTCTGAACTGGAATTCAAGAATAAGGTTTGCATTTAAAACACGAGTGTTGCCTTAAGGCTTTAGAAAACAGTGAGTAATATCAAGACTTTCAGTCTCCTTTCAGAGAGAGAGGTAACAGCTGATTAGATAGTAAGAATATGAAAAGGAAGAAAGAATAGTACTGGTGGAGGAGAGGATCAGTGTACAAGGAGGAGTACAAGCGAACACACAAATAGGGTAGCTATGATGTTATTTTTATTCTCAAAGGTGAGTTCTCAAAAATGCTTCTGAGGTGTGTTTACATTAATAAATAATGACAAATGGAAATAAAATTAAATCAGATAATTATGGAAAAACAGAGCACTAAAGCTTTCTTTGAATGTAGACTTCACTTACGTAGCTTGGTAGTTTCATTATATTTCTCTTGTAGCACACAATAGTTTGTCCTTCATCAGTTTAAAGAATTGTTGTTCCAAGATTGCAGATGATGATGCAGTATGCGAAAAAAAGGATGCGGGTTTTTTTCCTAGCTAGAGCCATGTAATTGTTGCTTACACTTGTGTGTAGAATAGGAGTTAAAGTTTTGGTGTGGTAATTTTCTTTTTAACTCCTGTTAGAGACGTTTACATAGGTTGCTTACATTGCAGCCAACCGTTTGTTTTCATCTTGAGACAGATGGGTATTGCAGCAGATATTTAATTGCACTGGTACCCACAACTAAAAGCTTGTGTGGTTAGTATCTCTTGAAAACAAGATAAGATTTAAAATCAGTCATTAGAGAGAGACTACATAAAAATTAAGTCCTTTGCTTTGATTGCAATATGGGGCTGAATACCAAGTGCAGGTAAATTGCATACACTGGAAAAAACCCTGTATTTGATAGGAATTAATGACAAGCAAAGTGTCAGGGAGCAGCAAGGGCTGTCTATTTCAGAAGGTAAGGCAAGCTGGAAAGTGCGGGTGACCCCAACTGGGACAGTGCCCTTACAGACCAGGATAAGAGCCAGAACCAGGGATGGAAGTGGATACACTTAATGATGTCACTTAAGCAAGGGCTGAAGACCCAGAGCTGAGCTTTTAAATGGAGCTTTTAAATGGGATGTTCATGGAGGCCCTATGTAAGGCTGGTAATGGCCGTTAAGACCTGTTAGTGCCCTTAGGGTCCTGATGCATGGTCCGAGAGAGTTAGTCTTCAGACTGTCAGTATCAGAGCACTTGAAAACTCAGACTATATTCTTGCATGTGAGGTGCTACCATTGTTGTATCTTCTCTGCATGTAACTCAGTAGTCCAAAATTTATTGAAGTATCATGGAGGTTCCCCTCAGGGGTATATAAGAACCATGTGGGCAGACAGATCAAGTGGTATGATTGAGGTGTGTGACATGGAGAGTTGCTAAGGTACATGATAATTGAGGAATGGCAACAGTTCAAAGGGGGATTGAGGACAAAAGCTTAGTCTCAGAAAGGAAATTGAAAAGTAAGGTAGCTGAAACAAGGCAAAGTTCACAGAGCAAATGTGAAATTAAATCAAACAAAATAATATTACCTAGATTATCCCATTCTCATCTAGAACAACTGCTAAGAGCATACAATTTTGAAAAGAAACCTGTATGTCGTGTTCCATTTGTAAAGCATTTGGCTTCCTCTAAGTGGCTTGTACTACAAACATTAATATATAGCTCTTAAATACAGTTTGTCATAGCTGCCCAACAACTAAGGGTTACTAGCCAAATAGCTTATTTGACTTCCATGAACTATTATAAACCAAGATCTAGTTTCCCAGTAACACTTTAAAGGATTATTTTTTGTGTCGTAGTTTACAGTTGAAGTGTTTAAGAGCATTAAATAAGAAAGAAGTTGCCTTTGTGTGTGTGTCTATATATACATATGACATGTTTTACAGGCCTTAGATTATTAGAATAAGAATTAATTAAGCCTGTAAGTGCAGTCAGATTGAAGGGCTAAATCAGTAACAGTGGATAGGGGTGAAATACAGGACCATGCTATGCCATAAACCAGTTTGCAAACACAGAGGAATCTTTACTCTTTTTTCTGTTTAATGTTACATGATTCAAAGGCTCTTTTTCAAAATGCACAAAATAATAGAGGTGGGTTGTGGAACGTTCGTTTCATTCCTCACAGTTTTGAAACTAAACCCTTTGACTTTTGTTGTTCCTTCTATAAAGAGAGCACAGTTTTTAGTTTTGTCAAGTTGTATGAATGCCTGAATGTGTATGTGTGGGGGGTTTGACATTTAGAAAGCACAAACAAAGCAAATGTGTCACCTGGGTATTTTATCTTTACACCCTACACAACTTTTCTCTCTTCCTTTTTAACTTTATTGGGCTTTCTAACTAGAGAATGTAAAATTCAGTTGATAGTTGTTATGGGCTGTGCAACATTTCTAGTATTATTTGTCTTCCAACTGACTTGCCTAGAAGAGGTTTCTTGTTCTTGGCGGCCTGCTGCTGTGCTCAGATTGTGAACTGAGGTTAACTCCTAAGATTAGGTGTTCTGGTTTGGAGAGTAGCAGGTAATGAAATGGTTTATTAGCAACTGTACAGGTGGCAGTAGTTCAGAGCTCCTGTGACCTGATAGCAGTTGGACATCTTCCAAATTACATATTGTATTGCTGTAAAAGTAGTACACCAGGTCTCCTTTCATAATGAGCTCTTTGATTTCTACAACAAAAATATTTAAATAATTTTGAGTCATTTTATTCTCAACATGTTAAGCCCCTCTCTCAAAAGTGTTTCTAGTCTGTTTTCTGTAATCTGTCAGAGACCACTGGTATGCTCTGAGTCATGTGCATGTGAGGGTCAAGGAGCACTGACATGACTTTTTTTAGAAGTTTAGTTGCAAATAATGACTCAGTTTGCATCCAAGCACTTAAAGAAATGTTTTGATACCAGCTTGGGACTTGCAGAGAGCTGTTTCAGGATGTGCAGCTGTTGCTTGCCAGTGTGCTGACTTGAACCTCCTACCTAGCTCTGTGGATTTTTGCCTGAACTTTTCCTCAGCTCAAGCTGTTCGCATTGTGTGTATGCTTGTACTCAAAAGCTTAGAAGACACCTGTACAGCTCTGCAGGAGTAGGTTGAGCCGGCCTGGGCATACTGTCTGCCTGATGTGGAGCCTTCTGAAGGACTGGTCTTTGTTGTGCGCCTAGTCACGTCACCTCAATTAGCTGGCTACTCAAATGGGCCCTGTTTGAGACAGGGAAAGTGTGGGCTTGGTAATAGGTCAGAGCTAACCTTCTTTATTATGTCTTGACTTCAAAAAAGCTGGTTAAATGAGAAGACTCCTGGTGGGCAGCTCATGTCTTCGCAGAACTGGCTTGTGTCCTGAGGAATTCACTGGGGTGCAGGAGTGGATGCAGTGCTCTGGTCCTGTCCTGTGGTAGTTCTGGAAGGACCATGTCTGTCTTTACATTGTGCAGTGGTTCAGCTGATACTTGTTTGAATATAGTAGGTCAACTGCATTTTCCCACCTGTGGGATAATTAAAATAGAATGTAAAATAACTGAAATTTGATTATTTTCTACTTAATGAAGTATTCACTACTTGAAAATTTAACTTATTTAAAAGAATCATAGAATATTCTGAGTTGGATAAGACCCACAAGTATCACTGAGTCCACCTCCTGGCCCTGCACAGGACACCCCAAGGGTCACACCAGGTGCTGGAGTGCATTGTCCAAACACCTCTTGAACTCTCTCAGGCTTGATGCTGTGACCACTTCCCTGGGAGCCTGTTCCAGTGCCCAACCACCCTCTGGGTGAAGAACCTTTTCCTGACATCCAACCTAAACCTCCTCTGACACAGCTTCACGTCATTACCTCAACTACTGTCATCACAGAGAAGAGATCAGTGCCTGCCCTCCACATCTCCTCACAAGGAAGTTGTAGACTGCAATGTGGTCTCTATTCAGTCTCCTCCAGGCTGAACAGACCAAGCTGGTCCTCACAAGGCTTCCCCTCAAGACCCTTCAATACCTCCATGGCCCTCCTGTAGGCATTGTCTAATAGCTTTATGACCTTCTTATATGGGGGTGCCCAAAGCTGCCGCCAGCACTCGAGGTGAGGCCGCCCCAGTGCAGAGCAGAGCAGGACAATCCCCTCCCTTGCCCGGCTGGCGATGCTGTGCCTGATGCCCCCCAGGACAGGCTTGGCCCTCCTGGCTGCCAGGGCACTGCTGGCTCATGTTCAACTTGCCACTGACCAGGACCCCCAGGGCCCTTTCCATGGCACTGCTCTCCAGCCTCTCGTTCCCTGGTCTGTTCATACATCCAGGGCTGCCCCATCCCAGGTGCAGAATCCATGCACTTGCCCATCTTAAATTTCGTGTGGTTTGTGATTGTCAATCCCTCTGATTGTCAAGATCTCTCTGTTCAAAAGCTCCTCCCAATTTAGTATTGTTGTCAAACTCTCTCAGTATCCCTTACGGTCCTGCATCCAGGTTGTTAATGAAGATGTCAAAGGGCACAGGGCTGAAGATGAAGTTCTGTGGAACCCTCCTAGTGACAGGTCACCAGTCTGATACCACCCCATTCACTGTAAGCTTTTGGGCCCAACCCTTGAGCCAGTTCTCACCCATCCCATGATGTGTTTGTCCAGCTGTGAGCTGGGCATTTTGTCCAGAAGGATCCTGTGAGAGACAGTATTGAAAGCTTTGCCAAAATCAAAAAAGATCACGTCAACTGGCTTCCCTTGAGCAACTAGGTGTGCTACCTTGTCATAAAAGGAAATTGACAAGCAGGACTGTTCCATCATGAAGCCATGCTGGCTGTGACTGATGGCTGCATTGTTCTTTGGGTGTTTTTCACCTTCTTTGATCTTCTCCAAAGCTTTACCAGGCGCTGAAGTGAGACTGACAGGCCTATAGTTTAATATTTGTAAAGGCAGGTTAACTTAACATTTACCTTTGAAGAAGCGTACTTTAAGTTCCAAACCACAAGTCAAATGCTTATTTCCATGTTTATTTAGTACATTTATATAACCATTGCTTCTTTTCATAAGTTTTGCCTGACAGAAAAGCATAGTCAGTTCTTGCCCTGTTTTCCAAACACAGAACTGGAAAAAAAAAAATTATTGCGTATGAACTTAGTAGCAAGTAGAGGTAGTGTCTATGTATTTATATTTCAATTTTGATAATTTCAGCAGGTTATTACAGAATTTTCAGTAGTTTAGATTAAATAAATTAATATTGCTTTCATCTATTTAGGAACATAATTTACTCTGTTTAACATCATTTTATAGGCAAAAGTATGGTCAGCCAACTTTGTCACAGAATGAAAGTATTATTTATTAGTGAGGAACTTAGTTTTCCTACAAACACAGAAGTTACTCTTCCCGTTCATATTACAAAATAGAACTACTTGTCTCCATAGGCAGTGTTTGGCACTATTTTGCTTCTGTTGGAAAGTAGTAAGACCAGTAAATTAAACCGGGTAAAAATGAGTACCATTGACTCTGTTAAGTTATTATTACTTCAACTACAGTAGAGAGTTTAATACCAAGGAAGCATTATCCCACTGTGTTTAAATTCATCTCTCCCAAGTTCAACTTTGCAAGATGTCTTTGTAAGAATGCATTATATTGGGGCTAAGTAAAAATATATTATGTGGGGCTGAATACTGTGATCTGTATTGTATTTGAGATTGTATCATTATTGCTTGTGTTTTATGTACAAGAACTTTGTACTGATTTGTATTTAGTCTGTTTTATCACAGTGTACGGCTAGGTTGGATGCTGTGGAAGTTGTTAGCTGCTAGTGTTTCTTTTTGTTCTTTTTGTTCAGAATATAATGTTTTTGTGGTGGCTGTACATTTTGATGCTCATATTATTCCTTATAAATGCAATAATATTAAAAAGGTTGGTTTTCTAAGAATTAACATTATTCAATGTATTGAATCGTTCATCATGGCTTCTGGCATATACGTATATTCACACCCACTGGTGCCTTGGTCTTTCAGTGTCAGAGTACTTAAAACATCCTTTAGACTTCTTGGTGATTGTCTTCATTTTTCATGTGGGACATGGGACTTTCTTCAAGACTTTGTTTTACCTGTACTTCATGATCTCATTATGTGTTTTGTGATACCTGGTTTTTTTAACCATATCTCCAACAGTTGACCAAAAGGGGGTGCTAATAGATCAAACAGTCAGATGTGTTGCATAAAGAGGTTAAGGAGAAGTTTTTGTGCAGTGGATTAAGTCCCAGCTACTGAATTTTGTCAGGTAAATACAAGTTTTCACACGTGGGTGTTGTGTAACATTCCAATCACAGTGGACTGCTCTCCATGGAAGTCAAATTCATGCCGTGTAAATATGGCAGCTTCTTACTGTGTAGGGGTTAAGCATGGGCTACTTAGGAGATATTTACAGCGGTCAAATTTGTTGAATTTTAGCAATTGAATACAGATACCCAGAACTACCAAGTTTTATATGTTCAAGTCAGATGCCTTAATATCCTTTATTCAGATACCACAAAAGACATCCACTGACCATTTTTTTACTGTTTGGTTTCTTCTGTTCAATGGAAGTTGTTAATGGCATCAGTAGAGCTGGGACCTCTTAACATAAGAAGGGAAGTGGAGACCTAAGTATCTTCCCTGCAACAAGGAACTGCTATGTCCTTGTCCCACAGTGGGAAGGGATGGTTGAGAGACCTGATACTGGTATGAATCTTGTAGTTCTCCAGTAGACTGAAGAACTTCAGTGGCTTCTCACTGGACCCCTTCATTTGTGTAGCAGGCATGTGGAACAGCAGATAATGGTAGAAGGGAAATACACACTTACCATGGAAGACATGTGGTTAGATGATCACAGCATTTGTTTTTCCAGGACACATGATACCTACAGAAAGTTTTGAATTCTGCAAACACTTATTTTTGCTGGTAGTCCTCATTAATTAATTCTGTGTTACTGAGCTGATGGAAAAGTTACAAGTATTTAATAAGACCGTGTAGTATATAGTTTGCAAAATATCTATTCCTGTTTGTACAGTGTAAAAGATATTTTACATGTCTAGATTTATTGTGACACACTAAAATAACAAATGGTAGCCCTAAATCAATCTAGATGCAATGTTCGGTTCTGTAATGCTTTTCTGAAGAACTATGCACAGTGGAAGAAAAAGTTACTTTAACCTGTTTAAAATTCCTGAGACCCAGAAATATAATTAAAGTATGTTGTTTTATAGCATATATAAAAGCAAAGTCCATGCTGAAGTAATTAAATTGATGGTAAAGACAAAATTTTGGTATACAATGTTACAGTTTAAAAGAACTTAGAAATTAGTATCATGAAATTATTATAAACTGTAGAAAATATTAAATTATAATAGTGTAAAATAATGGTATAAGATCATATAGATCAAGATTAGGAATTGGGATTCCCAACACAATGACATGGGCCAGGGAGAAAATCCTTTTGTAAGTGTAAACTAAATGACACTTAAATGGTGGACTCAGAAGGTAAAGGAGCTGCTGTACTGTGGGAAAGTATGTGCAAAATCATAAAGGAGAGAGGTGACTTTATTTAGTAAACCTTAATTTTTGTTCTATGTAATTTTGAAGAGTTTGTTTTAAAAGTCTGGCTTTTAAATCTAGGTTTTTACATGTAAATGCCTGTTTATTCATCAGTAGCAAGCTCACTATAAGGAAAACATTTGGGCAGATTCACAACAGAGCCGTGGCCGGCTTGGAGCCTTGTCACACTTTGTTTATTAGATAGTAACCGTGAAGGAAGTTTTGTTTGGTACATGTTTTGAATAGGACACTAATGAGCCTAGAAGATAGCAAGGTTTATTGTTGCTAGCTACGTGTAAAGCTTTCTGTATAGTTTCTGAAATTCAGAATTATTTTACCAGTCTATTTGTGATTATTCTAAGTATTCTGTGTACAGTAATTTTAAATCAGAGTTTGATTAGATTTGGAACAGGATAGAAGTAGAACTTCCTGTTCTTAAGGCCTCATCCCAAGATATTTCAACAGGGGAAAAAAAAATTATAAGCAGTCAAAAAGAAGCAAAATGGGGTTATGTATACCCATACTGCTTACAGAGAGAAAGGAAGAAAGCAAATTACCTTTCCAGAGGTCAATAATAGAAAAAAGCAGTAGAACCTTGTGAGAATGGAACTGTAAAAATGTATGTTTTCTAATTCTGCAAGATTACCCATCAGAAAAGCTATGTAAAATTCAAGATGGATGCGGGCAGAAGCAAATATAATGGGAAATTTTGTGAGAATTACTGTATTGTTGAGGATGAAATAAAAGGCTTAAATCAAGCGTTCACTTAAGTGATTTAGATTGAGGATTCATTTAATTTGAATGTAAAATAGATATTATAAAGTTTATGCAATTTCTAAGGGGAAGCTTGAGTGAGGAAATGATACTTGCCATTGTGGGAGTTTGAGAACAGAGGGCTGTGTGAAAGAGGTGGGTTTTCTGGTTCTTTCCTCAGTTAAGTGCCTGACATTAGCTACAAACTTGCAATGAATCCTCTTGAAAATTAAACAGGCATTCTGGGAATCAAGCTACACTTTCTATTAACTTTCAAATAGCAGTATTTCACTTCGCATGACATTTCAGAGTTGCTGGTTTTTCCAAACTCCAGATTACCTTCCTATGAGAGATGCAACAAATGGAAATATCATCATCCTGTCATCTTTAAAGAAAAACTGGTGTTTTATGTATATTCACATGGAGGTCTCTCCTCCACTGTCTTGAGATTCACTTTCCTAGTCTAGTCCAAAAGCCAGTTTTCGACCACTCTCCAGTTAGGAGGTTCTCACAGAAAGTATGTTCTTTCCAACTCATTGCAGTCCAGGGATGGACAGAACGCAGCTCATTTAAGAAGTGTACAAGGTTGTAACTTTCAGTAACAGTTGTGTGTTTTTCAGAATTGTGTAGTCAAGAGAAATGTCTTTGAAAAACGGTGAAGAGGAGAAGTTGACTTAGTTTAGTGAGCTGTCCATCTGCTTTTGAAGAATAGCTAAAATATCATGGAGAGCTACAAGGTATGATGCCTTGGAAGTTATCCCAGCTGACAGAGTCACCTTGTGCAAAAAACCCAGCTCCCTCTGTGTAAATGTGGAGGCATCTCAGAAAGAGATTCTGCCCACCTTTAATCTGGTGGGGTTTTTACCCTGCTCTTTATCATGGCATTAGTAAAAACAATGCCAAATGACATAATGCTGAGTGGAAATAATTTTCAAGGGCATGGCATTTGTACTTTTCAAAGCTGATTAATGCTTTTTCAGTTTAAAACAAACAACCCACACTCAGCCATATTCAAATGAAATTGTGCTAAATTTTGTTCATAATTGAATTTATATTACAAGGAAAAGTATGATTCTGATCAGCCTTTTTACATCCATTGCATACGGAAATCTTTACATATTGATCAGACCTGTCTACAGAGCAAGCTTCAGAGAACTTCTTGATTCATAGTCTAGATTACTTTTCTTTAGAGAATGAAAGAATCAAATTACATAATCCAATGTCCTTCTCTGGGCAAAATTTGAAGTAGTGTAGTGAACACTGTATCACATGAGGTTCCAGAATACCTTCAGAATACTACTTTGATACTAAAGCTGCTGTAGTGGGGAGAAACTAGTTTTCCTGTTACAATGTTTTTTGCGTTGTTTAAGCTTGGATATATTGTGGCTTTAGCTACTTAGGTCTGGAACACAAGTGTAATGCTGCTGTTCAGGATGCTATTAGGGTAACTGCTCTCTTGGTATGTAATTGAATAAGGACCAAGTAGCAGCCTGTTCTCCTGTTACTGCGTTATCTTCCTATTCTGTTTTTCTGATGTATTATTTTACATGTGCAAATTAAAAAATAGCAGCTGTGTTGAGCCAGAAACTCTCTGGTACAGAGATTTTGAGCTAACAAAGTAGTTACCTTGGATTTTTGTGGTATTATTGTGCGTCCTTGCACTTGAAATCTTCTCGGTCTTGAAACAAAGTAGCTTTCCTGATAGATTTAGTCACTTTAAGTAGGTGTGTCTGTCCATGCCGCAGAGTTACGTGATCCTATAAACTTTGTGCTTTGGAGATTTTTTTGAAGTTATTAATGGCAGATGGAAGTTAATTTAGTAGAATGTAATCTGTGTTGAATGTATAGACTTGTATTAAATATTTTTGAACTGAACTTTGTTCCAGGTGCTTAGTTTTCGAATATTCTTGTAGAGAAAACTGAATTCTTGCATTTTTGTTCCTCATTTCTTTAAAATGGCCTTAATTCAATATGGTGCACGCTGTTGTCTACCTGGCTTTCTCCAAGGGTTTTGATATGCTTTGTCACAGCCTCCTCCCAGAAAAACTGCCGTGTTACAGTCTAGCAAAGTGATCCATGCAGTGGGGGGGAACTGGCTGAGAGGCAGCATGCAGAGGGTGGTGGTGCATCGCTCCTTTTCACACTGGCAGCCTGTCACAAGTGGGGTCCCCAGGGATCAGCTTTGGGCCCAGCGCCGTCTGATTTCTTTATAAATGATCTATGGTGGGATCCTGATAAACCCTGATAAAGTTAGCTGATACCAAACTGAGTGGGGAAGGGGACACATTGTAAAGGAAATTCACCCAGCAGGAAGGCCTAGACAGGCTGGAAGAGTGGGCTAACAAGACCCTTATGAAGTTCAACAAGAGCAAGTTGTTGCCATTGTTCAGCCTGGGAAATCATAATCCAGAACTGCAGCATAGTCTGGGATTTACCTGACTGGGGACTAGCTCTGGGGTAAGGGACCTGGGGGTCCTGGAGGAAAACAGTCTCAATCTGTGTGAACAGTTGCTTCTGAGCAAAGAGAGGCAACAGATTGCTGGGTTGCATCAATAAAAGTATAACCAGCAGAGATGAAGAAGTTATTATCCCACTGTTCTCAACACTTCTCAGGCCATACCTGCAATACTGCATGGACAGGCTGGAGAGGATCCAAAGAAAGGCCACAAAGCTTGTTGAAGGAAAGGGAAGCCTGCCATGTGAGGAAAGGCTGAAAGAACTGGGTTGGTTTCAGTCTTGAGAAGACCTAGAAGAGACCTTATCACCATGTTCCAATATTTTAAAAGTTGGTTACACAGAAGGTGGACACTCCTTTTTTACAGTGAGTCACATGCAAAAGGAGCTAATGGTACAAGTTACTCCTGTGGAGATTCTGGTTAGACACAAGAGGAAAATTTTTCACAACGTAGTTAAGTCAGTCAGATATTGGACCAATCTCCCCAGGGAAGTGGTGGGTTCCTCAGTGTTGGACAGTTCAAAGATTCAGCTGGACAGGGTGCTGGGCCATCTTGTCTAGACTGTGCTTTTGCCAAGAAAGGTTGGAACAGATGGTCTTTGAGGTTCCCTTCCAACCTGGTATTCTATCATGAGCTCAGAGAATTAGGTTTCTTGGCTTGTTTCACCTGCTGTTGCATTATTTTGCCAAAAGATTATTTGTACTCAAAGGGCCTAATCCTGACATTAGTGACATAATGTAAGTTAAGAGTAGATTTACCTTGTTAATTCAGTGATGTGGAATTGGGTTCTCTGTTTCTATATGTATCTTACAGATGTAGCAGTTATGCAGGAAGATAAATTGTATTTCTTGGTAATGAATAAGCTGACCCCAAATTATTTGGAAATGAAGCAAAATAGTTGTGAGTTTTGCCCACTCATAACCAGCAAACTGTGTTTGCATTATCAGCTTAGGGTTTGTTTAGTCATTTTTTTGGTTTGGTTTGGGGTTTTTTGAATTTGTTAATGTCCTGTTATTGAAGTGTAGAATTGGAGCTTTACCATTACAAATAGATTTGGGATTTTTTTCCTCTGATGCCATCATTTTAAGGATCAGAGTTCCAGAATGCTTGCAGCAGCCTTGTATTTTTCTGTCTGTTCGTGACAAACCAGCTACTGTACATTCATATAGAGCAGTACAGTCCTTGCCACTGGCAGTCTCTCTGTGACAGAGAGCCTGTAGGCTGACATAAAGTGCAGCCTGTTGTGAACTGCTAAGTGGGAGTCTGCCAAAAACTCAGCAGACAGAACTAATTGGGGAGAAAAAGGATTTTTGTGCCCTCATCTCTCCCTCTTCAATTTTTTTTACAAGACGGATATTGTTAAAGTAACTTGTTTATGTAAGATTTGTCTGCCTCTATTTTCTCATTGCATGAATCATTTTTTAACTTCAAGTCTTGCACTGCAGGTCACTGAGCACTTCCACATGGCGGCTGGCACAGGACCAAACTCGAGACACGCAACTCATCACAGTTGATGAAAAATTGGTAAGGGTTTTCTACTGAATACTGCTATGATACAGCCTTCAGGGTTATTTCTGCACAATAGGCATTCAGTATGGTATTCTGTGTTCTTCTAGGAAAGCTTTATAAATGTGAACTACAAAGCAGCAGCCCTTTATACACTTTTAAAAGTGGAACATCAGTAAAACATAAATATGTGACCAAATATGGCATTCAAAGTGTTAAGCAATGTAAAACGATGAGTACCTTATTTATCATTGTTATATTTTAGTCAAGGACCAGTGTGAGCTGTAATTAATAACAAGTTTGTTCTTTTTGAAATTTGTGTATATTTTCTGTGTAGTGAAATTATACAGAATTTGCCAACTTCCTGAAATTTTCTTCATTGGTACCCATATTACTAAAGATACTGTGTAAAGATATATCATGGAAGATTATTGTTACTATGCACATACACTCAAGCTTTTGAATATGCATGAAGGTTAGATTACAACTGGAAACAAATGCATAACATTCTTCTGCTAATCAGTAGCAGATCAGAAATTTGGCAATCTTTTCTTGTAACTTCTTCCATAATGTGTGGTCTGTTACTCTAGATGCAACCTGACACTTATGTTTACATTATTCAATAGTATAATTTTTGTAAGACTTCTGGGGGGAATGCATCACAGCAGAAGCATGCCTTTCATTGGTTTTCATATCGCTTTTGAATCTCCAGGAAAACAATGTTCCTATCGTATGTATGAACCAGGCAGTTCACATTGAATGTGTCTTTTTTGTATCCCTGAAGCTATACTAACTACCTAAGAAATATTTGGAATTTATATTTATAAATTGTACGTTTGTAATGATATATACAAGTTGAGACAGCTGAAGTTTAACAGACTGTTGGAAAAATCCCACACTTACTTCAACAACTTTTTAGAGCTTATTTCTCTCATGCTTTGTATATAGATGTAGCAATAATAATCTACATTTTGGTAAAAAAAATCAGTTATTTCATAAACTTCTTTCTGAATTTAAGAAGTAACAGTATAATCTTAGATTTAAAAATTAAGGAAAAAAATAGTACTTTATTCTAGCAAATATGGTTATCTTACTAGTCAAGTTGCATAACTTGGGATTCAGGAAATTTGTACAGAGATCATGAGTCACTGTGTAAATAAGATTGAGCAAGTTAGTAGACTTTTCCTGAGTGACTTTTAAATGCACTGTACTTCAATGTTAAAATATACATGTATATGTAAATACAGCTTTTATAATGCCTGAAAAGTATCATGTTTCCCTATTGTGGCCTTGGGTGATGGATACATAGGTCTGAAAAGACTACAGTGCAAAGACAGCCCCACAAAATACTCCTCCATCTTCTATTTTGAATTTAAATGTACATTATCCAAAGTTAGTGTTGTACATTACCCTGTCTAGCTATGACAGTTGAGCTAAAGTGAAACTAGTTTGAAATACAGCTATTCAGTTCCCTTAGCGTTGCTGTAAATGAACCATATGTGGAGTGCATATTTCTAATGTCATTATATGTTGTCATCAAGTTGAAGACTCTCATATCATATTTGCTGAGGTTTTTTGAGTTCTCGTAGTAGCAGCCATTAAGTATTTTTGATACATATATTTAGATATATCTAAATCACTATTTCTTGAAGTATTAGGTTAAATGTCAGACTGTATAGTACTTTCTTACAATGTTGTGCATGTAGGTCCACATTCTAAATGCAAAAACCTTTTTTTCTTTTTTAGATTATTATAGGGCCTGAAACAAAATGACAGAAAATTAGAAACTTCATTTGTAGCTTTAGTTAAATTTTGTGAGTAGTTCCCATAATGTCATAAATTCATGTTCTTTTAATGGGCAAAAATTATATCCCATTAGCAAGGAAAATTGTCCCAAAAGGGTTTGATATGGTTTTCAACATTTTCAGCATTAGGAGAAGTTCTCTAGACACCTGTTAAATTTCATGGTAAGATAGAGCACTATCTTAACTTATTTTGGTTGCATATTACAGGAGTTTTCTGTTAATTAATGTTAGAAAGCATAAAACCATTACTTCCTTGCAAGTTGTATTTAAACTGTATTCTGGAAATTGATACAATAACATTTAATTTTAAAAGACCTCTTCTTTTGTATTACAGATTGCTAGAAATCACTAAATTGTATTTTGATGGATTTGTCATCTTTGCCATATTTTAAATTTTTTTTTATTTTAAAGCTGGCCATCACTTCATAGGTGCTTTTAGGTGCATTTCAGAAGGAGCAAGAACAGGTGGAAAACGGGATATGGTTATCCTTGTTTGCCATGTTCATCTTGTAGCTTATTTTGAAACTGAAGTCTTCTTTGACTTGATATGTACAAGGCTGGAATAGTAATGCTGAGTTTGTTGAAAACTTCTAACTGCATGTTTTAGTGGAATAAATCTGTATTTCCAGTGCTCTTGTAGACCTTGTATTCCTGTGTGTACATGCATGTACTAGAACTTCTTCAACAGGATGACTTGGTTCTAGAAGTACTAAAATGTTCTTGTGTTGGGAAAAACAAATTAAATAGAAGAGGTATGAGCATCCTGACATTGAATAATTAGGCGGTAGTTGATCACTTCCTTACTGCAGCCTGAAATCTGTTGAATACAATAGAAAAATGAGTTCTAATGAAATAGTAGGAAAACCAGTAGTTTAGACCACATTCATTTGTCACACTAGGAAAAAAGTCTCTTTAATGTAAAAGGAGTTAAATGATCAGCTTGCATAGAACATATCCAAGAAATTATGTCTTTGTCTCAGTTATTAGCTGTTTTCAGTGAGTACTGAATAAAATAACTCTTAATGGACAGTAAAACCTGAAGAAAATAATGTACAAAATTAACAAAGCTCAACAGAAATACAGTTCTTGCATCACATTTTGATTCTCTGGCCACCAGTTAGGTCATATTCCAAGAGTCTGGACAAATAGCTGTGCGAAAAGTAGTCTCTCAAGACCCTGCTTGCATTAGGAAATTTGGGCTATAGAGGGCAAAGACTGTCAGCAGCGAATCTTATTCAGGTAATGTTCCAAATTATTTTGGAACTGTTTGTGTGTATGGTATAAAATACGTCATTATATCATAGTTATAAAAAGTTAAAGTGGTTTTGCCTAAAATGGGGATTTGAACTGTTCTAATTCCTGCAGTTTGTTTCAGTTGTTGTGAGTAGGCTGCATCAATACTGTGTGTAGCTAAAAGTCATCCAGTTCTGCATGTGTGCTTTAAGCAGGCTTCCAGTCAGTGCTGGTAAGGCTACATTGTGGATGTTTAGCCTGGAGTTAGGCACTTTGGTGGGGGTTGCTGTTTGCAATTGAAAGGTTCCCACAAATATTTGTCAATAAAAGGACTTTTCTGTTGGTGAAATGATAATGATATTTCAAGAATGTTTCAAAATTAGAACCGCTGTCAGAAATTATCCATTGCATTGCTAAAGCAGAATATTCAATTGATAATATATATTCTGTAGCTCAATGCAAGAATTATTGCAAGAGCAGTTGTAGGGCTTGGTCACTGGGGAGTTGTAGTTACCTCACAGATGTTTTTATTCTGTATCAGGCCAAGATGAAATAGGATGAGTTGCTGCACAGGGTTAAGCAATCCAGGCCAGTGCTATACAGTGCAGTTTAAATGGTACTAAAGTAGTATTTTTAGCAGGTGAGAACATCTAGGGACCGACAGTTACAAGCATGAAAGGCTAAACAGAATGATGCTATTGACATTTCATTGCCTGTCCTGAAGTTGTTTTGTCTATACTATTTAACCTTTTCTGAGTAATGGTTCAGAAGTCTTGCTACTGAACCTCAGTAGAGGACCATTTTCCTTCAGACTGTAGACAAACTATGTAACTCACTGAAGATAACTTGTATAAACTAAACTGGGCACAGAAACCTTTATTTGAGGGTGAGCAGTTCATATCTTTGTGAAAGGGTGCTCATGATGATCTGAAAATACCATATACTGCATCTTGGATCAGCAATAGTGTGGCCAGCAGGACCAGGGCAGGGATTGTCCCCCTGTACTGGGCACTGGTGAGGCCACACCTCGAGTGCTGTGTCCAGTTCTGGGCCCCTCACTGCAAGAAAGACATTGAGGTGCTGGAGGGAGTCCAGAGAAGGTCAGGGGAGGTGGGGAAGGGTCTGGAGCACAAGTCCTGTGAGGAGCAGCTGAGGGAGCTGGGGGTGTTAAACCTGGAGAAGCTCGGAGCACACTTTATTGTTCCCTACAACTACTTGAAAGGAGATTGTAGCTAGGTGGGATTGATCTCCTCTCCCAAGTAGCAATTGATAGGAGAAGAGGAAATGGGTTGGATATTAGGAAGAATTTCTTCACGGGAAAGGTTGTCAAGCATTGGAACAGGCTGCCTGGGGATGTGGTTGAGTTGCCATCCCTGGAGATGTATAAAAGATGTGTAGGTGTGGCACTTGAGGGCATAGTTTAGTGATGTACTTGGCTGTGCTGAATTAACAATTGGATTAAATTATTTTACATGTCTTTGCAGTGATTTCTGTGATTCTAATAACTATTGTGAAATTTGTGTGAAGAACCTTAGCAGCTTCCTTTTGACTGTCTAGAGCTATCACTTAGTGTCTGTTTTAAATCTTTACTACTAGATAATCCAGGAGTAACACTGTATTAATAGGATTTTCAGAATATGAACCTTGTCTGCAAAAAAGTTGTGGAAACACTGCAGTCCATTTTTTGTAGAAGACCGTGTTACTAGCAAACATCACACGGTGTTTTCAGGATTGAGTCATAGTTTGTTCACCATCCAAATCCCAATTTTGGCTAGGATTAAAAATTAGTGAAATTGTATAATCTTTGTTTGATTAAGGAACCATAGACGTTACTATAATAAACAGTGATAATACTGCAGCTCAAAGTAAAATATACAAACAAGTGAAAAATAGTCTGGAATGATGAAACTTCTTCAAATCTCAGTCTGGTAGTCTACAGTGCTGTGAAACAAAGGACATAGCAAATCAAGCTTTATAATGCATTTTAAAGTGTAATCTTTGCTTTCCCAGAACTGAGAGTATATAATACACTTTACTCTGAAAACCAAAGCAGTAATGTGTCATAAAATTTTGTGTGAGACAGTGTGAGACATTGAAGACTGTGTGTAGGAGCTGTTTTTGCAACTCAGTGAAGAGAAACACTTGGCAAAGTATGCATTTATTAAGGACAAGCTTACTAGATTTTCTTTTATTGAAACTACTATTCAGCCAAGCATTCTCCAAGCATTACCACTGTGTTAAATAATAAGGACGTAGTGGATGTTCTATGTTTTGGTGCTGTTAACCCCTTGTGGGTTAATTCCTTAAGGGTGAGTTCAAGCTGTTCCTAAAGTACTTTAATGGGATAAAAGAATTCGCAATAATCTTTTCTTCATTTAATCCACTCTAGCTGCAGTACTTATTCAAGTGGCTACCATAAGGGATTCAATTCAGGACAGTGTTCCTCTGTAGATGAAGAATCTAACTTACAAGTTTTTCTGTACTTCATATGTATGGCTCTGATAGGTGCTTGTCATATTCAAAGTATACGTGGGACCAGGATGGTAATTTCTGTGGGGGTTCAGACTGTTACTCATTCCCTCCCCTAGCCTCAAATTTTCCTCTTGTGGTTTGTCTTCATTCTGTTTTTTGGTTTCTTTTTCTCTATAAATTAGATCAGCAGCTTGCATTTTGCTTCAGAATAGTGGAAAATTAATAAAAAATAATAAAGCTGTTATGTAAAATTAGGCTAATAAAAACTTTTTTCCATCCTTTACTTTGCAGATATATTTTGAGAAACAGTTTCTAGCTTTGCACAAAGGGGCTTCACATATGAAGCCTGTGATTTGGAGAAGTACTTTCTTCGATCACAGTTGTGTCAAGTAAGCAGGTGATCAGTTTATTTGATCCAAGTACTTGAGATCCAAGATTTAAAAAAAATGTTTTGTTTGCCTTTGGTGATCTGCAATTCTGTGTTTGACCACTCTTATATTCGAATGATGCTAGAGGCTGATTAAGGTATAAAACTACATTCTAGAACTATTTCAAAATTAATTGAATTATTTCAATAAAAGTAAAATATTCAAAATAGAAGACCATTAGGAACACATGCACATCTACTTTAATAAAAGTATTTAATCTAAGAGTGGATTTGCGCAGAGTTAAATGCTTAAAGGCCTTTACTCTGCGGTCATTGATAGTTTATTTGTGAAACTGCATTTTTGCTACAAAACTTAATGTATTACAAAGTTATTTTTTTCTCTTTTTCTGTTTTACCCTGCACACACACTCTCATTTACCACCACTCCCTCACCCAGTGAAGACTAAGAAATACTACTTTGGGGAGGAAAAAAACCTTGTTAAAGAAGCAGATAATATGAAATGTCATATTTAAAGGGTTTAATGACTCTGCCGATAGTGATAATGTTTCATACTTCATGTACACTGTTCTGGTCTGCCGGAGCATATATCTATTTCTAAACATTAATTAATTTGTTTGTTTCTAATTGAAGTAATTTGACATTTTCAGAGTATTTGGTAGTTTCATTTGGGCTTAATTACAGAACAAGGTCAGGTTACCAGTTTATCTAGTTACATACATATTTTCACTACTGCATATTTACTATATTTTGCTGTTTGGCAATTAAATCCCTTCTAAGTTGCAATATCCTAGCTCAATTCAGTCTGTAGTACTTGCTACAACTTGTTTTTGTAAGCAATTGTAGTTTGATGAAGCTTGCAGTGGTTTAGAAAACCCAGCTGGCTGATAAAGTTCTTTCTGTAAGAATGTCTGCAGGCAACAAGTTACTCCCTGTTATAAAGAAGCTTTCTATAACTCTGACAGTCCGAGAAAGAAATTCCCATCACCTTTAGCTGTCTTCTAAGAGCAGTAAACATTGCTGTATTACTAAAGTTCAGTTGAAATTAATTCTGGTGTTCAGTTTAGAAAACTGCACATTTTGCAGTAGCTCAGAACCCTGTATAAAGTGTTAGATCGTTGTATCCATGAGGGCAATTGCCGTCTCATCTCTGTGTAGGTTTGTTTTGGGTTTAGGCTGGGGCAAAGGATTTGGATTTCTTTGGTCAGAGAGTCTTTTCTTTTGGTACATAGTAGTGCTCTCTCTGCTGGCTGTTGGAAGGACGAGTGTCTGTGATTAAGGTTACACAACCCTTCTGAGCGTCTGTTTTGTCTGGGCTTCCTTCATACAGCGTTCAAGGCTTCAAATCTAGAGGACTTGGTCAAAGTATGTCTTTTTCAAAAGTATGTAGGCTCCTTTTTTTCATTTCATTACACAGTATTTTATTTTCTATCAAAGAATAATGCTTTTGAAGAGCTTGCTGTGGTGGCTGCTCAGAACAAATTAAAGGGGTGTCATTGTGTTGTCTTTAGTTTGGATTCCAAAGGGTTATTCAACATGCAAATACTTGGTTTTGGAAGTCTAAATATGCAAACCATGTTTCTAATCTGCTAGGAAGAATAAAAGTAAGTCATTGATACAGCCAAGTAATCAACAGAAGCAACTTCATTTCTTGGAGCTGTTTTTTTCAATAGTTTTGGGTTTTAAAGGGTGGTATTTCCATGTTTTCATAAAACAGTATCATTATCTGAACCTTGTCTAAAACACCCAAGTTTGTATCCCATGTTATGAAATATTTCTGTAGATGACATGAATTCTTTTTGTCTTGTCAGGAATAGTGAATAAACAATTCACTGTACAGTGCTCATTTTTCTGTGCATTCAAATGTGTCTTTCTGCATTTCTATAGTACTAAGTTGTAGACTTAAACCACAAATCCTAGCCTAGGAAAGTCTAGAAAACCACAAATCCTAAGAAAGTTCCTTGTACAGACATGAAAGCTGTTTCTAGTCATGAAGTTCTAGCTGAATCATTTTGTCAAGTCAGAAAGGAAAACTTTCCTTCTCTAGAAAGCCTGGTAATTTCATGGGAACCTTGAACATGTTGGTCATGCTGCAAGAGAGCTTGGTGCTTCTTCAGTACTTCCTTGCCCCACTCAGATCGTCAGTGATGGAATCAAATGCTTTTCAAATTCCTGATGGCATGTTTGTGAGGTATCTTTGAGATACTTTCATGTCCATTTTCTCAAACTGGCAAAGTTAACGTGCCAAGTGGGGACGTGGACCACGGAGAGAGCATCTGATGTTCAGATCCAGAGTTTCAGTATGCCATTTAGTTCTCGTGTTGTGAAGCACACACTGTAGGGATATTGCTTAGTCTCTTACGTATCTTTTTGGCATACTCAGTTCTACTCACTCCAAGTTTAAAGCAAAAGAAAGTCTGTTCTAATGGGAAAATAACTTTTATCCTATTATCTGTTATTCTGAAACCTCACTTGGTTAACAAGTGAGAAGAAGCGGAGCTATAAGGGGTTTTTACAAAATGCTGGTAAGACATACAAAGGACAGTATTTTTTTAAAGAAGTTTTAATTATGTTGCAGATGTTTTTGAAAAATTATGACTGGTTAGTAATTCAGATTAAAATTTCTGCAGAAGTTGTTTGTTTTCCTTATCAGTTAATTTTCTAGATGTGCACATAAATTCACGTATAAAAGTAAGTAACTGTTTTTCAATGTAGGCCGACATCTCCTGTATAAATCATGTATTTGAAGTTTTCACTGAATAGAATGTTAACCAGGCAGAAGCTGTTTTAAGATAAATATTGTAGCTTGTGCTAATATTTTATTTTTATTCTTCTGGTGTGTATTTTTTCTTAGGACCTCATTTTTGTTGCTGTGTTGACTCTATTTGAAAGCATTCTTGAATCAGCTCATTCTGGTTCTATTATGTGAGAAGCTGAATATCTTCTCTCTAATGTCTGGTTACAATACAAATTCTTACTTTTTTATCACCATTTAGTAAACACAATTGTACATTTTACTCTCCTTTGATTTTTTTTCCCCACAGCAATAGAAAACTGAAAGGAGACATGTAGTGTATCAAGCTGAATTTCAAGTTGGATTTCAAGTATCAAGTTGGATTTCTCTCTGTTGTATTAGAAAGTGTAAGACTATGATATCCATCCTATAAATAATCTTAAAGGCCAAAATTATAAAGGTCAAAGCACTAATTACAGGAATCGACTTCTAGAGAGAACAAGCTAAAACCAGTTGTGAAGTATTACTAATATGTTCTAGTTATGGTTCAGCTTTTTTAAAGAGAGATTTTTGAAACCATCGATTTTAACTAGCCATATAGATAAATGTAGAGAAACCCATTTTGTCCAATGGTATTAAGTTGTATTTTATTGGTAACATTCAAACAGTTGAAGCCCCATCAACCCTTCCCATTCCCACCAGGAAGTAATGACTGTGCTACTGTTAGAAAAGAGCCTCTAAAACACAGTTAAGGCTTAAAAGCTATATGCACTAATTAACAAAATACAGTGAACATTTAAGCTGTTAATAGCCGCAACATCCCTGATGCATAGACCTTCAATATGCTAACACTGCATAACAGTTCTCTATTGTGCATCTCTTTAATGAGGGTAACTGTGTCAGTTCTTTTCTTGCTTCACTACCTGCTGTGTATGGAAATTATGTACACTATTTAGCACTTTCTTTCAACTTTTGAAGTGCATGCATATTACATAGAAGCATTACATCCTGCATTAGGGTAAGGGACAGCTTTTAACAGGTCTGATTTCCTTGTAGTTTCTGAAGTGCAACTTTTCTTCTTCTAAAAAGCATGCACTAACAGGGATTTTGTTCTAAATTTGCATTTCTTGATTGGGGATTTGCTTCTGTTTTTCTCTCCTATGTCTCACACCACTTGTAACTGTATGGGCAAAGATCTGTTACAGAAATCACTTTCTCTGTAAAGGCAATGTGAAGAATAGAGAACATGCATCACAATGAAGGCAGGCATTGGTTGAATTTCCTGATACTGTTCTTAGTAGCAGACCATACAGTAGTGTGACAGAACTGTCAAGCTAAACTTTAAAACACTTCTTTTTTGCCCTTTTTTTCACCCTCACCTTTGATGGACCCCTTTTTTTAAATAAACAGAAGCCTAAATAGTTTGCTAAATTTTAAACCTTAAACTTAAATTCTACTCCATAGCTACCATTCAGTAGGGAATTAATCAATTAGTAGTTGTGAGGAAAAGAACACTAGAAAATGCACAATAATGGAATTTAAATTTTAGTATTCTTTGCTCTAGCTTCCAGCCCAAGGACAGTGTTAGTTAAAACTGAATTCACAATTAATGTTTCATATACTGTAGTGATAATGTTTCTTATGACTTGAATTCATCATAGAAAATCTTTCCAGAGTTATCAGTTCCTAAGATGTTGCTGTACATCCAAATGGGTACTCAACAACTTAGACCTTAGAATATTTGCTGTGCAGGTTGGATTAGGAATTGACCAAGGTGTTCCTGCCTCACAGCAGCAATTCCACTACCTGTGTGTAAGTAGTTTCCCAGTTCCCTGCAGGCTCTGAATGTTTTGCTCCCTTGGGTCTTTTGGAGCTTCAATGGATAAGGGAGCTTTGAGAAAAAGCCACGTATTTAACATCAGTTGAAACCCTTTTCAAAGGCTGAAGATTATGGAACAAGTGATACCTGAATTTGGGGACTCCAGTGGGGCCTTACTTGGAAGTTTTCTTGATTGATACTTCAGAGGAAGCTTTGTAAGGTTTTCAGATGGGCATAAAGCAGATCATAATTTTTAATTTTTTTGTTCCTGACAGAATGCCTGAAAAACAGTAACCTTAAAAAATTCATTTAAATCATATGTTTATGGTTTATTTTGTAAATACACATAACTTCTAGTGAATGTTGAAAGTAAGTACTTTATTAAAACGGCATCAGAAACATACAGAAAATACAGAAATTATTTCCAGTGCACAAGAGTAGCCTGAATTTTGGCTTTCACTTCAGATATGAAGACCTCATCCTGAATTGCTGGTTAAGGCTCTTGGTGTCCATGATCAGAACTGCATGTTATAGACTATAAGTCATCAGTAATGAATAATTCACCAAGATATTATTGAAATACTGTGTTTAGCTTTGCAAGACAATCTGCTTACTGTGACTTATGCTAGGATTATATTATAAATAATCAGAACTGCAGACTGAATAAATTATGTTTGAAAAACATGCCACCACTGAACTACAAGTACACCTACAGTATGCTATTTATTTAATAGTACATACAAAATTGAACTAACCCGGGGAATAGGTATAAAGTTCTTTGTCCTAGGTGGTGTCTATTTGCTAGTACTTCTGTCTGCTTTCCTTCAAAGCTCTTTCCTGCCTGTTCAGTTGTTTTCCACTGAGAAACAGTATCTGTAAGAGCAGTTGCTTATGATAGTACAGCAGTGAAGTGTTACCATAATGTAAATTATTCTAAGATAAATCAGATTATTTCAATTGCTTGGTTATCCTCTTTCTAAATGCAGGTAAACTAAGACTGCCTCTTCTTTGATTTGAAAGTCTATAATCTAAAAATGTGACTGTAGTCTTATTCTTCAGTTATTTATTTTCTTGCATGTTTTTTATTCTGAGCATTGTGAATTTCTAGCAGAATGCTTGAAATTTGTACACTGTAGAAAATTATATTTTTAAAAGGCCTCAAAGACCCAGCCACTTGTGTGTGTGTGCGCAAAAGATTTGCTTACATATGCTTTGGATGAGTTCTAGAAAGTATGCTTTCTCTAAATATTGTTGTGATACAAGAAAACATAATTGCGAGATCTTCTGTAATTCAGACTTTTTTTCGAGATAATCATGCTGTTTGTCATTTCATCAGTTTGAAGAGCATCACATCTACCCTGAAGTCTCTTATGAGTACTAGTAGCAACACCAATCTATTTTATGAAGTATACTCTCTGTCCCTGATTGCCCCAACTTACCTCTGTTTAATAATGATTTTCTTAATTTCAGATATATGGAGAAACCAAAGTGTAAACCCAGCTATTTTATTTCCTTTCTTTTTAACATTTTTTTATTTACCCAGAGAACATCTACACAGCTAAGACGTACTGTTACAGGAAAAAAATATGTATTAATACGTTTTTGTTGCTTGTGATTTTTTCTTGGCAGAAAAATCATACTGAACATGAAATAATATGTCTGTGCTGACAGTGGGACTTAGGTGTTTCAACTGTTTCATTTTTAAATTTCTGAAATGTTGTTTACTTGTCCATTGGAATGCAGGCTAAATGGTAGGTATTTTTTGCAAGTGTGTCAAGAAAAATGCCTCTCTGTTTTGAGTCTTGTCAGGGTACTGAGAGGTGCAAAATCATAGATTTTTGGTTTTCTTTTCAGTGTTGTAGTTTAAACTAACAAAAGCACAACTCAGCAGCTTTTCCCGTAACTTGCCAGTAATCACTTTTAAAAATACCAATTTTCTATGACTTTTGGAGGAGATGTGAATTCAAAATCTGGGGATGTACTGCCGACTTAAGTGAAGTGTTTTAAAGATGTGAAAGAAGGGCTGTTGAGAAGGATGTTTTCTCCTTAACTACTGTGAAGTAACATTCCAATCATTATTCCTGTTTGCTCTTTCCTTGTATTTTTCTCAAATCACAGATTCAATGAGATATTGGTTTAATGGTGTGTGGAATGTGTTACACCATTTTATTTGTAGTCTCTCATATAAGCAAGTATAGAATAATATTAAGTATGTGAAATACTGGGAAAGTGTAATGAGCCCTTGCAGCAGGACAACAGGGAAGTTCTCAAGAAGTTTTTGCAACTGCAGTGAATGCTCAGACATCATGGTTGCTATAGTATTGCCTCAGCTGTGAAATACAAACTGATGAATAGAAATGCTGAAGCTACCAGTGCTTGTTTTGGATGCTGGCACTTCCTTTATGTAATGGCAGTCAGCAATCTAAAAAGTATTATAGTGGACTTAGCTTGATTCCAATAGTGTGATGGTTTCTGCTTCTGTTAGACCTACTTTTCTACATTTTCAGTTTCTCTTTAGTTTTTTACAAAACTGCTTGTGAAAAGACATTTTCTTTAAATGGAAGCTTTCATGAAATCTTTGTTATTATCGAATTCTGTTTCCTGTTTAGAATGTTTGGTTTTCTTTTTAAAAATACAGTTCTTTAGGTGATTTTTTCAGCTTCTTCATTAATCAGTCTGCAGGATGGCTACATGGGAGAATATGTTATGAGTAATACCATGTTGTTCGCTGTTTACTGTGATAATGCAAAATGATTGTGAAGCCTGAAAGAAAACTGTATCCTGTGTGATACAAAGTTTCCTAAGGGCAAATATGCTTTTTCCCGTTGTTTTGTCTGTAGCTGTTAGATAAACGTTGTCTGACCATGTTTAGTTCATTCTGCTCCATTTTTCCACTTGCAATTTACATAGCAGATTCTGTTCGCTTGCATTTCCTTCAAAAATATTGTATTGAAATGTTGAAACATAAATGCTCTGATCCTGACTTACAGTTAAGCAGCTGAGCACATTAAATAAAAAATTCTTTTCACAGCAGCTAGTTTGTGGGTATTATGCAAGATGTTCTGTGCTTTGATAGAACAACTTCTAAATAAAGTGAATTGCAACATGAATTTATAGCAAAACTTTACGTACTTAGTCTGGTAAAACATGTTGGCGGTGGGGAAGAGAGCAAGCTGTTGTAAACTCCTATAAAGTACAGAAAACTTCTACTTTCTCTTCATTCTAACAAGTGTAAAACTATTGAGGTTAAGTAGGTGGGGCAACCGGAAGTAATTGCTAAGGCCAGTGGCATTTTTGTGGTTTAATAAAGGCAGAAGCTAATTATTCAGTTTTTATTTAAGTGAAATGATGCCAAAAAGGAGGTTCCTGCAGAGCAGCTGCACTCCTTCAGTGTTACCCTAATTTACCACAGACACAACTGTCACAAATAGAACTTTTAAACTTGATATATAGCCACGAAAGTAAGGAGCCCTTTGTCTGGAATGCATGCAGAAGAACTCCTTTATACAAATCAACCGGCAGATGACGGACAATGATGAAAATTTGATTCTTTGAAGTCATAATGGTCATTGAAATGTGTGAAATTCTGGTATTGAAAAGAGAGCGGCTAGCAAGACTCTAAATCCTGGGTGGTTGCTGGAAGCTTGCTGGGAGGTTTTTCTGTGTTTTGACATCAACTTCCCATTGCTTGTTCCCTGTTTCCTTTATTAAAAAAAAAAAAAAAAGAGGGGGGAGTGCTAAACTGTAGGTAGTTAATAGTGGTTATGTACAGTTTCTGTCTTTGTGGGGAAAGAAATGCCGTAGAAGAAACATGACACCTTTATGCACACCTGACCCATCTATTCAAAACCATTTGTTTTCAGAGCTACTTTCAATCATTTTGTCTCTTTCCTTTAATTAGAGAGTTCCATTTCTTGTCCCCTTTGGAATTTGTGCTATTAGTGGAGTACTTAAAAGAAGGAAATTCTCATTTCCTTTAAAAGTCATCTTCCTGCTGAACAGTGCTTTCATTGACACTGCCTCTGTGAATCAGGTTTTCTCCTTCCTGCATAGCACATTTCGTTTCTTATTACTCTTTCCAGAACAGCTTTAGCAGGCTTTCCACTATGACAAATATTCTTAAATAATGTAAGTTGTAATAAAGAAAACCCCCTACGTTTGTAAGCAATTTTATGTGACTTCTGCTGTTTAAAAAAAGAGTATTTTCTCCCTTTCAGCTTATTCCAAGAAGAGACAAAATGCCTCAAAATGAGTATTAAAATTTTCTTGAGTGACAAAAAAAATTCAGTTTGCTATTCAAATAATATATATATTAAGAAAAACAGAATGTCAGAATGCACCTTTTAGATGACAGCCTGCTTTAAAAATGTGAAACAGGGTTATTAATTTTTAGTAAAGTAAACCTATACAGTTCAGATCTCAAGTCTTTTATATTGTCATCTAATACCTTTAAGATTTTGAACGCTGAACACCTCACTAGTATCTTAATATGCTAATACAGCAAAATTCATTAAGGAACACTTTAAAAAAAAAGATAGTAATGTGAAACCGGCTGTCAAAAATATCTTTGTTTTGGAAAGTTGGTTCACAGGTAGTTTCAATGAGAACTTGAACTCAGAACAAAGCACTGAAGACCCAGTAAAGAGTTCAACCCAATGCAGCATAGTTCTTTTCAAGTATTATATTGTTTTAATGGCATTTTGGAGCGGGGGCTTTAGCCCATTGAAATGTCGCTTAAAGGACAGGTTCTTCTGTCACTAGCTGGAGCTGTGTGGATGAAATGATCACAATAGAGTGTTGTAATGCATTTTAAAAGTGTGAGAAATCAGTTTGTCTAGACTAAGAGTGCGCCTACAGGGAATAGGAATCTTAGAGCTTCTGTGCTCTTTAGGTGTCAAGTATGTGATAGATGCCAAGCCTTTTTATTCCATATCTTTGGCAACAGCTCAGCTATGCTACAGTACCTTACATGTCTACAGCAAGCAAAATCAGTGATTTTATGTCAGGACAACTTGAGCTTCAGCAACCAGAAACTCATTGTCCTAACAACTGTCTGTTCAATTGCCAGCTTTTAAAATGGGAAGATATCAATAAATGGTTGCTAGATTCCCAGAAGGCATGGAAACTCTAGCTATAATGAATGTAGTATGGAGAGCTAGCAACACCATGTAGATATTTCAGTTTTGGAAAGTAGGCAGATTTTAATTTTCACTTTGAAAAGCTTTTTATGGGATTAATCCTATATTATTAGTGAAATAACCTTGATTTAGAGCTGAGTGCCCGAAAAAAACATGGCTTGAAGGGTTTTTCTGGGGTTTTGGTTTTACTTTCATCCAGATAAATAAGTCTAGGCATTTCTTTACTATGGTTGTCTCATAAATACAACATTTTCTGGTTTTAACCCTCCTTTTAGATTGTGTTCTGTATGCACTGTGTAATATTCTTATGATTTTCTGGGAGAAAATAGTATATGTTCTTAATGTTATTTAACAAAGTATTTTTATTTTAGTACTTTCAGATTATTCTGAGAGAATTCAAAAACTTCTAAATCTGAAGCGTAAAATTCATAATGGACTTATGAGTTCCTGAGATTAATAACAGTAAAAAAAATAGTAATTTTGAGCCGTTTTGAAGTTGACATATCTGGAAATATTTGATGATCACAACCCCAGCATTTTTGCACATATTGTTTGGGAGCAGAAAAATAAATTTTTTGTGAATATTACTACATTTTCTCATGTTCGTTAAATATAGAAATAAAGGCTCATATTTCAGCCTGTTTGTATAAATAAGCGAGCTGAAACTTTGAATCCTCTACTGCAGGTAAAAACTTCTTTTTGTTAAACAAAGCACTTTGCCAATTCAAATCAGAAAAAATTTAAGCAAATTCCTTCTAAAACTGCAGTTTAAGCTTCAGCAGTGAGAAATGCCAGTCTGTCAGAAGGTATTTTTACATAGGTGTTGCAACATTCCAGTGGCTGGTACTGCTTCTCTTTCATCACTGGTAGACTCATACTAAAAAAAAGCCTGACTTGGTCCTAATGAAAGCTTTTATGATGGAATTAAGATACTTTGACAGTTTCTTTTGGTAGTTTGGGTAGAAATGTCGGAAGTTGGAAAGCTAAGTGTGGATGCTTGTTTGTTACCCCTCCTGTCCTAATAGCAAATGTAAGTCAAATGCTTTAAACTTCGTCCCTTTTGTAGTTTTGAGGGACTGGTCTCCCAAAATTTATTTTCTGAAGTAAATTTGAAAATGAGAACTGCTGCATTTCAAAGGATGGTCTGGTGATTGCATCAGGAAGTTTTAAGTTTGCCACAAAGCAAAATCCCATAAAGTTAGTATGTACATTTATGTAAAACCACAGTGTTCTATTTAAACTTGGGTTTTTTTTCATTCAAGTCCTGGCAATACTGTCAAGATGAGTTCAATATGCCCAACATTTTGCTGCAGTTTTCTGGACTGTTACCAGTTTACTACTTGTTCCTGGAGAGACAGTAGGGGAGGGGAGGGGAGGGAGGGAGACTGAGGAGCTCCCACTGGCCTTTTAAGTATGTAAGGAACAGGAGTAGTTTAGACCCCTTAGAGATAGATGGATTTGATGTTTGATTTCACTCTTTACTAGAGTGAACTGACAGGTTAATTTTACATAATTACTGTTTAGTTTTTAGCGAGAATGTTCACTTTAATTATATCAGATGCTGCTGAGGGTAATTTTTCATAGCAGTTCTTGTGAGGTTTTCACTATCTTACACTTTGTTAAAGTCAGTTAATATTTTTAGGCTGGTTTGAAGGATTTATCTTTGTTAGATTTGTTAGGTTTTTTATTTGGGGAGGCCCTCAACAAGGCTCATCCCTCCCTAGTAGAGGAGGGCATCCTACTACTGGTTTTATACAATGTTACGTATCTTTTTTTTCTTTGAAGGTTGGAACCTCCTAAATAAATTTGTCCTTCACAAATATACTGAAGACTGTTACCAGCATCAAATGTCCCTTTCTTGATCTTGAACATCAACAGAACTGGCTGTCAAATGCTGAGTCGTACCTTGAAACATGAAGAGGAGGTCAATAATAACTAATGACTAGAGAAATAAGAGAGCTGAGCTCTAGTACCTGCTCTGCAGTCTCAAACAATCAGTAGCATATTGTGCAAAAGATATTACCTTCTGCTTCTTCCTTCATGCTAAGCATAGCTTCTTGAGTCAGCATAGGTATTGGTGTCTCTTAACTATATACAGAGCTAAGCCCAAGGGAAAGCACTTACACTGCAGCACATACTTGGCTGGCAAGTATTTTGGTAAACAGTCCTGTTCATATGAAGTTCGGGCTCCTAATGGTAATGTAAAATTTTGGAATTTGTCAATATTTCAGTCTGTGCTCTAATATTTTCCTGAAGGAAGAAAGCATTTGCACATTTCCATGTTTGCTTTAGCCGGTGCAAGTTGAAGCAGTCCTGACTTTGCAGCTGTGGACAGAGAAGGATGGGGAGAAATGTCCTGTCCCTCCTCTGGCACTACCTGTTTTGTAAATGACCAGGGTCAGGTAACTGATCCAAGCAAAACCTAACTCAGCTGGGGAAGCAGAATGATAGCAGCCCTAACATCTGTCACCTTCAGTTGTTTTCAGCTGAAATCACAATGTACTTGTCTAAACTTTTTTTCAGCTTTTGTAATTTTAAAAATAAGGTATGAAATTATGTAAAAAGCATAAGCAATATTATTTTACAAGCCTCTTACAAACCTTTTTTTAACAAGTCACATTATTTTTTTTTTTAGGATATCACTACTTTAACCGGTGTTCCAGATGAGCACATCAAAACCAGGAAAGTTCACATTTTTGTTCCAGCACGTAATGCAATGCAATCAGGACTTAACAATACAAAGAAATGGAAGATGGAATTTGATAACAGGGAGCGCTGGGAGAACCCTTTGATGGGCTGGGCATCTACGTGAGTACTTACTGAATTTGAAAATACTTTTCTTCTATATTCGGCTCTCACTAGTAATCTAAATCTGAAATATCCTTTCTACCTGTAAATCTGGTTGTGTTTTAACAGTACTTACAGTAAGTGGTTGGGTTTGTTTGTTGTATGATTTATGATCTGTTAAGTTTAAAAGCAGATTTTTGCTCACAACATCATCTGGAAGAGTTTGAAAAAGATGTTAACAACCAGAAATTTCAATGATTACATTGTGGTGATGTTGCTGTGTGGCAGCATCAGGGCCAGAAAGTCATTAGTTACATAAAGTAGTAAATCATTCTCAGCTCTCTATTGTGTCTTTTAAACAAAAACAACAGTACTTCTGGATTTTTTTTATCCTGAGGATCTACAATGAGGAGTCATAACTAACAAAAAAACCACAACAAACCAAGCTATTTAAAATATTACACTGTTTCTTTAAATATTGTCAATATTAGTATTAAAAACTCTTAAATACACAGAAAGTACAGAAAGGTACTACTTTTAGCTAAATATACTGTAATTTGGAGATGTAATTACAATTTGGATGAATCTAATATTTAATTCTTTTTTTTCCTTATATGAATACACTACCTGCATTTCTCAGCATGGTTAGAATTCCTGTAGACTCTGAGAACTATGCCAGCAATTCCTCTGAAAATATTGTAATTTTGATTTGAAGCTGTCTCCTTTGAGGCATATGAAGAATAGTTAATTATTATACATAAACCAAAGTCAGCCACTAAAGATTATTTTTCAAACTTCAGAAAGGATAAAATATGTACTAAAAATATCTGGCTACAATCATATTAGCACTTATGATCAAAGAATACAAAATTCTATGAAAGAAAACTTTAAAACCTCGAACATGAAATAATCTGAGGATGCATTTTTTGATTTATTAACATTCTAAATCCAGTCACAGAATTTTTTTTTATTTATAATACAAGTATATCCATTAATTTAGTTAAAAGTAACTCTCAGGTCAAGTCTTCCTGTTGTATTGATTTCTCATAAAAATTTGAGGAGGCTCTACATATATTTTTATTTTGGGACAGGGAAAGGAATTTCTCATGGGTAAGCAAGCTCCAGGTAGGATAAAAGCAAGTGCTCTGTTGAGAATTGACGCTGCTAGGTTAACAGTTTTGTAAATTAGTTTGTATACGTTCATTTTTAAGGCATTCTTGTAAAAACTGTTAGTGTACACTCTGGTGTTACCATTCAACACCCAAAAATACCCAAGAGTTTTTTCTCTTGAGATTTAATTTCTGCAAAGAGCAATTCTTGGACCTTTTTCCATTTCCTTTTGAATAATGTAATGGGATTAGTGGATTAGAGCTGTTTAGGGTCTATATATTAAAGCCTTTTTTCTCTGAACTCAATATACTTATTTACTAATAATGACTGTATTTCTGTCATTTTACAGTCTTGTTTGGGGTTAGGGTTTTTTTTGCACTTGCTGTTTCTTGGCTGTTGGGGCTTTTTTTCAGTGAAGATTATCCAGTTATAGATCTAAGTAAAATGGACCCATGGCATTTTTTTTTAATTGGGAGGTTTCGTTACAAGAATGCCTAAAGACAGTTCTCAAGTACACCTTATAGTATAAAGCTATAAACAAAGAAATGTGGGAAGTGTGAAGTTTCCATTGTATGAGATCTCATAAGAAAACAAAATGTGAAATCCTAGTTTTCAGTGACTGATAAAAGAATTTGGGGTAGAGGTAGGAAATTCTGCAGCACTGGAACTGCTGACACTATCAGGACATCGTGCTGGACATCCTGAAATCAAGTTTGCTCACACGGATAGCTTATTTATAGAAGTAAATCAGAAGTGTATTTATACTGAATCAAAGATGATTCCACATAAAACAGAAGATACAATTTCTTCAAAATTCTCATTTCCCATCTATGTCTGTCCTGGAAGGCTTTTGCTGTATTTGCAGTATTGAACAGGCAGTAGTACCTCACTATGCTTCAGACTTAAAGCTTCTTTGTTCCTTTTTAGTAGTGTTGAAAAGATTTTTCTAACTCCAAACATGGAAGAGAATAACAATAAGCAAAAGTTGTCACAATATTGCAGGACACTGGGGCCACTTCATTCTCCACTGGTCATGTCATGAACTAATTCTTAGTTCCTGATTCACTTACTGCTGTTTTAAGAGGAATCTTTAAATGTCTTTAAGAAAGCCTATCACAGTGGCTTGCAAAAGTGTAATTTATGTCTTTGTCCTGGTTTTGTTTGTTTGTTATGTGTTTTTTGTTTGTTTGTTTCTGAATTTTATTGGGGAATATATTGGATATATAGTGAACTCCATTTTACCATGTGTACATCAGATAAAATTACACTGTTGTCTTTGCTGGAAGCGAGATTCCCCCTTTTCCCCTCCCCCTTCACCAGTCACAGGCTTTGTCCTTTATTGGAGAGAGTTCAGTGTATCTTCAGTCTTTTCTCTTCATTTATCCTTCTAGCTTCAAAGAGAGAACAGTTGAGAGGCAGCTCCTTCAATAGTTTGTTGCAATTTGGTCTTGTCTTTCCAGCTGTCTCCCAGGCTCATAGGCAGTGTTGTCTCAGGGAGGCTTTATCCATCTTTGTGTTGCTACAACCAGTATCTCATTTCTTTAAGAGTTAGAACCCCTCTCTCTCTTTTTTTTTTTTCATCCTTTGTCATTGTTCTTAAATTGAGCTTTTGTAGCAATAAATAAGGCAATTTCATGTTTTAACTGAGATTTTCATTTGTTTCAAAAGGCTTTATGGTGTTCCATTCCTTTCAAAAATGCAGTTTAAGAATAATAGCTGGTCATCTAAAACTAACCACTATGTAATTAGTTAGCTAGCAGTTTGCATTTTGGAGCTTCATTTTTAGTTGAGGCCTGTGATCTGCTTGCTGTGTAGGAATAAATTGTGGAGGTCATGTGACCTCAGCCGAAGCAGAACTCTCAATATTTTTTATGGACTTTTCAGTTTCTGCTTAATTCCTTCTCTGCTCACTTAAGTATTCTTCTCTTTTCTCTCTGAGATTATTCTTCCCCTAGCTGCTCTACAGACTCTTGGTCTCCTTGAAATGTTCAGAATTACCTTAAACCTTACAAAAAGAGAGGGATTTTACAGATTTAAATTAAAAAGAGTATTGCAGAGCACTTACTATAACCTCAGCAAGTGGTTAGACATGTTTGTCTAATAACCCAATACATTTTTGCAAGTAGTTGTGAGGGAAGTTTAACACACTGAAAGAGTAAAACAGTACTTTGCAGAAAATAAGTGTTGACCCTGGAAATAATTTTAAAAAGCGTTTTGAAGGTTTTGTGAGTTGGCATACTACAGTGAGCTGTGTAATACAGCATTTAATATTTGAGATACAGATATAATTTTTTTCTATTTCCGATATGCCTAAAAATTGTCATCTGATTTCTTACAGAGCTGATCCTTTATCCAACATGGTTCTTACTTTCTCTACTAAAGAAGATGCCATTGCTTTTGCTGAAAAAAATGGTATGTATTATATGCATGGGCTATGAGCGGTTCATCCTTCCACAGGGAATCTTGATCTCAAAGTATTAACAACAGAAGAAGTACAGGATAAAGTACCTTCCCTCTGTTCTGCAGAATTGGTAGACTGCTAGTGTTCTACATGAGGAGGAGGAAAACGGGAATGGGGGATATTTCCAAGGATGCTGAAGGTATTGAATCTAGACTTTCCACTCTCTAGAAAGGTGTTTCAGTCATTAATATTAAAATGTAACATTAATATTAAAACACTTTTGCAAGTATCTCTGTTTTGAATAAGAGCTGAATGAGGCCTTGCTCAGGTCTTGAAGGAAAGTTAATACTTCAAGTGTATCCCAGGCTTGGTGTTCCGGCTGCATGGCACTGTGATCTTTGCCTGAAGGCTTAACATGCGCATCTCAGTTCTTACTGAGGGAAACTGTCAGAGCTCCTGTGAATATTTCATAATCAGAAGAACAACAATGACTACCAAGTAAGCATGTTGGAGTTCATTTTTGGCTATGTTGCAGCACGGATTTATTGTAAAAGGAACCCAAGAGGATCATCAAGTCCAACTCGCTGCTCCTCGCAGGACTGCCTAAAAGTAAACGGTGTGACTAAAAGCATCGCCCAGATACTCACTGAACTCTGACAGGCTTGGTGTCCTGGTCATTTCCCTGGGGAGCCTGTTCCCATGACCAACCACTCTTTCAGTGAATAAGCTTTTACTATTGTTGAGTCTGGATTTCCCCAGACACAGTTTCATTGCATTCTTTGTGTCCTGTCACTGGTCACCAGAGTGGAGATCAGCATATCCCGTCACTGCTCCCCATGATGAACCTTTAGATTGAGGATGTTATGCCTAACTCTTCTCAGCACGAGACTCCAAACACATACTTGTTCTTGTGAAAAAGACGGTAGAAAAGCTAGTATCATCACTTAATAATTTTTTAAGCTGATGATATCTCAGAGGGAATGTATCTGTAAACTTAATTAGTTAGTTAGGCTTTTATTTCCTTACAGAATGATGGTACCACAAACAGTACCCGTAATCTCAGCCTTTTGAATATTCAGCAGTCCTTTTTTGTGTTAGCATTATTTTTTTGCTGCTCTCTTTTCTTTTTTTTCTTTTAAATCAACTCCATTTTCCTTAAAAAGTTAAGCTTGATGCTTAGTCCCTATGGATGTGAAGAAGATTAATTACATTGAGATAAAGCCAGGAATAATGCACATGAAGCGTAAGCTTCTTCAGAAGTCTTCCCTGTGGTCTGCAGCTTTCAACTGTATTTAGTCTGGGGTAAATAGTAAAGTTCCTTGGTCAGACCAAATTATGCAGAGTTGTTAGATGGTTGATGTTGTGCACGACAAACATGGTAAGTCCATTTACCTATACATATAAGAAATGAAACCATTTAATGTGCAATTTATTTGCTCTTTTTAATGGTAAAGGCTAGTATTTAATTTGTCTGTTCCTCTTTGAATGGAATTATTTTGTCTTAATAGTCCTAATTTTATTGAAAAATAAATTCTATTATATAAGAAATTAATAGGATCATATTTGCATTGGATAACCTGTGTGATTTTATTAGTGGTTTTTATTGTTTTATAAACAAATATGAAATTTGGGAGAATTTGGTATAGTTGCATTTATGCTTCTGTATTGTTCTTATTATCTCTTGAACAATTCAGCATACAAGAGAAAAAAATTAATGTAATGAGCTGCTTATGTCATCTCTTTGTAGATGCTATATTTGTCCTTTCAAAATGCAGATTCAAGTAAAATGCATTTGTTCAGTGTAGAAAGTTTACGCCTTTACTGAGTTAGAAATTACTCCATTGTGCACGAAACCAACTAAACTAGGGCTATGACTTGGTATTAGTATTAGTAGTTCAATATGAGGTAAAATTAAGAGTTTGCACTCTTAATTTTACCATAATTGAGATGCACCAAACTTTTCTGTAGATACTGGCTTGCCTAAATTGTGATTTCATTTTTATTTATGCATATGATGTGTGCATAATATTTTCTGTAGTGATGGCTTCAGTATCATATGTAGCTAGAAATACAAATTTTACATTATTTAGTTCTGCTTTTTAAAATACATTAGAAATTTAGGCACACATTTACACTGGAAGTTAGCTTCTTAACCAAGACGGTATTGAGACATATCTAAGTCTAGGAACACAAGTACTTACCTCTCTCTGTTCCTCCTGTATGAACCACACAATTTTTCCATTACAAAAGTCCTTAAGAACCTAGAGTTTAATTTCTGAAAATTCTAGATATTGCAGGTTATTTTGGTACAGTTGGTAAACTCAAAGAGTTCTTTCTCACCTAAGAACTTAAGGAAATAAGGCAAGCTGTCTTTCTGCCTGCCCCATCTGATGTGTTTCCTAATGTTGGAGTAGCAGTGCTGGATACACTAACAGGAGACATTGCTGTCCAAAATATTACAGCTGAGCATGGTCTGAGGTCCAGGCAAGTAGGAAACATTTTAAACTGGAAGAAATTAAAAGTTCTGACTGTTGACCTAATTTTTTTTTTGTCCTATCTAACATCACTGAAGCAGTTGTTTAAAAACATACAGCTTAAGTAACAAGGATGGAGAGTTTTTCTACTCCACAATAACCTTTAGTCAGGTGGTGAGGGTGTTCTTCCAGAGACGGTGAAATCTGCTTTCTGTCTACTTGGATTGTATGGCAGGGCTCTGGGCAAGAGTAACTTCCCCCACCATTCTAGTACTTTTATAAAAATGACCTCTGCTCTCTGTCGTGAACAGCTCAAAGTGCTGGTCTGAAGGAGTCTGTTCCAAAGTGTAGAACCTAATCACATATGGTGGCCTCTTGCGATTTTTAGTTAGACGTAACTAACCTTATGCATTTTGGATATCTGTGGCAGTGCAAGTCATTGTGCTGGCAGTTGCGAATCTCTTTTGGAGGCACTCGGCCCCTCTCCATCTAGTGTATAAAAAGATGAAGCAATACCTTGGGGCTGTAGATTCCATTCCAGCAGCCAAATGTCTCAGTGTTAGGTGTTACAATGCTGAATGTTGCAATACTGAAGTCTGTCTCTGGATCTAATTCTGGCTGTTTACTCAAGCTTATATTTTTAATCAGAACAGGAGGCAAAAGCCAGTGTTCTCACAGATGGAAAGAATATGTTTTTAAAATCTCTATTCAGTGTTTCTTACAGAGAGTAGTTAACTTGGAAATTAACACTGGTTGGGACTAATAAACATGAAGAAAGTGTTTGTGTGACATTTGTGAATACACAAAAATGAGGCAGTGACATGACAACTTGTGCATCTTACAGAACATTTTGGTGTGTAGGTGTATCTTGACTGTTTACTGTGAGCACCTTAAGTATAAAAATTCAGATATATGTTAAACATTTTAGGGCTTACAACTTTCAGTTTTAAAACTAAGGAAGAAAAGTACTGTCTTATGAGTATCACTTAAAACTGCATATTTAACCACTTCTAGCTTCAACTGAAGTATCTCAACTTTGAGTGAAATATTGCAGCTAAAGAGACCAAACTTCGGAATACTGAGTGCTGCCCTGGCAACTTTCCAGGCACCTGGAGGCTGCAACCAATTTGCATTTTGATTTACATAAACACTAATGTCTCCACCTCCTCTTTTCTGACATTTTTAAGCATTTCTCTTGCTTAACTATCACATAATTTACTTGTCTTCTATCACTTCATTCCCTTTTCTTTTTACTCCTAATTTTTTATGTTCTTATAAAAAATGTTAAGTATTAAACGCCTTTCTAATGTTGAAGTTTTTTCTTTGCTTTTCATTTTTTTGGTCCTCCCACCCTTCTTTTTTTTCTAGCTTTCTAAGGTCTCCATTGTCTCCCAGCCTTTGAGATTGATCTTCATGTTATTTTTTTCCATGTTTTTTCTTATCTTCTTCATTTCCTGTGCCAACATACACAGAGCCTTAGTGCGTCTGTGGTGCTATGGAGTTGTGGAGCCATAAACTTACAGGACAGTCAGTCTTCCCTGTTGAGCTTTTCATTGGTGACTGTCAAGTTGTCTGTAGTATGGTCAGGTCGTGCCATCTCACAGAATGGTTATTTGCCACATTCATGGCATTTCAGTATGCTCCGTTGCAAACTAGAGAGGAATAGATTAGTGGGTGCCTGCGTGGAGAAAAACATACTAAAGCTAAAACCTTTAAGTTGCAGTTGTATATTGTATGTTGTATTTATACTGTATATTGTATGCTGAGAATATAATTCTCGTTGTTTCTTGTCTTCCCCTGCCCTGTAACCTCTAGGCTGGAGTTACGATGTTGAAGAGCAGAAGATTCCAAAACCTAAATCCAAGTCTTATGGTGCAAATTTTTCTTGGAACAAAAGAACAAGAGTGTCTACAAAATAGGTTGGCATTGGCTGTGTGACTGTGAATAAAGTCAGCTGTGCTATATTTATAGTCCATGTATAATACATCTCTTAATCTCCTAATAAATTTGACCTTTAAACTACAGATGCATCTTGTGATGTCTATTTAAAATGTTTTTGATGTCTCCAATTGAACCTGTTACAAACTTCCCTATAAATAGAGGAGATTTGAAGTGTTCATACTTCTAAAAAATTGCTTTACTAGGAATCTATCAAAAGGAGTGTTTGAAATCAGCTGCAACTTTTATGATTAATCTTTGATGGTTATTTTATATCTACTATCCTGTTTAAACTTCTGAAGTTTAGTAAGTTCAATAAGCTTTGCATATACAAAGTCTTTGAATAAAAGCTGGGTTTTTTCTTTCTATACAAGACGGTTTTGGCAGTTGAAGAGCAAAGAATGGGTATAACTCAAGACCGTTCTGTATAAATGTATATTATATAACTCCTTTGTGCTGAAATTACTACTTTCATTATTCCAGAAGCATTCATGACTGGAATAGAAAGCACTGGGTTTTGTTTTGGTTATGGAGTAGGTTTAGTCTGAAAGATTAAGATTGTAGTTGTTTCTCTGTGATGTTCTTGAAAAGTGAAGCTCAGCCAGTTAAACATTCACAAATTAAGACAGAATATTTGGGTGCCTCATACAGTATCAGCATATACTAATTACTTAATTATAGTTCTGGGTCTTTTATTGCTATTTACATGTTTATCTGAATGGAGGTTTCCTGTTGCTTAACAGGAGATGTGATGATAGCATCTCAGCCTTAACAGCAAGTATATATTCTAAACTCAATTTGTCTTAAATGGTATTAAATTATTAGTTTTAAAAATGCACAATGTTGTATTTGAAATCTTTATATATCTTTGGCTGTTGCTTTATTCACTTTAACTTAAGTTATGGTATTGACACGTGATCAGTGAAATGTATTACAAATGGGGGGTATTGTCCCTTTTTGTTATGCAACTGAGAGTTTTATCCCAGCTGTCACAAAAGATACAGTTGAGACAGCTCTCTCCACATAGACCTAAGTAGTGTGAGTGCTGTGCACTAGCTTTTAGCTAAAAGGAGGCATAAAACTATCTTATGTTGCCCAGAATTTATTATTATATAGCATATATTCTTGCTTCAGTTTTAACCAGCTCCCTATATGCTGGCTAGCATTCATTTAAGGCTGGGTTCTGACCCAGTTTCAGCATAATCAACCAGTTGGATGAAGTTGCTATTTTCCTATCACAGACAAGAACTGTTATTCCAATTCATCTTCTGTTGAATTTTGAATGCGGCATTGTGCAGTGGAGCCTGAAGTCCTCCAGGAACGCCAAAGTGCACCAAACTGGAATCTTAACAGGCCAGAATCTACTGCATCTCTTTGTATTCCAGTTCAGCTGACTATGCTGATATTACTAAGAAGACAGTAATAAGCCATTCGTTGAAGTTTTTGTCTTCTGTTTTTTCCAAGTAAAGAGCAGCAAGTTCATTAAATTAAGATTTTCAAGCTTTGTCAGATTATCAAAATGAGAAATCCACAGATATCTAGTGCAGCTGAGGCACAGCTTGGTTTTTGAAATAACGTGGTCCATGGAATTGACTGATTAGTGTTAGATACCTAACATCTTTGGACACCTAATTCATGAAATTGCTGTCTGTTAATCTATACTTCTCGTAACTAGAACCAGTTTCACATAAAGCACAGTTTCTTGTTTCTTTGTTTCTACTGGAAAGATAATGGAAATACATAAAAGGAGAATTTGATAAATCCCCTTCTGTTTCTAAGGAAGAAATCTTTTTTGTTTCTTTGTTTTAAAAGGGTAAGTTCATTATGATTCTGTATTGTTCATGCCACCTTGACATTTTTAAGTTGTGTTTGAGACCAGATCTTCTTTTCCCTTGATCATTTTCCTAGGTCTTGAATTTTTTGATCCTATTACATGGATTAAGAATGACCATGGTGACAATGGGAATAGAGTTGATTATAGTCACTACAGTCTTCAAACCCTGGAAGTAATACTGAGGCATGAGCTTGGAGAGGATCAGTTTCAGCAAGAATATATTTTAGAGATCAGAAGTTATATTAGATACTAAACTTCTTTAGCCTTTCATTAGTTTACCAAATTATTACAACTCTAGGCTGAAACTGAAATTGTACAAGGTGATGTGGCTGTCTTTAGTTAAGTACCTTCGGAAGTGAATGTTTCATAGGTGAACTCCAGCTTCTATCTACTCCACAATATATTGTGATAAGTAAAATCATTCCTGAACCTTGAATATGTCAAAAGGCACAACAAGTAAACTACCATAATTGGTCATTCATGATGATAGAGATTAGCCATTCATTTGAATAAGAATTAGAATGCTGAATGAGGTTAGAAATTCATTTTGGTGGTAGATGTAACTGTGCTGCATCCAACTAATCTAAGCTTTTAATGAGAGGAATATTTGAAAACTGTGAAAGTAACGAAATCATTGCTGGGTAAAGAAAAAGTGTAAAGCTCAAAAGTTAACTGAACATGTTCTTTACCCAGTGGGATTTGTTTGCATCTCAGGTGTCTTGCCACCTTGCATGGCAATAGTAAAAGAGTGTTAAAGAATTACTAGACAGCTGCAGTATTGCAGAGTAATGTACCACCAATGTTACATTTACATTATTTCACTGAGCTGTGTAGAATTGAGGGGTCTTCTTTCCAGTTTTGTACTGGATATTTCCCATTATTGTGGGAAATCCCTGTGCAAAGAATGAGCTGATTTGAAGTACTTGACGCTTTGGCTTCGGTAGTTCTGTTGTGTGAAGTAGTGGAGAAAGCATGCTGCTGCTGGAGACAAAGTCCTTTCCCATTTCTAGCGAACTGTTCCACAGAACCACCGGTTTTCTGAAAAAGTCTTATTGTCTGTCATTGCTGTCTCAGCCAGCATATCATAATGAGTTTTGGATTATTCCTGTCAAGACTTGGTGAAAGTTCCTTCTTCAAAGAAAGAAGCAGCATCGTAATATCTTTCCTCCCATATGCTACTACCTTTTACTGCTGTCAGCTCTACAAGGTATGTGGTATATAGGTTTGGGGGTTTTTTAGTGTCTCTTGTCCACTTGAAATCTTCATACATGAGTTTTGAAAGGTTGGCCACTCCAGTTCTATAATTAGTGTGTAAAACCAAGAATGTTTTAGTGAAATTTTAAATTCACTAATAAACTACAGTTTCTTTATTTTACTGCACATTTGAGTTTCCACCTTCCTGACAGCTGATAGCAAGTGTGCATCCTGCAGGTACCAGGAATATTGGCATCATTCATAATTCAAGTTAACTATTTTTTAACTTAATAATAAAGGCCCTGCAATTCTTAAAAACATTATGTTATAATGGAACATAAAGAATGTCAGGAAACTAAAAGCATAATTTCAGATTTCTAGCAGAGTATTTCTTAACTGTGCAGTTTGATGGATAATTTAAAACAAATCAGACTATTAATGGATACTATGAAATGGAAAAATTATTTACCCATATATGCAAGGTTTGGCCGTGTGGTAGAAAAGGAGAAGCTAATTTGGACGATTACCAGCTTTTGCCTGTATTTTCACACTTGTGTAGTTTGGTTTTGCGAGATACAGTTATCTAACTATGTTTAGTTACTGGGGAGGCCAGCATACTTTGTTATTCCAAAAAGCAAAAAAGGTGAAAATAAAGAAACCTGAAATAAGCTAAGAAAATCATTTTAGACAGTTGTATAGTAAGTTACAGTATGTCTGGTAAGGTGACTCGCTTTGATAAGTCCTTTTTCTCATTCCCACATTCTGAGAGGGATTTGCATTTAGTTGGTATTTAATTAATGCTGGAGTGTATCACCAGCTTCACAAGATTGTGCTTACAGCAACTTAAAAAAAAAAAAAGTGGGGGAGTGCAAAATAATATTGAATTGATATTAACATGTCGATTTCAGTGGATGTAAAATACTGATTCTTCACATCCATGTTCATCATGAGGGAAATTAAAAACGTTTCTGTCATGAATGCCTCCCACACAGAAGTGAATTACCACCTTTTAGGACAAGTTGATTAGAGTAAGTACAAATAAGTTGATTAGAATAAGACAGTAGTCTTGACGTAATTGAAATTTGGAACTGTGTAACTATTACTTGTGGTTTAAACATTTTTCTTAAAACTCTCTCATCTGAATAGCAGGTGACAGGTTTTGGGCTTTTTGTTCATTGGGTTTTCTTTCATTCCTTCCTACACCTTGAAGATATCTATAAATAATGCTGTGAACAGATATGACATAAAAATGATGTGACAATTTGGCTATTTTAGGTATTACTTATTTTCACGTTCTTCATAGGAGTTGGTGGTTATGGGGCAGGGTAATTCGAGCAGTTCATTTAGATTTACAGAAGGCTTTCAAAAAGGTCTCGTATGAAGTTACAGAGCAAGGCAACAGCACACCTAAAGACGTAAGTATCTTTTATTTGAGGAGCAAAGCTCTAAAATGGAGGAGAGAAAACTGAGGACTAGTATGGGTGGCCTCTAAAATCCCAAATAATCCAGAGGATACTGTATAATTCACTGTTTTTAACAAACTCATGAGAATGCAGCTTAAAAATAAATACATACATTTTCACATAGCAGATTTTGAAATTCATTGGCAATTTTTTGACTACCAAAACTAGCTTTACATTAGATTCAGTACAAGAAATGTATGCTATAAAAGTCTGCATTAAATATAAAATAGTATCCTGTTTACTAAAATCCCTGAGATAAAGGCTGCTGACAGCTAGGAAGGGGTATCCTTGGAATATCCCTGTTTCTATGTTCTTTCTTTGTCAGTCACTATCAGCCACTGCCAAAGCGGGGTTTGTTCAGGTGGCTATACTGATCTGGCACAGAATGGCTGTTCTTTGTACTGTTTGCCAGCATGGTATTCCAACATTGTCTGCTATTTTGTTTTGTCAATGTTTTGAGATAGTTAAGTACATCCTTTATATTGAAGAAATGACCACAATTTCCACTTTGAAGCTGAAGGACATTCACTGTTGACCATCATGATCTTCAGTGATCATCATGCTTCTTAAACTGGGTTATCATACTCGGATACCTACATGAGACCAAATTCTGCTGATTCAAGATTATTCTCTAAGACCTCAGAAATATTTAAATGAAGATACATGTACAGTTTTCCTCCTGAAACATTCTGGTAAAACAATGGCTAGTCCTGATAAGTAACTACATTTATTCTTAAAAATATATCACTCAGAAGAAGGGAAGAAAACTGTTTATTCTGGTACTGTGCCTATACATACTGGAAGATATTTTCATTTCTCTGTTATTAGGTAGAGAAAATGAGAAATTCTTATCATGTCTATCAAGTAAAGCAGTTGTCTTTTGGCATGCCTTGGTTGTCTGTTACAGGAATATGTATGCAAAGTTGTAGTCAGTCTACTGAGATGATTTCTATAATTGAATGCAAGCTTGTCATTGCTGCCTTCTTCCTTAACCAGCTAAGGGAAGTCAAACATCAAACTGAGAAGTACTGTAAATTTAAAACAAGGACACACTGCTAATACAAACAGAATTACATAAATTCTGTGCTTATTCCAACACCTTTTTTAAACAGTTCTTGGATGCTTCACTATTTTTGTTTACATGATCCAGTGTTATTGCCAAATAGTTTTGTCAAACTTACAATCTGCTTATAAATGAAATTTATTTTTGCTTTCTTACCCTTTCCCCCACCTGACCACTTCTATTGCCTCACTTGGGGTATCTGCACAGTGCTTGAGAAAGTCTTTTTGAGTATGACTGGGGAAATGCTGTAGTTACAGTGCCCTTTGCATTTCAGACTATCTTATTCATTACTCTGTTGCATGGATCATTCAGGTTTTAGCTTTCCGGTAGTACATTTTCTGTCTTTACATTTTATTATTGGGATATGGTAGCAAAGTTCCTTTACCAGTCAACACTCCAAAGTATAGCCTTCAGACATGTAAAATAGCCAATTCCTATAACAGACATAAAATCTTATTTATAACAATTGAAGGAGCTTCACAGAGACATTATGAAATAAACTACTAAATAAGCGGGGTGGGGGGGGG
>VZTI01004181.1:88626-142375 GCA_013397865.1 Struthidea cinerea
GGGGCAGGTAATTTCCAATTTCTAATTATCTTTAGTTTGTAACTGCTCTTTGCAGTTATGCATAAAACAAAACTGTGGAGCAAAAGATATGTTTGCCTCAACCCAGAATACTGAACCATAGCACTGGGAATGTGCAGTACCTAGATTCCACAGGCTGCACTTGCACAGGTGTAATAACTATGTAAGTAAAATTATTTTATCAAAATGGCTTAAATAACTAGGCTATAAAAAAGCAAAACTTGCCACTGTTAATATAATCCAAATTTTTGAAATAACAGTAAATTGGAAACAACTTTGCTGCAGCCTGTCACTGTAACTTTGAGTAAAATTGCAAATTCAGAATCTTAGAGTATCTGTTTTAAAATGAGGTGAGAATTGTCCACCTATTCACAATCTGTGGATATTTGCACTTAAACTGGGTTCCTCTAGTAGCTGGTCGATTTTGATTAATTTCTCTAGTGCAGAAATCTGAAGAGGTGAGATGCACAGAGCTTTAGAAATACCTTCCTGTCTATTGCCATGGGTGTGGTGTGAATGAATGCTGAAAGTGCATGTCTCAAAAGAGAGACTAAACAAATTATTGGGGGGAAAAAAAAAACCTGAAGGGTTTTTAAACACATAGCAGCCACCTTCAGCATAGAATTCCCTAAAGCACAAATGGCTGAAGGCTGTCAGAGTAAGCAAAGGAACACGACTCAGCAGGCATCCCTGTAAAGCTAGACGGCTGTCTAGTTAGCTCCCCTTCAGAAACAGGGCCTGGGCTAGACGGAGCCACCATAACCGCCTTCCGTTCTTACAACCACTTACATGACTGTAAACAGAGACCAGTTAAATGACTGCCATCTCCGCTGTAAACACCTGAAGTTCAGTCATCAATACTGCTCTTCATGTCTGAGAGATAATTAATGTCTGTTGAATTAAATATCATCTGAGTGATGATGAAACTGTTGGATTTATGTCTCTATATCTGAAGCTCCTTGCTTTGCACAGCTTAAGATTGAATTACATACATATTTTTATTTTCTTGTATTATCTCAAGTTCCTTCAGGTTTTTATCCTGCCTGCTTTAAAAATGATGGCTGAAGCATCCTCTGCTGTTACAAAGAATGCCTAAGAAATTCTTTTTTGCTTAGTTTTTTTTTCCCCTTCAGACTGTTAGTTTGGTTCAGTGTCAAAGTCTTGCCTATGTCTCCAAATTCCGAATGCTTTCTGAAAGGGGCGTAGATACTACCATTGAGCGCAACAGAAGCGTGGAAGAAGTTGGGTGTACTCAGTTCTCTTGATGTGACTCAAAAATAGCATCCTCACTTCACACCAGTGCCTATCTTTGGATTTCAGCCTGGTTAAGAAGCACAGGAGAGAGAAATTGCAGGCCCAATTTTGAAATTAGGCCTTAATTTTTCAGAAGAGAGCCAGAAGACCAAATGGAAGATAATATAGGAATTTCGTTGCAGAGAAGAGCAGATTACTTACTTTACAACCTGAAATTATTTGAAAGAAGAAGCTGAGATAATTTTTAGATCCACCCGTGCCTGCTTTCTATACACTGGAAAGCAGGTTATGAGGAAAAGCGGGAAACAAATACAATTACCACTTCTTTTGCTGATTTTTGCATGTTAGAACAGGGTAGAAAATAATCAGCACCTGGCTCCACCACCCACCAATCACAGAATGCACCTTAGGAAATTGTCTCAATATCAGGTTTCATTTCTTGCCTCCTTTTCCCACACTACATGATGGCTTATCTTCAAAGCATTCCCATTTCACTATCTTCAGACAATTCTGTTTTGCAGGTGGAAAGCAGCTTTTTGTTTTTCCTCAGCTTTGATCATTACCATATGGTCTTTCATACGTGCTCAGGGTCTCTTTCCAGGATCACAATTTCTTATTCTCTCACTGGACCATTTTTCTGACCAGTTCTCTATACAAAAAAACTACTTAAACACAAAATGATGTGGTTCTTGAAAGCATTTTGGGTTCCAGACAGAAACAGTTGTATGGTGCCAGGGACATAGATCCATGGCCTGGCCTGGGGATGAATGTTATCAGGTAGGAGGTTTTATCTCAGAGGAATGTTAACCTAAGACGCAAATATCCATAATAGAAAACAAATGGTGTCACAGAAACAAAAATCCAGTTCTTACTGGCGCCTCTTGGGCCTTTTATTCTGTTCCATAGGCATTGCCTTAAAGATTCACAGTCAGTGATGTGTTTGTGTGTGCTCTATTCAGGTGCTATGTTTTCTGGAGTTTGGAATGTCTTTTGGCCAGTCGGCTCAGCATCCCACATCAGTGCACTTAAATGACCTTCACCATCTCCTGAGGGCATAAAATGGCAGAATGTAGCCAACTGTCTCATCTGTGATTAGAATTGCTAGTTGTGTCTAGGTGCTTATTTCTTTTTATCTGTGGCATATCACTAATCTAATAGCAGGCTAACTCAAAAAAGTTTTATTTTTAGGCTTCATTTTGATTTTTTTTTTTACCTATTACAGCCCTGCTGTTCGAGTTGTCAGCAATGTAAAAAGTTCTCTGATTCTTGGCAGCTTGGAAATATTCTGTAAAAAAATTAGGTAATACTGGGAAATGTTGAGTTGTTGAAATCATTGTGATTTGTGGAAAAATTCTGGCTGAAGTAAACATTAGTTTTGAAATATTTTGCAGCCTGGGAATGATTTCAGATCAAAACCGCTAAACTTACACTAGAGTAGCCAGTAGCAGAAATGTACAACATCTGGAAAGGTGCACTTAAGGGTGTGGCACGTGCTGCTGCTACAACCCAGGTGAATTCCCTAACTGTTAGGCTAAGGAATTACTCTTTCCTGCTGACACAACTGATACCCAGTTATTTGCACAAAACAGGACTATTCTAGAGAATTGACTGAAGCAAGGACAATGGATACTGATAGGATACTGGTCTTGTGTAGGAATGACCCAAGTCTGATTTGAAGCCAGAACTTCAGTCTGGATCTTATGTCTCCTAGGAAGGTGCTGTGACTGTTACTTGCTGTAGTTTATTTGTCTCTTACTCTTTTTCTGTTTTTCTTTGCAGGGGACTTCAAAAGCTCCAGGTTTCATTTCCAGGCAAGGTCCTCAGGGATAATATTTCCCCACCCACTTCTAATTAATTTAGAGTATCTTCTTTGCCAGATCACAAACAGAATATGCTGCCTCACAAGTCCCTGCCAAAAATTTGGCTTAGAATGAAAAAGAAATTCAATTTCTAATGCCATCTTGCTGAACTTGCAAACTTTGGCTTTCAGAGCTTCAATAGGAATCAGTAAAACTTGCTTCAATTTTAGACAAGTCCCTGGGCAATAATAACCTGAATCTGAGAATACTTAGTCATGTGACATGGGGTGCATCCATTTCTCTTGAAGCCAGATTTTGTCTTTGTTATGTGCAAGAGTTTCTGGCCTGGCATCCTGGTTCAGAGACTAAAACATTCTAGCATATCAGGTGGAACAATCCTGTTGCAGTATATATAAGGCTGTTCTCACAACCTTCACCTGCAGTGATGCTGATAAAAACATTTGCAATCTTATGTTCATCCAAATAAGCTCTCCTGCTGTTTCCCTGAGACCTGGGGAGTCTAAGCAAGTTTCAAGGTTTCTTTGTACTTAATTTAATAGCAATTAATCCAGCTTCTTACAGTCTCAAAAGAATGACTGTGTGTGCACTCTGCAGTTACTGAGCTCTTCATTCTTAGCATTATAGGTGAAATGTGCAAGGACTATTTTTTGACTCCTTTTGTTTCTTAAACTCTCTCTGCATGAATATAGGGTTCTTTATGAGCATTTTAATTCTGCTTTTTGAAAACCAATAAAAGTCCACCTTACCTTAATTCCAAAGCAAAATTTCTCTTTGAAGTAGTTGTAGCTTTCCATGTCAATAACTTCATTACTATTAAGAAAAAAAATCTCTACTATGAAGACAGGCTGAGAAGGTTGGGACTGCACAGTCTGTAGAAGAGAAGGCTTTGGAGAGGCCTTAGAACAGCCTTTCAGTACCTAAAGGGTGCCTACAGGAAAGCTGGTGAGGGACTTTTCACACGGGCATGTAGTGTTAGGACAAAGGGGAATGGCTTCAAACAGACAAAGAGTAGGCTTAGATTGGATATTAGGAAGAAATTCTTTACTGTGAGGGTTGCCCAGAGAGGTTGTGGATTGCCCATTCCTGGAGGTGTTAAATCCCAGACTGGATGGGGCTTTGAGTAACCTGGTCTAGGGCAGAGTTGGAGCTAGGTGATTTTAAGGGTGCCTTCCAACCCAAACCAATCTATGGTTAGAACACATTACAATTATTTGGATCTTATCAAAACATTCCCAACCCTGACTGAGGTGACTGGCTTTGTTGAAAGAGAGAAAGAACAAACAGTTTTGCAAGCAGTACTGCAGATTTTCTCCCAAAATGAACCCATATGGATTGCTAACTCAAATACTCTACATTAACAGATAGCTAAATGAGAACCTTCTCCCCAGTCAGATAAAGATTTACTTCATAAAAGCTTCTGCAACTTCTTTTGGAAATATTCCCATCTTTGGAGTATGCGCTATGCCACTTGTTTATGTATTTATGAAACGCTGCTCCCTGCGGGACAAGTCTGGGTTGTATGCTTATTTTGATAAAGCACTACTTTAATCTTCAGACACTAAGTAATTACCTCCTGCCAATGAAGTTACGTCCAAAAGTAAAATATATTATATCTTTTCTCTCTCATTTCAATTTCCACAAATTAACTGCTCATTGTGTTGTATACATGTGGGCAGTACTCTGCTATTTCAAAGCTTTTAACAGATTTATAAATGAAGGAGATATCTGGGACTCCGTTAAAGACCATCTAACAACTCAGCATGAAGTATTCTGATGGTGCATTTATGGCATATGTGCAACAGGTGAAGAGTCACTGCACAAATTGGTGTTATAAAACAGTGATCATCAGCGGAGCAACAGTGGAGTCTCCTTTGAGTGAGCGTGTTTCACTGTTGGTACCTTGCAGATGCTAATCCAGTGATAGGAAGTGATGCTTACCATCCAGCTAAATAAAGATTGAAATGCTGCTTAATCAAATAAGCTTATGTTCAAATGTTTCCCTAAGGGCATCCAACTGGTCTGATCTCTACATACTGTTAGCCTGCTTTTGGTATTCTTTCTACATCCCATCCCATTTTATCCACAGCTGAGCTGTAATTCCAGTTAGATGCTACTCACTCAATGATAACTAAGGATACATAAATTATTGTTCCTTTCAGGGATCTTCACAATTCTGCTCAGTGAATGGACATCATATTAGCTCCAGCAGGGTGGTTCAGAGTGGTTTCCCAAGACTGATCCTTTCTTGAATAACTGTTCTGGTCAGTCAGTACGTTTAACAGAAAACTCATGATATATTCCAAAGCATTTTTAGCTCTGGAATTTCTGATGTTCAAAAGAAAATAGGGTTTCCCATTGCTGTGTGCATGGCAGCATCATCAAGGTGCTGATGAACACATAGAATGAGCTGGGTTAGTAGAAGTTACTATTCTTCCTCCAGAAAATGTCTCACTCATCATAAATCTAATTGTAGAACAAAAGATTGACTTTATACATCTGGAAGCAATAAAAGAAGTGGCCTATACTCTCCAAATGTCAAGACTGAAGATAGGAGGTGGTGAATGACATCTTAGAAAGCTAAGCAGGGTCCCTTCTGCACGTTGTCCAATCTCTTGCATTGTTTTTGGAATGGTACCAAAAAATATCAATGATAAGTAAGTTGCTGAGATGTTTTTTATGCCATCTGGCATGGAATGCTATGACTCTGACCTCATGTCTTCAGCATCATTCTCCAAAGACCAAATCTGGATATGCTGCCAACATGCCTACATGCTGGAGTTAGAATGGAAACCTAGATGGAGTGATTATTACAAACCCACATCCCCAGAAGCTAGAACTTACTTTTCTAACTGATGAACTGGTGAAAAAGAGTCTAGGAGATTTTAGTACAAAAGAATTAGGAGTACCTGCACAAAAAAACCCAAAACACATCTCCTCTGCATTCTCAGAGTGTTCATGCAAAGGACATACGGAGCAGTTCACTATGCCTAATGTTCCTTAGGGCATCAAACATTTTCCAAATAGTCACAGTCACAGAGGCTCAACAACTCTTTGGTGAACTTAAATAATAAGAAACATAGGTCTTGAGGGACCTGGAATCAGTCACAGCCAACCATGGATATATATTCTGCCGATGTCTACAAAAATATCTGCTGTAAATGCAGGTTCAGTATAAAGGAGAAAAAAAGAATCCAAACAAAAAAACACCCCAATCGTAATGGAGGACAACATGTGAGAGTAAAATTGGAAAAATTAAACATGTCACCAGTGTCCCAACCATGGCCTTAGCAATAGGACATTTTTGAAGAGAAACTGCCTAGTGGATCCTAGAAAGTAAGCACTGCCTAACCCCATGTATAAAGGCAGAAAACAGACAAGACTGTTGACTCCATTTTGAAAACAGGACAGCAAGCTCTGTGACTACAGATCTGACAATCAAGGTCCTCTTAAACAATTGAGCAGAAGCAGGTAAGGGTTTTTTCAATATCATGAAAATGCTAGTAAATTCTGCCCCAATATCCCATCACTTTCTATGGCCATTTTCTGATGCTTCAAAAGAAAGTAACCCTGTCTACGTTCATTCCCCAAAGGCCAAATTATACACTGAAGGCAAATGTAAATCTGGCCCCTGCAGGTAAACAGCTGGCAGCATTAAAGTATTTAAAACATAGTGCAAAAAAGATATATGGAAATGCAGTCTCCTTTCAAGGCTCTGTTAGAGATACAAGAAGTTAACCACCCAAAGATACAAATCACAAGTTTTAACTTTGAACAACAGGATCACTTCTATCCTGTCATCAAATCACAGTTACACACTTGTGAGTTGCTAGCATGAAACATTTTATTCCTTGTGAACGTTATTTTAAATACTACTCCAGAATGGCTTATCTTCAAAATTCTATTCTTATTTCCAGACTAGTTTTATTTATAACCAGTTCATCTACCTTTCCTCTTAGATGCTTTAATCAATATTCCCTCTCTGGTGAGGGCTTTCTGAATTAAAATACCTAATCAGATTCCTTTCTAGGCTTTGATTACAAACTAAACACATCAAACTCTTTCTCTACTATCTTCTCAGGCATATGGCTTGTCATTTGCTAAATCATTTTGGTAGCCATTGCTTTAATTTCTTTTATCCATAAATCATGCCCAATGCAAAGCCAAAACATTACTCAGAATGGGAATTGTAATTGGTTGTTGTCATTAGAGCTGATAAAATGTGTTTCTGCCACAAAGTGCAGTTAACCCTAACCAGCATTTGATTAAGTATGAAAGATCACAGCCTAAGAATTTTCTCAGAAGTAGAAAATGTCGTAAATTTGGCAGTGACTTGCAAATCAGATTCTGAAGTGGGGAGTCCAGAATACCAGTCTGGTCAATCTGTCAAATGGAGACATTGAAAATTTTCAGCTAAACACTGGGAAAAATAAACTGCTGCTCTGATTTTTATTGTTGTTTTCAAGGAAGTAATTTGTAACTCGTTAACAAGTTGCAATCAAACATGGAATTGATTGAGTAGTTTTTAACTGCCTTCTGATGGCACTGAAATACTTTGGGTTTAGCAATTTTATTTCAATGTGTGAGCCATATCCAGAGACCTAGGCTAGAATAAATAAGTACATACGTAAATAAATCTTAAAACAAATAACCGTTTAGAGCATTGAAAGTACTGAGGGTAGGTCTCCATTTTCACCTTCTTTATTGAGTTGGTATTTTTTTCAAAGAAAATTCTATCATCAGTTGGCCTAAAAATGCTGTCACCTCTCTCTACAAACTTTTTCTTATAAACTTCAGAACAACAAGGAGACAGTCAACTGAATATAGTCAATAAATAACAAATGGGAGTTGTTTTCTTACTAGAACAATGGTGCCAGTGGTGGTGATTGGTCTACTAGTATTTACTTTCCATTTGCAACACAGTTTGCCAATCTGATGATTATTTGTGTGTAGTCACAAATAAGATAGATGAAGGAGAAGGGGAAGTTATTCATCAAGACTGCAAACTGCAATGTGACAGTGGTCAACGTATATCAGGATTGCAACTGTTGAAACAAATGCTGATTTGCTAAGCCCAAATTGTTTAGGAAAGGCAATGTGTTAAGATATTCCTTTGATAGCTTTACTGTTCTGTTCCTTATTTAAGGGCTGAAGAAAGAACTGTTCATTATAAAAAGGGTAAACTTTACTTGAAAGCGTATTTCCTTAATCACTTAACTGCAACTTAACCTTAGAGCTAGGAAAACCACCATAACTAAATATGTAGGTTTCAATGAAATTAATATAAACAACTCAGGTAAAGAATCAAGCTGCCTGTTTCCAGCAGATGAAGGCTTTACCTTCCTCCACAACAGTAGAAACAACACTTTCCTCTAAAAGATACCAAGTATGTAAGCAAAGTAAATTTTCATCAAATTTTCATCCAAATCCAGGCAAAGTTCAGTTTTTGTCAGACTGCCAAACAGTATGTGAGCTTTAGCTTGAAATTCCAAAGTTCTGTGACAAGATTTATTCTTTGAACTTGTTAGTTTTCAAAAACTGACAACGGTAATATACTGAACAGGTTAGTATGTAGCACATAGCTATTTTAATTAGACAGCTGCTTTACTTTACATTTTCTAGGAACCTCAAATGCATTGCCATATAATTTCTTGAGGTAGCTTTTTACTGAAAGAGATGCCAGGTGAGATACACATAGATATATATTCTAGCTTGGATAAGAGAGGGGAAGAGGAACATGGGTGAACGATAAGACTCAAAAGTCTTTTCAACCTAAACAATTCTTTGAGTTGCTGAGACTTGGCTGTGTCCACAAGACATTCCATTCTGTTCTGGCATTGAAGTGGGTTTGGAAACTACCTATCAATCAGATGGTACTCGCAACACTTGTTTTGTGTGTCCGTGTTTTCAAAATTGTACCAAGAAATTAAATGTTTGCTTATCACAGATGTAAGGTATTAAACCTGCATGTTTCAAAGTTTCATGGTACTGACACTGGCCACTTTGGAAGACAATGTGAAATAAATGCATGATGAAGTAGGTATGCACGGAAAAATTACTTCTCTTTTTTAACTGAAATGCAGGGCCTATTTTTTGCCACGAAATGCTGTTTTTTAGAGTGTTTCAGTGAAGAGGAAACTATTGCTCCTTGCACAGGAAGAGCTGTTGGAGGGAGATTAATTATCTGAATTGTCAAAAATAACAACCTTTGACTATCATATGAAATAGCAGCATAAAAACAATGGAAATAAAAAGATAAGAATAAAATGTAGTGTGTTAGCTAACCGATCCTCAGTGCTCTGCCAAAGCCTCCATTGCCAAAGCCAAGACAGTCATTAAGAGCAAGCTGAAGGATTCCAGAAGTGAGAAAAAGCTGTACAGATGAAATCACCAAAAGAGGCCATGACTGTCTGTTCATTGTTGAATGATGAAGTTGTTGCTGTGTTTTTGTGCTTGGTATCTTGAAGAGCATGCAGAGCTGGTAGACTAGAAGGAGCAAGCATATTCATCTTGTTGCTCTTACATCATCTGCCAAGAAAGCAGCTGGCCTAAGCCATCAAGACAGCGCTGCCTTTCAAAACAGTGCAACAGCAAGCATTCTTTTCTTTATGCATTTCATGTGTGTTTAAAACCAAGTTGTTGGTACTATCGGCCATGATAACTTCTCAGCAAGCCGCATACCAGAAGAAGATAGAACGATGCTGTAGTGAAAAACAGACCCTGAGAATGCCTTCTCTATGGCAGGGAGCAAGACCCATCCTTTCAATCCAGCATGGTAAACCAGTTAGTAAAAACAGCAATGTTAACTCAGCTGAGCACTGCCTGTCCCTTGTGTTCTTTTCCACCTGGTGTTTTTTATTGTTTGGTGTTTCCGATGCCTTTCTCATGAGGCATGAGAGAAGCTTATGGTAAGATGGAGTGATCTTAAATTAACTAGGCAAGGATCAGTCTGAATATATTTTAATTCTTAATGTGATAGAATCTACATGCCAGTCAGCGCTATTGTTGTAAAATACCTGTCAGGTGCACAAGATTAAGAAAAGGTCCATGCCAAAGATCATTCCCACAAAATTAACAATTCATCAATGGCTATAGGCTGAGCAAAATTCCAGTAGGCAGAACAAAGGGTGCCTCTTACCCAGGAGACTGTTCCCACCAGAGCTGTAGAAACCTTGCTCAGTCTTTGTCGCTGTGCCTCAAATGGAGGCTGTAACCTGATAGAGGTCTGCAAGAACTGAGGCAACATGTAACACATTTCTGTAGACTTGGGGCTTTTAAGGCATAAATGTTTCAGCCAGTTGCTGTGGATTGGTGTACCTGTGCAATAACCCTCTCCAGGGATTTCAGTGGCTGTCCCAGAGCTGGCAGAGATGAGCACTAAGCGACATGCACTTCACATTAGAGAGTCACAAGGTAATGGGTATTTTCTACATTCCAATGTATAAAAACAAATTATCCTCATCCTGATGAAATTATCTGTATAATGAATAATCTGTACTCTTCTTGTTTTGCTCAATACTGTTTTTTAAAGCCTCCATTGCCTGACATACTTACATACACTCACTAGTCTGCTACAAAACTTTCTGTTGAATGCGCTGCCACTGTACAGCATCATTACAAGGAAGATCTTGTCACAGTTTCTGGTATTAAAATCCACTTTCTCAGAAATAAATCAAAGTGCTGCTAAAAAAGTCTCAATACATGCTCTTAGTCTTTGGACTGGCAATATCTGACAAAAGACAATTAAAGCAGGCATGATTACTCAGTAGGAAGATGTACAATGCTCCCAAAATAAAATACCTTTGGGCAGGGAGAGGCATATTTCTTTGACATACTCTGAAAAAAGGTGACATATAGTTCAGGTTTATCATTTTAGCTGCTATGCTGCTATACTGCTACATTACTGCTGTACTGCAGATAAGTTGTGATTTCTAAATAAGTCAGTAATTGAAACTTGTGTGTAGAATATGAATCTTGTGTGAATTCTTTAACACATCACATGTCTCCACTACAGTGACACAGAGAATTCCACTTTACCAAGAGAATAATGTCAATTTACTCTTCTATTAGAAAATATGTCCAATGTGAAAATTGAAGTTGTGTTGTAGCTCCTGGCTCCTGTAATGCAATATATAGCAGCTGCTCTGAAACCCCAGTGGTTGTAGCTCTGAGTTGTCTTTCTTTATTACTTTGCACAAGCTCTCTTTTAGAACTGTGAGGAGAGGAGGGCTTAGAAATGTAAACAACAAATGAAGTGGTCAAAGATATCTATACAGATACAACCATTTTCAAGTCCAGACTTCAGTTTTGACTCCCAACGTTAAGACAACTGCCAGACTGCTGGTTTTTGTGCGTTCTGTGGTCCACAGCTCCTGTTTGCATCACTGTTGCAGTGGAATAACAGAAAATGTAACTATTTCTATATTGCCTAAGAAAAACTATTTAAGACCTCTAAAACATAATTTAGAAATTAACTAACTAACTAATTAACTAAACAAACAAACAAACAAACAAACAAATATTATTACCAGCAAAATTAGATTGGAGCTAAGAATTCCAAAGGGCCCATAAAGTAAAACAGTATATGAAAAATCACAAATATATTTTTTTTAAATTTGATAGTAAAAGGATGTTAAAGTGCAGCTCCTATATGATAGAAGAAATTTAGAACTCCATTAGATATTCTATGTAATGCCTTCTTGCCTCTTTTGCATGCTTGTCTTGCTGGCTTTGAAACAACCGTCTTATTTGACCTTATATGCCTCTCTGTGAGTCACAGGAAGCCCCTAAGGTTCATAAAGATAAAATAAACCACCCCACTCTATTCCACACTCCCCAAAATGCTTCACAGCAGATCTAAATGGTCTAATATTAAGTTTCAAAATGCTGAATCTGTTTGTAAGTCGATCTAGATTTTTCCAGCAAAATTACACTCACTTTTCCAGAGTTTTTATACCCAAGCAGAGGTAAGAGCTCCTCTAGAGTAGTTAGTCATTATGTAACCTCAGCTACACAGATGAATAGGTATCCTAATTTTTTTCAACCTTCAAGCGTTATAAGCAAGCCTTTCAGAGAAACACACAGCACATGAATAATTTTATTCTTTTCATTGGCAGACTCATGACTTTCATTTTTCTGTTAGACTTGGAGGTTATAAGGAAAATTCAATTCCCCTTTCTTTATACTGTGTGCATATGAATGTTGGGAATCAAACTTCCTTTGAGCTTTTCAACAAAAAATGAAATGTTATTGGAACATATTGCCCTAAGAATCATTGCAAGAACATGATGATCCCCAATAGAAATGAGTATTAGTGCTCTTGAAGTGTTTCTAAATGTTTTCTTCAGCCAAGGTTTACTTATGTTTTCCTGATACTGACAAAGAAAACATTGTTGAATTTAATAAATACCTATATTAGATGTTAAACTTACCATCATTTTCACTTATTCATCTGGTCCAAGGAATGATTTCTGGCAGTTATTTAATACATCAGTTATTGAAGCCATACACATTAGATAATAACTTCACCTTATCGGGAAAACACATTTCTGAATCTCTTGATCCACTGAAGGCTGATGATCAGAATTTTTTTTAGGAAACACTAGAAGAAGATGGAGAATAAAATAGTAATTTAGCTCTTTCCAAGCTATTTTTGTGCTTCTGGAAAAAATGGTGGGTTTTGACAGACCATTTTTGTTAAAGCAAAATCGTTTTAGTCACAGATTGCAGCTTTAGATTAAATAATTTTATTGCTTTTAAGACTGAACTCTGCATATGTAGAAATAAGATTAAGTAAGAAGGAATTGAAGAAAGTAAGACAGAGGCAGGAATGTAATGAACTTTTTTCCTCGATCTTTGGAATTTCTAGTTGATTTTTATTAATGTAACACAGATCCAGGAAGGATAAACTGGTGGAAATGGATCATAATGGTCACAACAAACCCCAGCAGCACTACTGATGAGGGGAAGAGTGGCTGGAAAATTGCTCAGTGAAAAAGGACCTGGGAGTGCTGGTGGCAGCAGCTGAACATGAGCCAGGGTGTGCCCAGGTGGCCAAGAAGGCCAATGGCATCCTGGCCTGGATCAGCAATGGTGTGGCCAGCAGGACCAGGGCAGGGATTGTCCCCCTGTACTGGGCACTGGTGAGGCCACACCTCGAGTGCTGTGTCCAGTTCTGGGCCCCTCACTGCAAGAAAGACATTGAGGTGCTGGAGGGAGTCCAGAGAAGGGCGGCAGAGCTGGGGAAGGTTCTGGAGCACAAGTCCTGTGAGGTGCAGCTGAGGGAGCTGGGGGTGTTTATCCTGCAGAAAAGGAGGCTCAGGGGTGACCTTATCACTCTCTACACCTGCCTGAAAGGAGGCTGTAGCCAGGTAGGGGTCGGTCTCCTCTCCTCATTTAAAGGTGAAAGGTGATAGGATGAGAGGAAGTGACCTCAAGCTGTGCCAGGGGAGTTTTAAATGGAAATTTAGGAAAAATTGCTTCATGGAAAGGATTTTCAAGCATTGGACCAAGTTGCTTAGGGAAGTAGTGGAGTTACCCTACCTGGAGGTACTTAAAATACATGTTAGATGTGGCACTGGGGAACATGGTTTAGTGGTAGACCTGGCAGTGCTGGGTTAACTGTTGGACTCATAAACTCTATGTGAAGATTATGTCAGAAGGGGGGGTGTAGAGGGTGTGTCCCCCCTCCCTTTTTTTAAGGCAGGAATTTGCATGGAAATTTAGAAAGAATCTTGGTTCCAAAATTAGTTATATACTGCGATCCCATAGGATTTCACAGAAGTACCACTTAAGACTGCGTGTCAGGAAGGTCTCGTGGCCTTAATTAGCATAGTCTAGCAGGCAAAAACAAAATGTTCCAAACCATCATGTTTGACTTATGCCTATAAAAAAAGATAAGGCTGTGAAGAAATACAACTCAAGTGACTGAAAGGAAAAGCACTGGAGCTTAAACCTCTTCGTAGATGATGAAAGGCCTGAATGGAAATGTAGATGAGAGAAGACCAGAGCAATTAGCAGTACTAAAGTAGTTACAACTATGGAAAGGTGTGACATAATGTGAGTATAGATGCCATAAGGGCTATAAACAGATCAGTTATCCTTAACTGGGAACACAAACCAGACAGGAAAACAAACAAAAAAATAGAGCAACAGGCAGGAAAACAGAGTAGGAAAAGGACATGGGGGATAAAGTTAGAAAATGAAGAGAAAAAGGAAGGTAGGAGAGAAATCTTGTTTTACATTGGGGCAAGTGATACTAGTTTATTTTTCAGTCTGGGGTGGGGAGGCAGTTTGAAAGGTGGGGAGTATGGTGGAGACTGTGCATGGGAAAAGAAACTGTAGAGAGACATTTAGGGGAGACATTTTAAGATCATTCATGTCTGTATATTGGCAGTAATCCATTGCGGAGAACAGACAGCTACTGTAGTTGTTAGTAAAGATAAATGTCATTGAATTATAGATGAGCATAATAGAAAAACTTCATGTCTAGCCATTGTGTAAAATTAGGAGTGGGACATACTGGCTGTGTGGGTTTGGTGAGTGCCAGGTGCGTGGGTGAGTCGTGAGCATTGGGAAAGAGTGTCTTATTCAAGTGGTCTATTCAGCTCTTACACCAGCACTGTAATGTCATCATTTTTTTCCTGCTCTGTCTGCTGAGTACAAACCAAAGCACAGTAAACACTAAGTACCTTAGTGACTATCTCAGCACGTCCATATGTTTCTGCCTGCACGTTCAATGCAGTGGCAGAGGGGAGGTGACTCACCTTTAATGTGGTGATTGTTCATAAAGGCCTGTGTAATCACACCTGCTAACAACACGACCCTGCACTGGGTCATAGTGTACAACGTGCTAGCCAGCCTCAAGCAGCCCTTCAGAGATTAAAACTGATTAAGTATTAAAGTCCTTATCTCTTCTGACATACAAAATTTTCTTTACCTAAAACACATTATTTTAATAGGTGAACTAGTAGTCTGAACAAAGTCATAGTGGAGGTGTTTCTCCCTCTATGCTTGTGCTATACAGCTATTATTTTCCAAGTACAATTTTCAGCCTATTCTAACCTTTGGCTGTTTCGCCCACACACTATTCTTTATATCACACACTATTTGTCCTTCTGTATGCATGTTTGAGAATGACAGAGCCATTTTTCCAGAAACCTGATTCTTCTGTCATAACCATTAAATGTGTTAATACCCCAGTTGCTGCAGATTGCACTGCCTTAATGCAAAATTGAGTTTACAAAGGCCACCATGGGTTGTGTTTTATGTGAAGAATGACCAATTGAAACAACTGGCCTGCTCAGACAGGAGATAAAGAGCAGTTGTAGAATGAACTACACACAGCTAGCCATTAAAGGCAGAATTCTATAAAAATTATGAAGGCCTATTATCTACAAACATAGCTTAAGAACTTTAACACATTGAAACGTATTCACTAGTTGCATACTTAAACCTGTAACTGAAAAAGTTGTATTTTCTAATGCAGTTTCTGCATGTTTAAGTAACATACATCTTGTTTCACAGTAGCTAGTTGGAAGAAACAAGGAGTAACCTAGATTGCATTAGTAAAAGAATCCTCTTAAATTCCTTTAAAAGAAAAACCCTACAAACTAAATAATATAATTTCTTTTTGTTGGAACAGCACAGACAGAATTACAAATGGTGTTTGGGAGTGGACAGCATACAGGACCTATGTCCCCCTCTCTAACATTCAAGGTGAGATCTGGTAGACTTTTCCAGGGTGCATCTACCAGGTTAGGATGACGGTACTCCATCATCCTGGGGATGGGACAGTCACCTCACCTGTTTAACACTTGAAATCATTTGACTTTGCAGCCCCTCCCTGGCAATTTCTGCTTGGCTTTGATTCTGCTTTAAAGTGAGAAAGGGAATACTGGTATGTGATTTGGGTAGGGGCACACTTCTTTAATGATTCTCACTCTCTGTTTTATAGTAGAAGGAAATCCACTGTCCCTATGTCCATGACTGTCAGATATTCAAATATCATTTGTAGAAAAGGACCATAAGAGATTTATAGGACATAGAAAAGTAAACACTACAATTATATTATCAGAGTAAAAAGGGGGAGGTGGAGGGAGAGAGATGCTGCCTCAATACAGGGAAACTCCTTATCTACAAGCTACTGCAAGCTAGAAGACTATCCAAGGAGCCATCACTATATGCTGCCTGTATGTTTCATACAACCTTCCCAAGACACGTGCTGTCAGAGACAGTTGAGATGCATCGTTGCCTTTACATGTTGCATCTATTGTTTATAGTCACAGATTTAGCTTCTCAGGCCTGGATTTTGTCTCCCCAGTAATTACCTCCCTCTGAAAACCACACCCTCCCCAATAAGATCCTCAGGATGCAATCCCTAGGAACTCAAGTAAAGAGGCCTCTTTCCTTCCAGTCAGACCCATCCCCTCATATCAGAGGAACACAGTCACTTGGCTCCAGTTCCAACATATACTATCACTTATTCCTGACACGAACACTTCACAATCTGTGCCACTTTCCGGCCTCTCAGCCACCCTCTGCTTCTATGATTCAACTTCTGAAGGTCACCGCCAGCCTGAACGCCTCCTCCGTGACAGCTACACAGTGTGTCCAACACACTCTAGGAACTGCCCAGGGAAGAATAAGGTTCATATCTATGCCATGGTCAACTCTTGGATCTTGCATAAGGGAGCTAACTCAACTGAAACTGGCAAAAAATCACCTGCAAATGAAGGAAAGCATGAATCTACACATCTACACTTCTAGTCTACACTATGGAAAATACATCTCACCCCAAACCAAACCAACCTGGAAGAGAGTACTTCATTATGTGCTCTGGTTACAGAAGACAAACTCATTGCTCTTTCCTACCTTCTTGCATAAGCATTCTGAACAGTTCCATCAGAGAAGAAACCCCTGCCACATTCTTCCCCAACCACCTAAATGTTGGCCTGCACCGAAAACAAGGTCCACACTGGGCTCCATCCAGCCCTTTGTGCTGCCCCACCTACTGGTGTTAACATAAGAGCTGCTCCCAAACCAGATGAACCTGGCATGGCAGGGGTTAATGGGGCGATGGGGAGGGGAGGGTGAGACTACAGAAAATAGCCCGACACTCTTCCCAGCTTGTTTGATGGAGATGCGACCTGGCAGCATTGAAAAGCTTCAAGATTAATGGAGAAAAGGCGGAATCTGACAGCTTTTCCGCTGGTTTCACTCCTCCTGGGTGGGCCGATTGCTCTTGAATGTCACTTGCTACTTAATCTTGTGTATCTGAAACAGACTGATGTGTTTGGGGAGCCCTGCTCACTCTGTATAGACATCAATTGGCAAGGCAGATAAAAGGAAACTGCATTGAATTACTCTCTTATGCCTTTTATACAGCACTTTCTGACTACAAAATAATTAGTAGCCTCATCCAACGAAACCCATCGTGGTTAGGGTGCTCGTTAAACACCAAAAGTGAGGAGGAGAAGGTATTGCTTACTCTCTTCCAGCTCCTTCCTAAAGCTACCATCAAACCAAGATGTGTTCATACTCAAATGAAAACATCTGTAGCTAATATTGTCATTTAATATCACCTCACTGTCTGTGGGATGCTTGCATTGATTTTTTTTTCTGAATGATTATTTCTGCTTGCACATTGAAGATTCACTGCAGAGTTAACAATTGATGTGTTACATTCTTTCACTGCTGAGCAGAAAAAAACCCTTAAGTACTCTTTAAAAATGTAATACATCTCCCACTCAGTGAACATGATACATTCTCCCTTGTAGTGTATAAAGGAGGGCATGGGAGACTAAAACGTAAGGGATTTTTTTTTCCATCTGCGGTGAAATCAGATGGTGACTGTCTAGGAAAAGACATTAGATTCTTTTTTTAATCCCAGAATTTCAAGTCAAGTTCTTCCATGTCTTTCACCCATGTCATACCATTTACAGCAACCTAGAAATAGTAGCAAAATAAAGAAAGCAGCCTCTGTTAGTTAGCAAAATTTGCTTCATGTCCCACACTGATTCTCATGCTATAAATCTGAGTTTCTCCCTATTTGTTACTAAAACTTCATTTGGAGCTATACTAGTGGTATAGCACAAAGCTGACATAGCTGTTCAAGTCTGCAGTGAACAACCCAGGCAAAATTCTGGCAGTGTGTGAACTGAAAGTTAACATTTTAACTTTAGTTTTTAAGCATCTGAAAATTTAGGAATGCTTTGTTGCCACACAAATTACCTTCTGCCCTGTGATAGACAGTTGTCTGAAATAGATGCACTGAGTCAATTTGACACAGGATGTATCTATCATAAAATTCTATACTTTCCTTTTCGAACAACAAAAATAATCACAGTTTAGCCTTAAAACTGCGGACTGTACCTTCTCACTAAGGAAAAGTATCCCAGATTAAACATCAACACTAGCACTGTATTTCACACGGCACCTAAAAACCAGTTAGTAGGAGATGACTGTGCCTTCAGCAATTACATAGACCTTAGTTAGCAGTGGGAAGGAAATAGCTCTGTTCTGTGCAGTTTTTTGCAATATTTTTCCTCAGATCTAAGTGGCTCTTTATAGGAAGAAAACGTGACTGTACACATATAACAAGGTGGAGGAATAGCAGCCATTTCACTGGGGTTTTTTCATCCATCTAATTTCTATGCCCTCCATAGAAAGACAGAAGATGTAAACTGAATAATGAATCACGAAAGGGAAAGCATCACTCAACTCTGGTATTATATTTATTTACTACTGTTTTTTAATAGGGGAATCTGCAGACACGTTACTGTTTTTAAATGAGCAGCTGTTATTTTCTGTTTTTTCTGTTTAAGATGCATGGGACTACTAACATCTAATTTAAACAATTTTAAAAATTTTAAAAGTTGTTTGAGAAATTTAAAGCAGTAAAAACTTCACAAAGCCCAACTGTTGATTTTTTTTTAATGTTGGGCTAATGATTGTGTTTTAATAAATGAAGCATAACTACACATTTAGAGTCAAAAAACATATCAAAATCTGTTTTCTCATATTGATATTTCCAAGTTCAGATTAATTCCCCCCTTTAAGTTTGTTCCATACATTTCTCAGCATTAAACCTCTAACAAACTTTGGAAAAAGGTAAAAAGAGCAACCAAATTTTGTTATGATAATTTATAGAAAATGGATAACGTGTCAAGTATATGTTCACTTTATATAGATTCAGGAGGGAACAAAGAAACACTAACGAAAAAGAGGCTATTAGAACCTTTTGGTAATATTGTGAAAAACAAGCAGCATGACATCCTAGAAACTAAAGGGTCTTCACATCATTTCCCTTCCCCCTCCCCCAGAAGGATGACATTTGCATTGTTAAAAAATACACAGGACTTTAAAGACATTTACTAAATTTTGTTGAAGGCTCTTAAACAAAATTCTTTCTGTAAATTTATATACTATTTGTCAGAATAAATCCTAATCTTTCTATATTTGGCTTTGTTTGCTAAACTTGTTTAAGATTTTTAAGAGCACTGACCACATCCAACACGCACATTTAACTTCACCAGTTAAGTTCATGGGACCTGGCAGAAATGAGGTGAGCATGTGCACAACTGCTTACAGGACCCAGTTCTTACAAGCAAAACAACCTGAAACAAGTTATTCTATTCTTTTTAAGGATTAAGACAAGACAATCTCTGTTAATTATGTGCATATCGTTTATCTGTAAAATTTATCACTTGTTAACATCATACCAATGTTTTAACGAAGTAAGAGTAGGGGATGCAGTCAAACCTAAGGTAATTCATACAAAACTGATTTACATTTTGTTGTCACATTTGGCCACAAAATGGAATTTCTTATCTAAAGGTTCTTAGTGCAACATACTGCAAGTATGCTTTGATTTGCAGCCTAGTTCAAAGTACTTGAAATCATGGGTCACTAACACAATACACCACAGCATTCCCTGCCAGTCCTCTTCCCTGCTATTTCATTGCAGTGTTTGTTCCTACTTCCTAGCAGGAACCAGGCACAGTGTCTTGTAAGTCACCGATGTGTGCAAATACACACACATGTGCATAAAACAAAAACCAGAAAGAGTTTTGTTTTCCTTCTGCTGCTATTCCACATGAAGATGGAATCACAAACCAAGAATGCCTGGATGAACAACACTGGTGGTAAGCTGAAATGGCAGACAAAACAAAGCCTGGTCTGTTTAGACTTTTGTACTACTACAGAAAAACAAGAGACTTCCAAGGCTGAGTTAGGCTTCACAGTGACACAGCCAAGGGCAATGGAGTTGTTGTCTGGAATTGTACTGTCAGTGGAAGGAGGCCTCCACATGGCCCTCACAGCCCCTCTGCAGCCTCACTCCACTGCCTAGCACAGATGTGACATCCTGGAAACTGTTGTTTCCTGTAAAGAAAAAACAAACATAATTCTTTCAGCCCCACCGATCTCTATTGAAACCCATGTGTTAAAAGCTGATTTCAAACTCCTGAAGGTTGATAAATCTAAAGGTAAAATTTGTACTGTTGCAAATGCCTTCAGCTGTTATTCTGATCTGGAAGCTGCCGAAGTGAGACGGCTTTCAGGATCCTGTCCTATCCCTCCAATTCCAAATTTATTATGTCATAGTGAGATGAGAAGGAGACAAAGTGATCAAGGTGCAAGAACTACTTTCTCTTTTTCCTAATAGGAATGTGCAGTTATGAAGACAAATGGCATACTCATAGCACGGTGCTTTACAAAGCTAAGACAATATCGTAGTCAATAAAATTTTTTCTCAAAACGGCTTCATTGCAAGAATTCCACAAGAAAATCTTTCCCTTTACAAAATGGGCTGAAATTCCATTTTACCATTCTCTAGACATTTTTCATGACCCCAAAGTATTATTTTCCCCCTGTGCTTCATCCTCAAAAAACTTGCTAATATTTATTCCAGCTAAACAGTTTAAAATGTGTTAGCTGTTTCCAGGAGTTCCACGGCAATGTTGTTCCCTAATATAAAAAAAAATGAAAGGTAGCATTACAAGTGTAGGAGGAATGACGCAGTCATAGCTGAAGATGCCTGTCAGAGCCAAGACACAGCATCACATAAACACAGATGGGCTGCAGGGTCCCAGACAGGATCTGGAACTGAGGAAACCCCGAGTGGTGTCCTCTGGGCCTCCTCATGTTCCCTGTGTGACAGAAGGCAGCATATCACAAACACTGGAAAGGAACCAGGGCTGAGGGAAAGGTTTGGGCACATTTGACCCTCCTTCAGCAGGAGAGAAAGCAACACTAATGCAACATATCTCATCTTCCAAGCAGGGGACTGACTGACAGTGCTTGTGGGAGATCCAGCCTGCTGGAGTGGGGCAGCACGAAGGTGCTGGGTTTGGGGAAAACACGTACCGTGGCCCATCTGTGTAATGGCTAAGATGGAGGATGCGTAAGTGTGGGTCTGTCAGGGGAAAGAGTGAAAACTTGGGAAGGGTAGGAAGGGTGCTCAAACAGAAAGGCTGTTCATCACTGAGCACCCCTTAAGTTTTTGCAACACAAGCCAAATATCACTTGTTTCCATGCCTGTGAGAGAGTTCTGAGACAATTAACATGTTTCCACACACAAAGTATTTCTGTAGATAAGAAAATAACAAAATAAACTACATTAAATTGTCCTAAGATAAAATATTTTTTGTCCAGATTTAGACAAAGTGAGAAGATGACCAGGACTTGGCAACACCTGATTTTTTGCAAAACCACCCTCCTGCCCCAATAACTCCTAAGGCTGGGATTTTTTCTATCATGCTTTCAAAGGGCCCCAGCCTATACCCCAGGTCTTGGCTCCCATTGTGTTGTTTTGGAAATATAAATTAAACCTCCTTTCTCATAAGTGCCAGGGAACCAGGGCTCCGCAGCCAGTTTCAGGAGTCCTTGCCCAGGTCCCGTAGCTGCTCTGCTCCTTGTGAGGCCCAGCATGCGATCCAATATGCTTCACTCTGCTCCTGGCCACTGGCTGCGCTCAGATGGTCGCTTTCCAACCCCCTGCTGCCTGACTCCATGGAGGAGTAGAGGGAGCACGCCTTGTAATTCAAGTACCTCCTCCCCACAGGGAAAGGAGAGGAGGTAAGAGGCAAGTCAGAAGACAGAAAACAAAAGGTTGAGCAACTGCCTGCAGCAAAATAGGGAATTCCACGAGGGAATGCTGAATTTGGTGGCACCCTGATGAAATGCCAAATTACGTAGCTATTGCCTTGCTGAGCACAGGGGCCCTGAGCCCCAGGAAACAGGATTAAGATAAATTGGATCAATTCACACAAGTTAGAGGCATTGTTTCAGGTTCTCATTGGAGTCACGCACATGACATTGCAATGAATTACACCGTATATTTTTAAGTTCTTCTTCAGAACTTAAAGAGTTGTTTGTTTATTTTCCCCTTTGAACAAAATTGTAAATTCCATTGCTATGAAATACATGGAGCTATTTTAACAAATTGTTGCTCCACATAAACTATTGCCAGTCATCTAATGGATTATTGATGATACTTTAATTAGGCTGGCCACTTTACTGAGACCAACTCTCAGTGAATCATATCTTGTCTAATTTTAAAATCCTTGATTCATTAACCTCCTTCTCCTCTCCTCTCTTACTTTGCATCCATATTTTATATATATATATATATATATATATATATGTGTGTGTGTGTATTCACTTCAGCTACATATCTTTTTCACATTAGATTAATTTTACTAATAGATCAGCCCATGGTCCAGCTGGAGCCATCTGCAGTGCTGGTTCAACGCATACTGGTTCAAAAATCCCCCATACAGCAAAGCAGTGATGCAGTGAAAACTCCCAGTGCTGGGTCCAGTTTTCTAGACTGTTGCTGGGTTAATGCTGCAACAACAGGCTTTGTCCCTTCTGCAGCTAGCCTGAAGGCAGCATGTATTTCACACTGTGTGTTGTGATCAGTATGACAGAAATGTTCCGATGCACAACAATTTAGGTGAATGAGCCAGGGGTGATCTCGTTCTTACTTCAGAGACTACTAAGAAAAACTGCTGCAACTGCTTCAGTTCCTAAGTTGTTCTGTGAAGTCATTTATCTGTCTTATCCAGAGGGAAAAAGAGCTTCCCACTGCCCAAGGGCACCCTCCCCAAAGTAGGAAGCAGTGTTATGTGAGAGGCTGGACATCAACATCAGGCTTCATAATGAAGATTTTTTTCTTACTGTGTACTGTGAAATCATGTGAGCTGCAGCCACACCTGAGGGGACATGAAGGACACAATAAAGTGTATAGGATTTGTGCTTAATACCTGATATTTAACACACCTGGAAGGATCATTTCCCTGTTTTCACTTGTAAACCTTGGTTGGTAAATGTTTAATCTGAGGCAGGGAGAAGCTCATTGCTCAACACTTTTCTGTTAGCTTTGTAGTTTTAGAAAAGATATTGGTATTCTTTTCTCAATCCCTGAGTAATCTTAGAGCTACCTACCTGACAAAGTGCCTCTTTCCCTTTATCTCATTGCAGAGCTTTCACAATCAGCTTCATTCACTTTTCTTCATGATTCATGGTGTTTTATCTTTCAGGAGCAGAAGTAAGGCAGTTCTGGGATACACAGTCTGACGAGACTGGTTCTTCTGGTCATCTGCCAAAGCTTGTGGTTATCCAGTTTCAGAAGACAGTGAAAATCATGGCTGTTTATATCAGCCTTTACTAAAATTTACAGCAACCTCTAGAGTTTATTGATATAAAGTAGTTGCCTAAGTTAGAGTCCTGTGTTTATCTCTGTTCCCATTACAATTCAATATCTTAAAGTTGCTGTGAGAAGACACTATTCCTGCTCTCATACCTTCCTATCATTCCTCACTGATGCTCACATTTTGTCTATCCCAGCTTCCACTGTTTCAGCAAACACACAACGACCTTTTATTCTATAAACAGAGAAAATTTGTAACTCCCAGAACATATGATCACAGCCAACTTCTCAGTGCCTGAAAAGGTGGTCTGTGATGGCTTTGCTGGCAAACTCATAATTTTGATTAGTGATAGTGAAATGTTAAATCCCCATTACATTAACCTACATTCTGTCTCAAGTACTTGGAATACCACCAGGCCTTACAGAACAGAATTTCTTTTCTTTCTCTTTTTCCCAAGTTTCCAGCACAGCCTGGAAGGGCAGCTGGCTCTGCCTTGGTGTATTAGAGGCACGGCGCACACTCAGCTGGCTGTTTGACAGAATTTCCTGGGCAAAGGCACAGAGGAGCAGCAGCAAGGTACAGAAAGCTCTGATGAGCACTGGGATAAAACAGAGGGAGTTTCTCGTATGCCTGAAGTCTGGTTTTGGTATGCAGTATTCTTTGCTTTGTGCACTTGTCTCACTGATGTGCTTCCCCTGCTCTTGATGCCCTCCTATCTTTCCTTTCTTCCTCCTCTCCTCACCACACTCTTCTGCTCTTTTCCACACCCTCTTCCTCCACCTGCATCCTCTATGTCCTTTTTCTGCCTCTTCTAGAGTTACCCTGTGTGAGGAGCAGCCAATGCTTGGATTTCATGGGCAGTCCCTCATGCCAAGCATCTGGAGCCAAAGCAAATGTCTGGTTAAAATGCCGGTCTGCCTTTGGGCTGGTGAGTGCTGCACGATGGGCAAAGAACTCCTGGATGTTTGACTGGGGCTTGGCAGCAGCACCTGGGACACCTCTGCCCTCCCCAGCTCATGTCACATGGACAGGGCAAGTCCTTACATTCCAGCCTGGGGACAGAGGAGCTGCCATCTTCCCTTTCCATGATGTGGGATTTTAGAGAGCACCTTTGATTAATTGTTTGATAAAAAGCTATTTGTCCAGAGTTTTTTGCCAGTGTTTTTCTGATTTTTTTTTTTATGTCTAGTAGAAAAATTGATCAGAAGAGAAAATAAAATCATCTTACATACTTTCTTCACTCCTTTTGTCAGGCATACTCTGTTTCATACCACTTTCATTAACGAGATTATTACAATAGCATATGAATCATCTGATAATCACAGCAGGGTTTTTAGGTTTTTTGACCCTAATAAACATGTCTCAACTTCCCACTGCAGGACTATTTCACAGGCTGATCAGAAAGCAGGGTCTGCTCTTTGAACTGTTTTTTCTTGATTAATCTGGTATTCATACAAATTAAGTTAATAAATTTAAGTCTGACATGCTGATTTATTTTCAAGAGCAAGGTCTCACTTTGTAATACTGCTTGAGAAGACTGTGATTGCTCCTCAGTTTTATTTTCTGAGTTCCAGACAGAGGTCGTATAAAAATAGTAACATATATAAAAGATGTTTTTTCTTCAAGCCATTATTCTTAATTACACACATCCTTGAACCATCCTTTCTCTCCTTAATATTTACACCAGTCCAATGTTTGTGTGTTGTTATCATCTCTGCTATCAGTATCATAGCTCCACATGACTAACTCCCCTAATCTTCGTGGCAGGGAGGAGCAGTGGAGATTGCAATTGCTGTGTATCCCCTGGCAGCCTGACAGATGGAACAATCCCCACACAAGGCTCTGCTATCAGCTGGCTCCTCTCATTACCTGGCAGTGAACTGGCTGTCTCGGAGAGCAGCTCGCGGACGAGGAACTCTGCCGTGGCAGCCCCAGATGGGCTCGGGCCAGATTCCTGACTTCCCTGCTGGTCTCAGCTCAGCAGTTTTACAGCTAGCTAATTTTACAAGTGTCTTGCACTGATTGCACACATGCAATTGCACACTGAGTTGGGTCAGGGGACTCATCTGGCTGAAAAGCAATGCGGAAAAAGGACACTGGTGCAAACGAGAAGGAGAAATGCAAAGCACGCAGCGTAAACTGTGGAGGAACATGTGCTGGCCAGGAGGGCTCGGCCTCTGCTTAAAGTCACTGGTGGCAGGCTGTCCTCCCCTTTCTGCAAGAAACCTTCCCCCAGGGCCCGCCTGTGTGGATGGGGCAGATTCCCCACCCACAACTTTTAAAGTGGAAGGAAAATGGCACTTCCACAATAGGATGTGCAATTACTCTTTAATATCACAACAGAGGTAGCTCCAGTAAGCACTGACTGCTTACACTATTGGCAGAGTTCTTTGAGAGGGACTCCCAGAGAGGTCACACAGCTCTTCTTCCATGAAGTAACAGTTTAGTGTGGAGAAAGCACCTCACTACTTCTTTACAGAAGGTGTTTACGTGTTTTCATTCACTTAGAGCAGGACAGTCCTAGCAATAATGCTACTGACCTGGATGTTCTTATCAAAAAATTATCTTGGACAAAACACTGCACTACTGCTGTCCACATCTTAACAGGAGGTGGACTTTCTCCAAACAGTGATTGAGGTCTGTCTCAGTTTTGCCAGAATGGGACAGTTGTTGCTAAGGGAAAAGGCCAGGTCCCCAAAAGTCCCCATTTCTCCAGCTTATATAAGAACTACTAAAGCCCACTAGTTTAATTTCTGATGGCTCAAAGTGAGCATATAATAATACAGGGATGTCCAAGAAAAACTGGGAGAAAAGAATTAGGAAAAAAACCCCTAAAACCTCACAAAGAGTCTAATCATGATAGGGTGAGAAAAGAATGTGGCCGTGGATTGATGGATGATGTGCAGATATTTTTTGTTAGAGACTTATGAAATAAGTAGAAAGTCCAGATGTTTCAGAGACAGTAAATAGTTCAATATTTCTGAAATGGGTGTTGTCAAGGGAGAAAGTTAACACTGAGATGCCCAAATAGGTTATATCTTCCACTTGGCTTTATTAGTTGGCGTCTAGCTGTGGTTTTCTTCTAAAAAGAAAAACATTTTGACCTTCATCTAAGCAATTCTTTTTTTAGTTATTTCAACTAAACACATCAGGCTGGCATTTGTAACAAATTTGGATCCTAGTGTAGGACCTGGTTGCTGTTGCACATGACCAGGGGAGTGGTACAAACATCATGAGTGTGGGCTGGTGTAATCTTTGGTCCAGTTTTATCTGTATTGCAGAAACCTAGAGGCTGGACGTTTCACTCAAAGGCATAGAAATTGCTCTATACTCACACATTTCTAACTTAAAAGGTCACTTCCTGTCCCCCTCCCAGGTCTTTACAGATTTGTACCTAGCCAGTTCAGCTTGGAAACAGACATTGTCCTGCACTGTTTGTATCCCCACCTTTTGTTTTCCACTGTCAGTAGCTCTGTTGCTCTTTTTGTTGCTACATATCTTCAGCCTTGAAGAAGCTCCAGGTCCCTCAGCCAGATCACACTAATGAGTTGCTTAAAAGACAAACTTAAATCCCAGCTTTGATTTGTGATTTGCTCTGCTAATGTTTAAATCAATAATAATTCTTCAATACTGTGACACCTAAGCAAGCCACAGCTTTGCAGTAGATTTGTCTTGACATTTTATTTTGGTGGATTTTCAAAAAGAGATCAAACCTTGCCTCCAGGCTTTGGTCCAGTTAACCCAGTGGCTTCCCTAGTAGCAGCACACCTGGCAGAGTCTTCTGCAATCTGCAGAAAGTTTTCTCCATCACTGCCGGGTTTTGGCTGCTGGTTCACTGCTCCTCTCAGCAGGCTCTTACTGCTTGGTGCCAGGATTTTCATCTGCAGTCTCTGGGCTGTCCTTCCACCAGCTCCACAGGGATGAAGGAACAACTCTGCCTTCCAGAAAGCACTCTGTGTCCTTCACAGATGTTCATAGGGATCTTTTTAAAACTTCGCACCAATTAATCTTGGGTAACTTCTGTTATTCTTGACCTGATAGGTGTTGGGTATTCTGACGTTCTGCCCTTTCTGGAAGAAGGGTTTTCAGACCAAAAAATCCTTACAACCTTTCATACATACATTAGTGAATGCTCTTCCAATGGCTTGGAAGATACATAAATACTCTTTCCCTGGAAAAAAACAAGTGAGCTGTACTCATTCCTTCCTCCATCACTTCTCAGGCTTTGTGCTATTTATGGCTCAGCACCCACCCCCAGAGTCTGTTCCCCCAGTTTACTACAGCGTATTCCGTACCTGCATTCACACCCCAAGGAGTCACAACTCCTTAAGGTGAAGACATCGTATAATGCAAATCTGACAGATTGAAAGTCTGATATTTTCCCCTTAGTAACTGCCTTTCTTCAAAGAATTTTAAGTCATTTATGAACACAAAGCAACTCATACTCACACCATCTGAGACAGACTGGCAGGTTTTGTTGCTTCTTCTCCTCTCTACAAGGAAAATATGTTCAGAAATAGAATTCTATTTAAATTTTAAGATTTCTACCTATTTTACAAAATCTTTTAATAATCCCTAATGGCAATTCTGAAAAAACTTGTATCATAAATAATACTTTCCTGGGACCTGAGGTGTGGTATATGTATATGTGTGAGTGTGTGTGCATAAAGACAGACTTACGACAGACTTACACATCTTCTTTTTTATACAAAAATGTTGTTCCTCAGCACCTGAGAGCACCTGAAGCATTAGAAATGCAGAGAGCAGAACAAAGGACAGTATGTAGGCTCGCAGTGTGACCAGTGAATGCAAAATGTAATCATTGTTGGGACCACTAAAAATTGCATGACCAGCAATGATTTATTAGTAGTGCAGAATCCAGGGAAATACTCCCCTCTAAATTACTGTTTCTCTGGCTCTAAGCATTCAATACATTCCCATCTTGAGCCAGGGAATTTATTTTCTCCTCTCCTCTATGTTTGTCTGTGGTTTGCATTATCATTCACTAAATATACTTGGACATGACATTACTTTTCTTGAGCTACAGATTTGAAAACTTCTGTGGCTCCCCCTTTGACCCTCCACCACTTCAGGAATTTCATAGTTAAATCAGTAACTCACACTCACATAACGAATGGGGCCTCTTTTTTTGGTGTTCCATAAATTATATACTTTTCAAATAAGAAGGGCAGAGTAACAAAAGTTATCTAGAACTCACTAGATTGAAAGGCTTGAAATATGTAGTTTTCATGTTTACACAATTTCTCCCTATCTTCTAGAAGATATGTGTAAGTAAAGTTGATAATCTGCCACTGAGACAGCTTAATGGTAGATCCAAAATACAAATTTCTACCGTTTTGTCTGAAAAGCTACCATACTTCTGTCACCAGCTATTTTCATGAACAACTTACACACTTGATGGAAGTCTTTTTCTGTAGTAATTACTCCAATTTTCAAGAAACCAGAGAATGAAATATTTGTCATCAAGGGCCAAAAAGAACAAGTAAAGTTACTTGGGTCTTAAACGAGCCAGACCAAAAAGTATCTTATATTGCCTACTCTATAACTACATGCTCAATTTGATAAGCCATTGATGTCACATTTGGCCAACACTAAGTTTGTCTTGGCTGTGAATTTGCTGAAGATGTTACCAAATACACTGAGGGTTGGGGAATCTGCTGATTGCAACTTTGAGAAAAGGAGGGGGCATACTCAGCTTTCAGAGAATCAATCCACACAGGTACCCACTGGTGTTTCATGGTGGCCTTTGCAGAGTTGCTGCTAACTGTCAGAAGGAGATGTGCCCCACTATTGCTCTAATACCAATGAAGGAAAAGAAACAGCACACAAAGATGAAATTCCCAAAACTCAGTAAACCTGTGTTTCACTGCTACAGACAAAGAAGAAAGAGATTCCAGTGTGATCAAGAGATGGGTAGTTTTTGTCACCTCCTTTGCAAAGGAGGAAGGAGAAGCAGAAAGTATCTGCCAGAAAATGGATAAGATGGGCCATTTAAAACAACAGACAAAGATATATCAGCTGAGCCAAAAAATCATTAATTGGGATGCTGGTCTGGGAGTTCACAGCTTTGTAGCCATGGAAAGGCTGGTGCTTGACTCTTTCTTTTGCTAAGATGCTAGACAAGTTCATCTTTTGAAAATTAGCACGTGACTAAATACACAATGATAAAAGCACTTATATTATTTCCATAAATTCCCCTGACAGCCATTTGAATGCAAATTGAGCAGAAAGAAACCCTGTTTAAATGAATTAACACGGAAAGGCAGCGGGGGGATGTGGGGGAAGAAACAGGACTGAATACAGACATACTAGATACAACCTCTTAAAAACAGAGTTGGTTCATATTCAATCTAATTGAAGAAGGCATTTCATATACCATTATTTAGGGTCAGAGGACTCTTAATTTATCCAGCTTGAGTGCAGTGATACAGTCAAGATAGTGAAATGTTTCATCTATTTCATCTATTTCAATACTGCAAACCAGGGACTGCCTGTGATGTGTTTGCTTTCTTCCTTTTGTCTCCATGAACAGAAGAAACAGCAACCTCTTAATTGAAAAGATAACATCACAGAACTGAAATGATACAGCAGAAAAATTGTGCCACATGTTTAGAATCTGCAGTAAATGTATCTCGTTTTGGTGAGGGTCAGTTATTGTGCTTGCTGACCTGGCATGTGCAAGCTATAAAAGATTGATCACTGTCAGAAGATTTACAAGAAAGCTAAAATTAAGCAGGTAACCAGTTCATTTTATCTTGAAAACTGTGAAGTGAGATGAAAGTTTATACCAGTTTGGAGTGTGGTAGATTATTTAGACTGTTTTTTTCTGAGAAAGGGATACACAGGTCAGTGGGAACTTATGGTTCCCAGTGCTGCTGCTGCTCTACATTGCCACAGCAGAACCTGAGGCTGTGACACTGGTGCTAACACCAGGGGCTGAAGATGAGGAGCAAGGGCAGAAATAAACTTCTCCTCATAAACTCACACCAAAGAAACCAGAGGGAGACTGCAGGTTCACTTGGGTATTAGTGATCCCAAAGCATTTGATTGGAAAGCATTAGTGAAAATAAGATGGATGGAATTTAATCTTGTATGAAGTAGTATGGAGAAAACAACTCCCGAGGGAAACCAGAAAGAAACTAGGCATATACTCTCTCCACAGGTACCTAAAACAAGAATCTGCTGCAATACAGCTGCATGCGGTCCTTCCAGATCATGAAGAGCAGTAGGTAGGAACAGACTTATTGAAAAACCTAGTATGGGTAGCAAGAAGTTGCACTAGTGACTCACTGTTGAACAGTGTTCAATTACCATTCAGCTCTGGTGAGTCAGGGATAACTGTACTGATGGATATACCATGTTCAGAAGAGATCTAATATCATGGCACTTCTAATTTACAAGCGTATTTTCATTTGAAAAGTTAGTTAATCACAAATAACTTCAGTTTAAAGAAAATTTTTAATTTCTTTCCCTATTTTTCCAATAAAAATATAAATTATTTAACATAGTTAAAAATATTTGAGGCTGAAGTAGCCACATGGCACAATTCAGTTTAAATAGAATCAATTTGAACTTTGCCTCAAAATTAGAAACTAATTGATTTGAATTATAGTAAAAAAAAAGTAACACATTTAAATAACAGCATGGGCTGTCCAACAATCCAATAGCGAGGGTTTGAAATAGGCAATAGAACAGATTCCAGACTCTGAACTTTATGGCCAACTGGGTTTAACTTCACATGGTTTAAAAGATACATGCGAATGTCTAGCTACAGCTGAAAGAAATTAACTAAATCCAACAGATCCTTTCTTGTACAGATCACATTAAAAGATAAATCTGTGAAATGCTTAGACAAAAGACTCCTTAAAATTAGTCTTCCATGAAAACCATTATTCAATCGTCTTCTTAATGTGACCCAAGACGTATGTATACAAGGCCTTTACCAGGTGAAATTACACCATTGTATACATTGCCTACCTAAAACTGTAGTACTGCAATGCAAAACACAGCATTCATCCCAAAGGACACTCTGACAAAACTAAAACCCAAGCCATGCTGGGGACACAACCTTGTCTCCCCTGCAGAACAGCTGCAGAAGAGAGTCATAACTGTTTGCAAGGTACAAGAGGACTGCATGCTAGCTGTGATTAGTGAAATCAAGCCTCTTGTTACCAGACAAATTTCATTGAGTTACCAAAGTGAAAGTGCCTTGGGAAGCTTAACATGAAAGGATTACAAACTTGCTTTGCTGGTCTCATCTGTGGGAGGCCTTAGTTGCATCGGGAAAGCACTGCAGTGAGAGCCTATGCTCAAGCACCAGTACTGCTTCAGAGTTCAGATGATCTTTAGGTCAAAATCATTCTGCATTTGATCTCCCTCTCTGCCAAATGGAAGAAAAAAAGTCCTCACTTTTGTAAAGAATGGAGTGAGGCTTAATGCTGTGGGCTTGTAAAGCTATTTCAATAACAAAGGAGACTGAGCTATAGTAGAATAATGATGCTAAGTCAGGATGTTCCAACAACCCAAAACTATGGCACTGATTAAATATTGATGTGAGAAAGAGAATCGGTAGAAATAGATCATTGTATCAGACAAAACATCTTCCCTAGAGAGCTAACAGCTAGTACTGCCCAGACAGACATTCAAAGGCACTCCATGAAACCTAGATAAAAATGGGGAAATATTGACACAACTTCATCTGTTTTAACTATTGTTCCGTCTGGATTGCAAGATAGCTACAGGTCATGCAGCAGTTGCTGTCTGCAAATACACATGCTTAAAACTATTACCTACGCCTGTACACAACTGTTCATGTGATGATGGTCTGAATGTCAGCAGCACAACAGGTCTCAGCTCATATCAAACAGACAATGGAGATTCTGTGGAAGGCTCCAGACAAAACTGGCATCCTTGAAAGACAGCACCATATCCTTAATACTCTCCACACCGAGTTGTATGTCAAATTTTAAAAACTGCCCTTTCTCCCAGCAAGATTCCAATTGCTTGAAAGGGGGAGAGGGAATCTGAGATAAATAGTCAATTAAGAAAATATTTCCCAGAATGATTTTGAGATGTTGTCTGGCAATGGTCTGAGCAGAGCTACTGGCATTGTGCCATGTTGTTAAGGAAGCTAAGTTGTGCTGTTAGGCAGCCTTTGTGCTGAACTGTGCCACAGACACCGCCTTCCACAGAGAAGATGTTGTCTGCAGCCAAGTCACTGCTCAAGGCATTCCCAGGCCTCATAGTTACTGTGGCTTTACAAGAAGGAGGTAACACATCCTTTGGATGTTGGGGCCTTTTTCAGGATCTTAAAGATCAAGAAATTAAGCAGCAAATAAATAAAAGCTTAGGCACTTTCTATGCTTTTAGCTGAATAGGTAAGGTGAGGACCAGTTGGTTTCTGGGCAGGCACCAGACCTACCTATTCAGAGAACTGCATGATGACCTTGAGATGGAAAAAAATAAAGCAAACCTGCCTGTCCTGGGAAAAAAGGCAAGCAGAGTGACCCGGCCAGTCAGAGAGAAAAAATTTGCCTCTTCTACCTGATCCTCAAGACCCACATCCATGATGCCATGACCAAGGATTAGGGGGTTGTTTTGAAGGTGATGGATCAAGAAACTAAGCCTCTGTTTCTGAACTACATTTGTCCTGCATGAGGGAACGTGATACTCATCATCCCCTCTAGTCAGGTTATATAGATTTGCCAAATTCACCCTGCACTCATTCTCTGCTAAGGAAATGCTCTCTTGCTCAAAGTATTTTTGTTCTGTCTTTTCATTCATTGAAGACTTTTCATCCACTGGACACTCATCCATGCTGTGTAAATGCTGCAGATATGCAGAGAATTCACAGATGGAGGGAAAAAGTATAATCCCCATGGTTTGGGAGCTGTAAATCCCCATAAAAGGGTTGATAAACTGCTTTAGCATGAAGGTGGGCCAGTCATGACCTAATTTTGACATTTGAGATAACTGCAAGAGGACAGGGAATTTTACTGGGCATCAAAACCAGACCATGTGCTGTTTGAAAAGGTGTGTTACAAAGACAGATAGAGAAACAAGGATAGATGACAAAATTTAAAAATAAAGTTAATTATAGGTATGTATATCTGACACTAAAGTAGTTCTGGTAACAGAATCTCACATTTACATCCTCTGAAACATCAGTGTAATGGTTTTTATTGTTTTTCAACATTTTCTCTGAATGCATTTTGAGCATACACAAGGATCTTTCATACAGGACTCAAACTGAGTTACTTTGGTAATGTTTTTCTCTCTGAATCTTCTATAATTTTTTGTTCAAGAAACTGAATCTGATATACTGTAGCCTTAAAGTAACCACAGAATAGAGACATGCAGAACAGACACTGCTCAATAGAACCAAGTCATTTTGACAGGTGAAGAAAAATCTGAGCGATTCTGAAGGAGAAATAAATATGGAAACATTTTATGTATTCCAGCTATCACAGCCCATAAATGATTACATGAAAGAGATATTTTGTAAAACGCATGTAGACAAGATTTTTCCTTTGTTCTGTAACCACAGATAGGGCTAAAGTTTCCTCAAAGGAAACTTTAAAATGGGGGAAAAAATGATGGCATTTACCTTACCATATGGAGGTCTACATATTTCAGTACAGTGGTGGTATCCAGCACTCTTATCTGTACTCCCACTTGACTCTACATCTGTCTAACTACCCAGGAGACTGATGCATCTGGAAAGGTTGAATAGGCCAAGGGAGTTTACATGTATTTTGCAATGTTCTTGAGAAAATTTACTGGAGAGAGGTCAACATGTCTTTTTTCTTGTATCTCTTCGCATTAAATAAAAACACATTGTATATTATTTGAACATCCTGACATCTAAGTTTATTTGTTAGTTTGTTTGTTTTTGCTAAGAATGCAGAAACATATTTGAAACTGTTTGCTTTTGAGAACCTTGTATGCAAGGGTAATGCTTGAGAGGGCGTAATATGAGGATTAGTACTGAGCAACAGATGTAGATGAAGAGAAAAAACAGGTTTCTGATGGAACAGATTACAGCAGAAAATGTTTTCTGAAGAAGTTCATAGAGTTGCAGTCCAAAAATTAGCATCTTTGTTATTTATGGTAGTGATTCATGGTAGCCTGTGAGAGGATGCATGGGAATTGGGCATGAGATAAGTGGTGGGGAGGGTTGAGCAGTGCCAAGGAAAAGGACTGGCCCGGGGGAGGGGAGGCCTTTCACATGCCTCTTCTGTCCGTGCAGCCGGCCAAGGCACAGGCTTTGATCTGCCCAGGATGACAGTGAGCCAAACTGTCCCTCATTCAAATGAATCCACCAGACAGTTGTGAGACATTCCTCAAAGGGTCACCAGCAAAGGGCTGTGGAGGAGGGCAGCTCTGGCCATGCTCCTATATAACATCTCCTCACAGTCTCACCACCTGCTGCAATTTCCCCCCACATCATGCTCAATTTGTATGCAAATTCTCCCTCATTTATTCTTGCTCCCTTCGGAAAGGACAAATTAAGTGTAATAACTGTAATTGCTTTAATAACATGAAGAAAACGACACCTTTATGGGACCAATAATCAAAGACTGAGACTGTAATACAGCATGACAGGTGTGAAGGTATGCCACCAGCAGTGATTTTCCCATTTCAGTTTTTCTTTCGTCGCCTTGAGAAGTGCTTGTCTCAGTGAGCCAGGCATGGCTGGTGCGTGGCTGTAAACTCCACACTGTTCCTGACAAGCCAGGCAGGGCTCCCGTGGTAGAGGCACTGCTGGCAAGCGGTGGGTCTGCTGGAGCAGCGACTGTGGGTCATCAGCACCCAGCTCTGGAGGAGGACGTGGGGTGGCATCGCCTGGTGAGGCAGAGCCGCTATCGAGGCCTCCTCAAACTCGTGTCTCCCCTCAGCTCTGCGGCAAACAAATCTCTTATGGCTAATAGGTCACAGGCTCAGGCAAATGGCCATCCCTGAGGAGGCCTCACAGCTGGATGTCTCAGTGCCATTCAGAATGGTGGCCCACACCTCACCGGGCTCACCTTCTGCACTCCTCATTATGAACCAGACATTATCTATTTTTGGCAACTTTTTCTGGTTTGATTCTGGCATTAGTAAATGAGAATCAACTTTCAGCATGGTCAGCTGGAGCAAGGCACAGTTGATCTTGGCTTTTAGTTATACTCAAAGCCATCTACTAACAGTTACATTTTCTAGTTATTTGCATTGTAACCTGTAATTTTGATCACAAAAGAGTCTCAGAACTATCCTCCTGTAATAGTCTCTGCTTTGATAAAAGATAAACCCACCATCAAAGATCAATTACTGCATGAACCAGAGTTTCCACCCAAAATAACCAGATATGGAAAGACAAATATGGTGAGAAAATGGACCTTCATGCATACTCTGATGTAGAAAGAACACCGTACTGTGTCTCATCTGGACACAACTATGAATGAACTGGTCCTTGGGTGCCAGGGGAATTCCAGACCTGCATTAACAACCGCTCCAAGGGCACACTTGCATAACACGGGAGAGAGATGTGCAAACAGGTGTGGACATCAAGGGGTTTTAAAATTCTATATGCAGGCAGAAATTAAAAGGATACAGTCACTAACTGGAAACACTGACTAGGAGTGAACACCTCCTCAGGCCTTAATCAGGTTAGAGGCAAAATGGTTCTCACAGACAAAGTGCTTGAGAACATCCTAATCACTGGTATCCAAGTAGTACAAAGAACCAAACTTGAAAGAAAGAACAGTTTCTGTTTAATTTGTTTTGAACCAAAACCTAAAAAGAAAACTGCCTTCTGAATCTCTCAGATTCAGAAAAAAGCAGACTGAACAAGATTTACCATCCCACAGCAGATTTATGTAAGATTTGTCCTCACTATTGACAACCTAGAAAACAAGATATTTCTAATCTACAAATACTGTATGCGTTTTCTTTGTCTATGTCACCAATACATCTACATATGAAACCACCATATTTGACCTTGATACTAAAATTCTTCAGAGATCAAAAGCGAGTGCTAAAAATAGGCAAGGTATTTATATAGCTCATAATAGTAGTATCCCATATTGCTGGCACCTCTCAGTGGAGACAGGCCTGAGCTGAAATCTCAGGTCTGCACATCATCCCAACAAAAGAAAACAAACAAAGAGCTGAAGTTCTGTCTCAGTTCTCAGAGGGTTACCAGGAATGCTCCTGGTTCTGTTAAAGACTTTGGTGTATGGGTGTTTGGTACTCTTAATGCTCCAGGAAGAAAGAAAAAAAAAAAAAAAAAAGAAAAGGAAAAGAAGCTCTCTTTAGTCTAAGAGCGAGCACTAAGGTCAGCTTGGCGTGTGAATGAAATGAGAGAACCCTGAGGAAAAAATCCTCAGTAACATAGTGCTATCTTTGGGTAAACATTTGTTTGCAATATCTTTTTAAAATAATACTGTCAACTTCAGTGATTGACGATTTCACCCCATTTATCACCGACAACCAGAATTATTTTTTCAGCTGTGGATCATGTTAATTGTGGAAGCTAATAGGAAGGAATGTGAGGTAAATGGTCTCAATACCTTTAGTATATGTGATGACTTTCACAGACTTGCAGTACTGTATTTACTGTAACCAAAAGGTCATGCTCTATACATTAAAGGTAAAAGTGAACTTTCCTGCATCAATCACACTCTTGCAAATCATGTAAAAAATATTTTAGACAAGGCAATTAGCATTTTTAAAAATCAACCTTAGTTTCAAATACTTGAAGGAAGTCTTTCAATTCTGACATCCATCTGTAAATCAGAGAGGATTACAAATATCCAGCTGACAAACAAAGCGATTCCTTAAAAATGGACTAATGCTGTTATAAATCATATTACTGAAAATGAGTGCTAATTTCTTCCCTGCAGCAAGATAAATATTGAGAAAATGATGAGATTGCATTTGTCATTCCACTGTTAAACAAAAAAAAAAAACTTTTCCGGATACTGCAGTTAATCAACATTAATTTTAAATAGTACAGTCCAATTCACATCTTGAATCTATATGTCCTACAAAAATACCATGCATGGGAATGCTAGAATAAAATAATTCTGACCTAGTTTTGCAAACAGGTATTTGCTTCCACAAGGATTAAAACTTCATACTGGCAGAACTGGGGTCTTTGAAAGTTACAATAATACTGCAATTTGGGTATACATTTCTCTGAGGAAATGCTAGGATATATGCTTTCAAATAAATGAGAAGGTAACACAAGACAGAAAATGCTGGTTTAGTGTATGTTAACTGAACACAAAATGGATTCATTCCTGTAGAAGAGATTTTTAAAGTGACAAATTTTAATGCACAGCAGGAATTATTGCTTTAAAAGGACTATGTCGAAGTTGACAAGCCCAAAATGTAACCTACTATAAAATTAGACTTTTTACATTTTTTTACAAAATGCCCTTTTGATCCTGAAATATCTATCAACCTTCCTAATTCAAGACTGCCACATTGTGAAAACACCAAATACTTTGCAGTGTGATTAGCCATTAAACTTGGTTTGGTTTTGCAACATTCGTATGCAAGTCATGATTTCCTCTCTCCTGCATACCATCTCTGGGATTATGCATTTGAACAGCACCAGACCTTTTGTTTGAGATTTCCATGATTTAGCATTTCAGCTGGCAGTGTTTTATAACAAAGTTATATTATAAGGCTCCTGTACTCCAGTGTTCAGTGCTTCCTTAGAAAGACGGCAGCTCTTCATACATGGAAGTTGCCAAACCACAAAATGATTTTTTGTCTTCTTTTACTTTTTACATGCAAATACTTTCTAGTGCACACTGAAATGCAATAAATTATAGTTATGTGGCATAGTAATAAAAATGAACAACAGCATTTCACTGTTGCAAGGTGACAGGTGAAAAAAGAAGTACTGTGGTGGCTGGTTTTATTTGTTGTCAGTTTTCGGTACAATTCATGCCTCTTGCTTCCTAGGAAGTGAGCAGGTTTTCAAATTTATGTAGTTTTTTCACATGTGAGAAATGTTTCTGTACTTAGAAATTAACTATACAACAGGTTTTCATTAAAAATATGGTCTTTACCAAAACCAGCTTTGAGAAGAGGAGACTGAGGGGAGATTCATCACAGTCAAAACTTCCTTGCGAGGGGAAGAGGAGAGGCAGGCACTTCTCTGTGACCAGTGGCAGGACCCAAGGGAATGGCATGAAACTGTGTCAGGGGAGGTTTAGGTTGGATATTACGAAAAGGTTCTTCACCCAGAGGGTGGTTGGGCACTGGGACAGGCTCCCCAGGGCAGTGGTCCCAGCACCAAGCCTGAGAGAGTGCAAGAAGTGTTTGGACAATGCTCTCAGGCATATGGTACCGTTCTTGGGGGTGAGGCTGTGCTGGGCCAGGAGTTGGAGTCGAGGATCCTTGTGGGCTCCTTCCAACTCAGAATATTATGTGATTCAAGCTATTTTCAGGCAAAGAGTGTCTCTTTGCTGTAATCATTCAAACCAGTAGTGGGCCTTTTGCTAATTACTTCAGTTGGGTTTACTGTAACCCTGACAAGGTTAGAATACTTCTGTTCTCCCCCAGTTTATTGCCAGGTAACTGGAGTTGCATAGACTACTGTTAGTACCAGTACCGACATCTGAATACCTGCCTTTCCTGGAGAGATTCAGTGATTAAAAAATTAAAGTATATTTAAGACATTATAAATGGAAGTGCTGAACATGTTTGATGCACAAACATTCCCTCCGCAAGCAAGGCTGTCCTGAATATATCCCATTAAAACCCACCAGAATACCACATATTATATTTTCCTAAGAAATTCGGTGTATGAACAAGCAACATATACAGACTACTTTGGCTTCTCTAAATATAGCTGTGATAAAAGCAGCTAGAATTAAGAATAAATGTCTCAGAACTATTTAAACTTCATCTTCAGTCGAACCCACACAATGAAATTAGTCAGTTCACTGATGAGGGCAGAGGATTGAGAAGTGTAATGATCTTTTTCGGTTTCTTCACCTAACAGAATTCAGTACAGCCCTATTTGATTTCAGGTGTCTTTTTCAAGTAGAGATGCTGAAAAAGGCATGGGTTTTGTTTTTATGTAGTATACGGGACTCCCTCTTATCCTCATGTTAACCTGGGCCCTGGATGACTAACCCTACAGCTGACACAAACAGATGTTTTTATTTGTTTAAACTATTAGGTCAAAGGGCTAATGAGCTAATGAAAATTCTTTTAAGAGCTATCAAATGAGGCATGATTAGCTGGTTTTCAGTTCCTATTTGTATGAAACAAAAGAATTAAAAAGAATTCTCAGTTTACAAATCTTTCATTTCATTCCTAGTCTTGGTTAAGAGGCATAGTTAAAAACAGTGACATGAAAAAAGCATACCTCAGTAGCTGGATCAGCAACTCCAGTCTGGTTCAGCCTGGTGTTCTTCTATCAGCTGTTAAAACTTGCATTGTGAGAGCACCTTCTACTCAGTGTTTGATAGGATAACATTGAGTTGCTTCACCAAACTTCTGTTTTTCCCAGAATATATTCCTTTGCTCAGCTTCCGTAGCTTCCGTTTTGCATATGTACTTTGCCACATCATTTATTTAAAAAGAATTCCAGTCACATAAACATGTCCTTCAGTTTAATACTACGGAATAATTGTGTAGGGATTATTCCAATCTCTGTTTCACCAATAAACCCGCAATATCTTTCAGATATACTTCCAGAGTAACAACATCTTGCTGTGGAAATAAATCAGGCAATTTTTGGAAGTTTCTATTTCATATGGATGTACGTGAATGTGCAACTATGTGTGATGTACCAATGATTATACAGTAGTATTTGTTTTCACTTATGAGTAGATAATTTATCTTGAAGAATCCAAATCAAGGTAATATGCCATGCTCCCAAACCGGCTACTAGCTGAAGAAACAAAAACTTAACTCAATTCTACACAGTGTTTATTTTCTTTTTTTTTTTTTTTTTTTTTTTTTTTTTTTTGATAGTGGAAATCATGTATAAATCACAAACAGTACAAGTTCCCCATGTCAGTAGTTGACCACTTGATTGGGTCAACTTCTGTGTATAGACAATGTATTTTTAGTATAAAGTCAAGATAATATGGCAGTTAACTGATACTTTTGACTACAGTAAAGATACAAACTTTTGTAATATAAATTAATTGCCATTACAAAAAGGCAACTGTATTAAGTAATACGGTACAAAAATCTGCAACTTCTATAAATATAATGAAATGCGAGAAGTTAAACGAAACAATACATCACAGATTTTTGTATAGCGCATTTGAATAGGCAAGCTAAGATACACACGGAGCATTATACAGCAAGAAAGAATATAAAAACCCACTAAGACTTAACGTTTTAGCCATACAAATGCTAGAAGTACAAGTACAGGACACAACATGAAGCAGTTAAGATTACCAGCTCAGAGTGGGTAGACAAAGAAGCCTTACTGATGAGTTGTAAAGCATTAGGCAGCAGACAGAAGGTTGTCAAAACCAGCTGTTGTTGGATACTGATTGATAATGTTTTCATTCTGATGGCTGAGACACTGCAGACAGCCACAGGTCTGAGTAGAAGCCCAGTGTGGGCACACACACATACACACACAAAGTAATTTAACAGATGGCTAAAAAACATTAAAGCACAATATCTTTTTTAAAAAGACAGTGTTCACTCCTTAATGAACTTGCATGGAAAGTAGAGCCTAGTGCCCACGTTTATTCCACCTAAATGACAAACACATGTGAAAAGATTAAAACAAACAAACAAACAAACAAAAACCAAAGCAATTGAGATTGGTTATTTGAATGAAAACTGCATGTTGCTTAAGTATTCTACCATAGCCAGAGCACTCAACAACACTATAGACAAGAAAGAGTGACATGAGCTGCTATGAACATTTTTATCCCCTCATAAAAAGGTGAAGTTGTTTATAGACATTAAAAAGGTACACATCCATTAAGTCCATCTACAACACAAAACCACAGAAGTACTACATTCAAAGTAAAGTAAAGTGTTGGTCTTAGCCTTCAGCAGTTATGAGGTATTGTTTCAACCTATGATGAGGAATGATCACTGTATTAGTAAGAAAAAGCATACTCAAAATAATTCTGAAAATTAAAATCACTGCTTCTGTGCAGTTGACATTTGCCTAAAGAAAAAGCAATGAAGTATCAAAAGGTCCTAGTCTAAGTGGCCACTGGCATACTCTAAAACCACATTATCATGGACTTCTTGGGCCTTTCCATGTTAGTCATGTAGCACCTTCAAACAGTGCATAGCTGGGAGATCATGACCAAAATGTAACTTGGAGCTGCTGAAGTTTTTGGACCAGACAAATGCACTGATGGTAGAAATAAGTACAGTTTCAAGAATTATATACAGCTGGGCTTATTTTCATTTCCTGTACATTTTGGTCCATAACTAAAGGAAAGCAGGGGAAAAATAGTAAGAAAACGTTATTTCACATCTTCTAACTAATGGCCAATGAAAAAGCAGTAAAAGCTACCTCATTTTGTCTCCCCAAACTGTCTGCCTTCTCTGGGAAATAATTCTCCTACTCCTCCTCACCACTCATTTTTCATTGTCTCTAAACAGGACAGAAATTTGGGGACCTTGTAGAAATCTGTGGACTCTGTAGCCTTTAAGCTCATGTCAGCAAAGAGAGAGTTTGGAAATGTAAATTAGATCCAGTTCCTCTTTAAATCCAGGGAAAGGAACCTCCTTAGCCCCCACAAGAGAAACTGATGGGCAGCTGGGTCCTGACTACAGTGTGCTGTCTGTGCTTTAAAATGAACAATTCCAGTTCTTTTTTGTTTCCAAAAGAATTAGGACTGAGACGACTGACCTGGCAGGAAGGAGAATATAAAACAAAGCAAGGACATGCTTTTCAGGCTTCCTGCCTATTCAATCTCAAAATGAAACAAGGAGTTTACCAGTTTTCCCAGCTTCTTTCTGATAACAGGAAGCAGTTAAAACAGTGGGAGCAATGCAAGAAATTAATGGAAATTGAAAAGTAAACTAAAATACCCATGAGAAACATTTTGTTTAACAAAGAGTAAAATTACAAGTAATAGAGAAATGGCTTTTATGAGCCTTTAAAAGCTGATATTTGCTATTTTCTTATCCCCAAATAAACAAATGAGAAACTACAATAAACTTCAAACAGAAGATAAATGCTCAGAGTGGAAAGATATGTTGCTTAAAGCCCCAAAAACAAGGCGCTGTGTGTTTCAAGACAGAAGCAGAGTCTATGAAGAACTAATGACACCTCACTTGAGTTTGTGTTTGCAGACACTCATGCACAAGGGTAGCTGAATGCACAAGGCACAGCATTCGAGGCATGCACCAGTCCAGTGACTGATCTGCATATACCCTGTGGTCACTGACTTGGTGAATCAGTGGCCTGGCACATTTCTTTCTTTAATGGACAAAATCAGTTAATAAGGTCTTTAAAAATCAACAAAAGGCAGCCAAAATACTGCAAATCGACAATGGGGAAAACACGGAAACATGAAATGTGGACTGTGTTACTCGAACCAAATAGACTTTTTCTACATATATTACAAATGTTTCCAATGACTACTTTTTTGTCTTCTGAGTAACACTTAGCCCACAGGAAGTTTGAAAGAACAAGATATAATCCCCTTGAAAAGACAAGCTTGTAGTACAAACACTGGAAGACCCTTAATTATGGGATAGATGCCTTGGCAATGTTACAATAACAGTAGTAGTCTATGAATGAGTGATAGAGGAAGCAATCCTTACTTAAAATCACTTACATGTTTAACTAGTAATAAAGCCTCCACAGATGAATTAACAGATATTTGCCTTGCTTTTCTTATGGGAAACTACTTTCAATGAAAATTATTACTTTATCCAACTTCTGTATATTTCTAAAATCTTTCATATACTTCTAAAAGCCTTTTTACTTAGATCACCTGTTTATGTAAGCTATTTTCCCCAAGTACTGTTATCTGTGCACATCTGTTTATTAATTTACTTTTCAGTAAACTTCCAGCGAAATACCATACTGCCTCCGGCAGGGTTATGCAGTGACTTTAGAAGAGGACTCAACTAACTTGTAACTGTGTTTTCACTTAGTAAAACTTCAGGAATAACCTTTGCATTAACATGAAACTGCCTGCCTTTCAGGTATCCTATTAAGGTTCTCAGTGGCTGTGCTTTTCCATAGTGTGAGGTCAATAAACAAGCTAAATTAGACTCACAAATTCTTTAGATATAAGTTATATTTTAAAATCCAAGGTAACACATGGAATTCCTCCTTTATGGACTATGTTACTTTTGTGCGTGTAAAATTTTCTACCAAGGATGATCGCGATGCAAAAAAGCAACATGCAATGTGCAGAAGTAGTGGTAAACAAAGAGGAACTTCCTACTTCAGTAGTGTAGACAACTTCACTGGAAATAGTTGTGTACCTGATTCACAGAACATTTATTTTAACGAAAGGACATTCTGCATTAACTCTGTATGAACAATGTATCACAGCTCAGCCTTGATACCACACCACAATCAAGCTGTGACAGAGTGAGCAGGTACAGTGATGTTTGGGAACCACTTCTTTCTCTTGGCGTTCACATTCTTGAAGGTTCGAAGTCTCTCTCTTCTAGCAAGTTTATTAGAAGGGAGAAGCTGTCTTTTACTGCCTCCATATCATCCAAGGAGCAGGGTTTAAGAATCCAGCGCTTTCCACGTGCAAGTGGCTCAAGTTCAAAATATTTTTTTATCTATTAAGAAAAAAAAAAGAGACCGATGTATTATATTATGACAACTCTCTGTCTCACATCTAAAAAACCAAACCAAACAAAAACATGTAAAAAAATCAGGATATTCATTTTTAGAATCTTACCCACAGCTGCTCTTATAATACAGGTTATATGACATGACCTGAAAGTGTTTTCTTTAGGGGTGAGTGACCTGCTTGGAAGCTACCATTCTACCCATACATTTAACAGCACGGGAGGTCTAAGGAAGAATTGTACTGACTTGAGGCAAAGAGCAAAGCACATGAAATACGTGCTCAAAAACATATCCAAACCAGCAAAAATAAGTAAGAAATTCTGGGTTGCATTTGTATTCTAATGTAAAAAAAGTATGTTTCATTATACACTTATTGGTAAACACTTAAGATGTAGAATTTGTCACCATACTACTCTTAACTTCAAAATTAAACATAAAAAATGTACAGATCCTAAACATTCCAGACAAACATGAGCTATAGCACAGCATCTCTTAGTAACCAAGAAAATCCTATAAAAATAAAAATTCTTCCAAAATTACTTAGCTTGTCGAAAATTAAACATAGAAGACTAGCACACTAATGTTAGGAGGATGGTAATAAGTATTATACATGAGACATGATGCAGTTTCTTGGAAACACCAATCATTACTGACATTGCAACAACTGTCAAGGCACAAATACAGACCCCAAAAGACTGAGAAAGGAAAGATTTTAGTTTAGTGGTATATTCCAATCACTTTTCAAAATAGAAAGTGCAATATCAAAACATGTTTCTGATGTCTCTTAGAAAACAACAGTAACCTGCAGGTTATACTGGTCCAGTTTACTGTTTTCATTAATATTTTAGTCTTTGAAAGTATTTGATCCAGAAGTCTACTCATGTTTTACTTGCTCAATAGATATTTAGTTTTTACGTCCAAAACTATATCCCTCAGTTCTTGCTACTGTCCATATTTAACAGAAATACTTAGTTCTGACTCAGTTTGCACATTTTTGTTTGTTGGAATTATTGCCAAATACTCTTAATTTTCTTGTATCACAGACTGTGCCATAAAAATGCAAGCCAATTACAGGAACAGTTACTAATAACATGGTAGGCAGTAGAGGCCCTAGACCGGCAACTGGAGCCACACTGTGTAAGGCTCCATGTGCAGAAGAAATAAAAAAGAGAAAGGAAAATAACAAGGCTTTCAAAGTCCATACAAACTGCAACATCTCTATGTAGCTCTTACAGGGCCTACTGATAGAATAAACAACAGTTCTGTTTATCTATTAATGTATTCTAATAGAAGAAACCAAGTTAAGTTGCATCAACTCACATTCTTTATAATTCAACCATGATCATGTGTCAGGAAGGCTTTCTTTTTTTTCAGAAAGGAATTTCAACCAGAATGTTTAGTAACAAATACTAGGGAAAAAATGGTAGTTTTGAGACAAGAACTTCTGCTTACCCAGAAACGACACTGAAAAGTTTTAAATCTCTTTCCATCAAAGTAGAATTGTATCAATAACATTTGAAAATGAAGTGTGGTACTTGACATTCACTTCCCCTTGCACAAATGTTAGAAAATATACGAGTTGAAATAAAGGGGGTTTCAACAAACCAATATTTTAATATCAATATACCTATTTTTTAGCATTGCTATCTCAGTGCCACATCAGTATCTGATGTGTTAGCACGATTATATGTGATAAAAACCAAGATACTAATCTCTATAAGGGATGTATTGCAACGTTTCCAGCAGCTTGAATTTACCTCCATTAATATACTGAGTTAATGGCACTGATCACAGTACTGGAGAAGCTTCCTTAGAAGCTCTATGGCCTGTTTCAGCAACATCCTCCTTGACTGTCACACGAGGGGAGGAAGCAAAAGCTGCATGAAAGGATAACAAAGCAAGGTGTCAGTGCAGCTAGCGGATAGAGCTGCCCGCTGGTGTTAAGCTGACAAATATGGCTGAGTAATTTGAGATGTTTCAGACCCACAACCCAGAGGATGTCCACCACACCCCCTCTACTGGAAGACTATTGCCATCAGACCCTGGAGCTCACTGAAGTCAGTCCGCAATCTTCTTTACACAGCCTCTTGAATTAGGGCTCTGCCCTATGAAGGAAGGTCATTACATTGTAAGGACAGCACTTGGGGTTAAAAGTAGAAACACATGCTCAAGGAAATGATGGCAGTAAGCAGACCAGCATTGAGTCTTGTGCATTTGTGGGCAAATACAACGCAAGTTACCAAGGTAGCCTCTAGCCAAGAAAAACACAATGCCTTTAAGCTATATTTCAGCGACTGCAGATGCCAACAGCATCAACTGGTTTAGTGAAACAAATTTTGAAGACAAATTATTTGGATTTTTTCTGTTTCTAGCTGTGTAATCAAAATATTACTAACTCGGTGATGTGCTGTCATCACTTTCCACGCTAAGGAACAGTTCAGAGTATCTGTATTAATAGGTCCTAGATGAATGCTGAAATGAAAGTGTTTGTTAGGCAGCTGTTTCTTAAATGTGAAGGTTTGATACTGGCATGAAAGCACAACTGATTATATTCACACAAGTAACAGCTATTTCACTCATACCTTCTGCAGACAAAAAAAAGATTTGCTGGATGACTCGTGTCTAATACAAATCTAGAAAAATAACACTAATTGGCTTACAAATAATAACTAACTAAACCAGAATTAGCACAGAAGTGATTTTCCACAACCCAAGGGACACTTTGTGGTGTGTTACTATATTTCCTCATTTAAACTTCACACCACAATGGAGTTTGCTAAACCTCAAAGTTTTGCAAGTGGGCTCTCTGAACTTTGAAACTTCCAGAAAGAAGTTTGCACAGACAAATATTTTCCAATTTAATGTAACTTTTCCTCCCTTTAACTCAGAAGAAGTCATTCTGTTCTAAAAGGAAGTAATTTTTTTAGACTTGAAAAAAGAATCATTTTTTAAATGCAACAGATGAAACATGAAAAGACTGACACAATCAGATGCCCAACTCTTTTTATACAGTTGAATTTTCTACTGGAATGCTCTCAGCTCTCCATCCACATTCGTTTACCTAGTTGCTTTCTGCCGCACTGACCATCAGCCACACTCATTCCCTGCGGATTTTCTAAGAGGATGTACACTGATCACCAAAGTATCCAAAGAAAGCTGAAATTCTCTGAATACCCACAGACCTAGGTAGCTCTTGCATAATCACCAGTTACTATTTTACAGCTCCTTTCAATTACACTAGCGCAAAGGGGTGAGTTCCTAAGAGAAGCTCCTGTCTTCCCCTCTGCATAAACAGTGAATAGCCTTCTGCCTGTTCATGGACGCTGAAGTGGAATATAAAGACTCAAACATGTTTCAGAAGTCTGACGCATTAGATGTGCTTTTACATACTGGCTTTGCATTTTTAAGAGTTTACTTTGAGATTGCTAAATTTTTGAGATATAATCTAAGAAGAAAATACAACAAATTAAATCTAATTTTAAGATTTATTTACTAATTTTTACAAGATCTCACTATATGTCTTGACTCCACATGGGGGCCTTGTTTTATAGAGAACCTGACATTGTATTTATGCCACATTCTGAAGTCAATAAAATCTAACAATACATGTTTGCAATTCCCACTCTTCCCACACTCCACCTTCTAAGTCCTATACTACTGGCACAATACACTAAACATATGGTTATCAAATGTTGCTTAACCTACGTGCTAGAAAAGTCAAGACACAATAAAAAGGATCAGTGCCCAGAACCTCAGCTGGTGTAAATTATCATAGCAGTGTGGAACTGATGTTACTAAATTGATATACGTAAGCTGAGTAACCAGGCCCTGCTGAAAGGTTTTCTATGTTCGATTACTGAACCTCATCATCTAGTCAGTTCACCACCCATGTGAACACAAGAGCTATAGGAAAACTTAGATATTATAATATATGAAAAGAGTAATCTCTATTATTCAACATGGAAAAAAAAGCTCATTGAAAGCATCATTTTTCATTCAAATTCAAAATTATACTACCAAATTTCATCAACACAGAAAAGCTTCCAGCCCACTGTGACTAACCTGTTGTAAACAAATACAAAATTCAGATAGTCACTCACATTACCAGGCTGGTAAACGGAGAACTTAATGAATAAAATATTTCTTCATTCATCGCTATTTTATTGAATAATACTGGGACCAAAAAAAATTGTAACAAAACATGTCTATTATATCCAATCAAAGGCTGCCTGGTCTTGTCAGTGTCCCCACTAGTCTAAATTTTTGAAAGACATTTATAGATTTACCAAGTATTACTGCAAAAGGGTGACTGATGAAGGTGTGAATTAAACTAAAATCATCTAATTTGCTGCATCCATGTATTAACCATAAAACAGGGTTCATTCATCCATTCCAAATCTGCATGGACAAGAAACAAAGTAATAATGGGAGACTGGGGTATTCCATATTCACACTGTGAAAGTTTCACTGAGCTGTGATGCTGGTAATATCTTTTCAGACATCATAATAATCTGCTTTTTGGAGCAACCATTTAGAAGATGAAGGAGAGAGAAGGAATTTTGCTTGCTGGCTCCAGGAACAAAAGACAAGCTGCCTATAACAATTCTTGCGCAAATTCAGTCTATTTGGAGAATAGAAAAAGCCAACAGTCCTTTACATAGCAGTAAGTTTTAAAAAGGGAAACTACATAAAATTAGGAACGTAAAGAAAATTAACTGTGCAGCTAAAAAGGTAAAATGCTTGCAGGTGGCACAGAAAAAAATACCATAATTAGAGGCTCAAAGTATATTTATACTGCTACAGAAGACTTTAAAATAAACAAAAAAGCTTTCAACAGATGCAGTAAGGAAAAGGATGGTATTAGAGGTAAAAGAAGTCATGTCTAAAAGAAGAAAAGAGAAAACAAAAGAAAGGAAATTCTGGCAAATTAAACAGAAACCACAAATGTTGACCTACTAACCATAGAGTAGAACTCATTGCTTAAATGACCACTGACGCTAAAAAGTAAATTGAAATCCACTCTAGTTTATGTTGGTGTGCTGGACTGCAAACTGCACAGCCTCTTGAGCTGCTACCCGGACTTTTCTGCTGTTTCTTTTGTGAGTACAGTGATTTATAAGATTGTGTGGAGTGGACTGATAGCCACTTAATCTTAAATCAACTGGTTCAATCCACTGCCATACAGGAGCTAACACGTCCATGCTTTTCCTGAAGAAAGCTCCTTATCTGACAGCCCACTTGGCTAAAAAGGACCTCCTGTCTGACCAGAGCAGCTGCTGTAATGTGCACAACTGTCAGACAAAGTTTTGTAGCATTTATTCATCCTACAGAGACACTTCACTTCTCCTGAAAAGATACTTCACGTATGCCTGCTCTTATGCTTCTTCTTAACAGTGATCTCATCCTTGTCTAGAGGGATCCTTGTGATGCACCTATGCATCGTAAGCACTCCTCCTAAAGCACCTGTACCTCATATTTATTGATTCCATATGCAGTATCTCTTATACAACAGGGAGGGGAATCAAAGTGCCTCAGCTGATGAGAAGGGATGGTGATGTGCTGTGGTCTGGAGCAACATATGCACAGGGCTACTCCCAGGAATGCCAGCTGAGGTCTAGCAACACTATCAGCCACAGAAATGCTTTTATATTCTAGCTCTTTGAGGATACGTATTTCACTGCTCACTGACTTTACTGTGCCAAGGAATCCAAAGTCTGTATGTACAATGTTAAAAATTTGCACTGAGACCATTAAGTACATATTATGATAATCAGATTTATGTAATTGAGCTGCCCCCTTCTTTTTTAACTTTAAAGTACAACCTGCTGAAGTAAAATCAAAAGAAAAAACAAGTCCGTCTTCTTCAACATTTCTGTGTGATAGCAGACCTCTCTAGACAAGATTACAAAACCATCAGAGGCCTTTTAGTATGTCTCACAAGTAGTGGTGAATGCTTTACAAATTGGTATTTCTAGTTTGTACAGCTTTCAATTTTTTTTTTTTTTTTTAGATTTCTCCTTTTATAAAAGACTACCTGAAACATGTCCAACTGAGCTTCGCACTTAGCTTTGTAAGAGAGCCGGATGGTATTTTTGGCTTCTAAGTCTTTATAAAGAAGAATACAGTCACTAAAGTAATGTACACAGTGCTTTGTGCACTTTTCCATCCTTGTTAACTCCAGTGGCCACAAGTGACAACACTTTTCAGATTGCAAGTGACAGCTGAAAGAAACATATTTTAAAGAAGAAAACTAACTATTCAAAATTAAGAAACAGGATGCCTGAAAAATCAGTATAGCCACACCATTCCAGAGAGCACAGATGCAAGCATGAGACAAGAAAAGGTGGAGTGAGCTAGAGAGGTGGAAGGTTTTTGAAATGGATAAGTTGGGGTTTTTTTTACAGATAGTCATGTTACAATGGGTCTGGACAAATAATATGGATTAGAGTGAGGACAGAAAATTGCTGAGGTTGTAGAAGTACCACTGAGATTTGTATGTGGATGGAAGCAAAGACAGGCTTTGAGAAGCTACTAGGATCCATCAACTCTTTGCACAAGTCTTCACCACACAACAGTATGCTACAGGGCATTAGATTTTTTTGGTTAGATTCTGTAATTTTACACAAAAGAAACAGTAAATCATGTGTAGCTGCCAAAAACATCCATCTATACTTTGCCTTCCACATCTTATTCACCCAGGATATTCCCTTCATATAAGCATGTGCTTTTCTTACAACTGGAAGACGTACAAATAACACAAAAAGAGCAGCAGCATACCTATATAGAGAAAACCAGACTTCCAGTTTAAGGTTCATATAACCACATAACTGGAAACACAAGACAAGGACTCACAATTATCCAACCCTGCAGTGAGCGAAACAGCATCTCAAGTGACAAGGTAAAAAAGAACAGGGAAGAGGGTACTGTACAAAAATGCATGCAATGAAAGCATAGTAAAATACTTTATTTTTATTTCCTCTTAAAGAGGACAATTACACAGCTCAGTTCAGACGCAGTCCCGTACACGAGAATATCCATGTGCAAAACACATCTTCCACTAACTCTAAAATGTTAGGAAATGCATGAGCAATCATTGATATGGAAAAAAAGTGAGCACTTTACAGCAAGAGACGATGTTTTAAACCAAGTAAATGGGAAGTAATATTAGCAAATTAAAGCAGAGATTTGCAGCAGTGGTGCTGGAAAAGACACAGATGACCAGACGGATTTGGAGAAGATGGGTGAATGCAATGGGATGCTGAAGAGGTGGGTTGTTCTTTTGATTCTTGAACTTAAAGGTAATGGGCTAGAATCTCTGTTTTTTAAGTGCCAGTGTTCCATTACCTTAGTTTGCAGAAGACTTTCTGAAAAGTCTTTTAGCAAACATATTCCATGGGAAGGCATAAGAAAATGATAATGAATATTTTTCTCTTACTGCACCAAGATAGCGCTTCCCTACATTATACTGATCCACACTTCAAAGAAAGAGACAATAATAGGCAGTAGATCAAGAGCGCTGTCCTAGGTTACAATGTAAGATGTAACCAAAAGCATGTATTCTATTATCATCTTCACAAGCCGTTAAAGCAGGTGGGGCAGTATTCATTATCTCCTACAATGACTCACCCCTGATAACTCCCTCTGGGGAATATCTCTGTTTAATGTTCAATCAAGGACCCACCGCATGACTCATAGAATTACATCAGTCCATTGTGAGATGCTCCGCCCAGGAGGGAGGAGCCCAGCATTCCCACCTGGATATGATCAGGGGTTTGGTGTGGTGCTCTGTTTATCCATTGCTTCTCGTATCCCATATTGTTCCCCCCTCCCCCGCCCCTTTCCCTTGCCACTAGCCCTGGCCACACCCCCAGATTGTCCCTATTGGTTCCTGTACCCCAACCCCGCCCTTGTACCGCCCCTGCGATCTGACAAAACCACCCTGCGCCGTGATCATGAGGTCTCTCTGCCTCTGGGGGTCAGCCGGAAAAGATTTAACCATTAAAGGCCCTCTGAAACCCTCATGGAGGGACCCTTCTCTCCTCCTTTGCTGTCACTGGGTTGTTGAGCTGATAGCTAGCTGGAGCTAGAGAGCGGTGCCATCCACAAAGGACTACGGGAGGGCAGAATGGCTGCCCCGCCCTAAGAAGCCCTGTTCTCTGGGAAAGCTGCAGCTTGCTAAACCAAACCTAGCTATGCAACAGTCTGGAACAGCACAAGCAGGCTTACTTACTGGATTCCCAGGGGACAAGATCTACCAATGGACCTTCAGGTGAAGACCAGACACTTCTACACGATAACTGCTTCAACAGGGCCACTTCATCTGGACTGCTGCCACCACCCTGACTAACACGGTGTCAGGTTGTATCCTGACTCTGTTAGTGTTCTTGTACTATTGCATTTATTTTAGTTTTCCTATTAAATTATAATTCTGATTTGTCATCTCCCACTGTTTTGTTTTCAAACTAGTCCAGTTGCATATACAAGAGAGATACATAGATATCTCAGGAAGGATCTCAACCTTCACATATGTTGGGGTTTTAGGAGTTCTCCTTTTGTTTTTCCTCTTGAGGAATTTTCCCCATACGTGTTGCTAGGAGACAATAACAACTGGATACTTAAGAGAGACAAAAGACCTGGCCACAGCTTGGGGGAGGAGTCCAGCTGGCTACTCTCTCTTACCTGGGGTTCCCTCGTGTACGGCAGAGATGCTGCAATATTTCAACTGGGAAAAAGGGATTGGGTGGACACCCTAGCTCTCTTGTGCTCTTGGCGTTCAGAGGGGAGAGAGGCTGCAGTTGCTCTGGGGAGAATTCATCACCACTGCGGGACTCTGCCTTCTGCTGCCTTCCTTCTACCGTGAGTGGAGCTCTGCTTGCTGGAGCAGCCGTTGCATTGGGACCCTATTTAACACCCCACCTCACTAAAAGAGGGACTTTCTCACCATCTGCTTGGGTGCCTGAGGGAAAACCCTAGAATCCCAAGCCCACCTTTCCCTGCCCAGCAGGGAAAAGAGGAGCCAGGCCGCCCTGCCCCTGTCGTTGCTTTGAGCCTTCGCTACACTGTAGCCCTGCACGCCCTGCCTTCCGAGATCTCCTGTGGTTCCCACCACAGCTCCGGAGTTTGATACATCTCGCCTGCCACCCGGGATCTGCTCATCTCTGCTGCTCCAGCCTGCTGTTCCCGAGGGTCCGGTCGGGCACCGGGATCAGCTGCCCAGGGGGTTTGTG
>VZTI01004181.1:142513-214027 GCA_013397865.1 Struthidea cinerea
TACTGCCACAGTTATTGGTGTTTGTTTGCCTTGTTTTTTATACATATATATAAAATATAAATATAAATAAAAGTAAAGAACTGTTATTCCTATTTCTACTATCTTTGCCTGAAAGCCCCTTCATTTCAAAACTATAATAATTTGGAGGGAAGGGGGTTACATTTAATATTCCAAGGGAGGCTCTTGCCTTCCTTAGCAGACACCTGTCTTTCAAACCAACACAACATTAAAAAAATCCCCAAACCAGTCCCAAAGTACCACAAAAGGGCTTGGGTTGGAAGGAACCTTAAAGATCATCCTATTCCAACCCCACTGCCATGGGCTGAAACACCTTCCACTGAGCAACCTGGTCTAAAGCCCCATCCCACCTAGCCTTGAACGCTTGGGCGCACGGGGCATCCACAGCTTCTCTGGGCAACCTGTTCAAATGTTTACCACCCCCACAGTAAAGAATTTCTTCTCAATACCTAATCTAAACCTGTTCTGTTTCACTTGAAAGCCATTCCCCCTTGTCCTATCACCACATGCCCTTATAAAATGTCCCTCTCATATCTTCAAAGAATGGCCAAACTCTGACTGACAGCATTTGTAAAACTTACGGTCTCCTTAAAGGAGAGCTACTGAAAATAATATTGAAGACACTTAAAACAGGTTTTGTAGTAAAGCTGTTGTTACTTTAAGTGAATTAAGGCTTTCCTTTGTACACTCCAACTGTGGAATACCTTTAAAATCACTGAAAAGCCAGATTATTTCTAAAGAAAAGCACCTGGAAGCAGGTGCTATGTCCTAGTAATGCCCCAATTATCATGACTGTATCAATGAAAAACAAAAGCAGATACTTGTCAAGTGATTCCAGCAGAAAGGGAAACCTGGCTTTTGCAAGCTGACAGACAGCTCCTTCCCTCTGCCTTTGGATGTGACTTGCAGTTTTACCAACAGGCCCTATTGTTACACCTGGGGTAAGCACTGCACTGAAAAGGGAATCAGATATAGCAAATATATAGCTGACACTAACGTTTGATGAGGATGAGAAGATTAGTATCAGTTGACTAAAATATCTTAATGCAACAGATTTTTCTAAGCATTCTCCACGCACCTTTGAGAGTAACCTATCTATTCAAAATTGTGGTCTAATAAGAGGAAAAATCACCTCTTTAAATTCCAAGTTCCAGTGCTCAACAAAAGTCTGCACATTTGCAATTGCTAATTGAGTTTACTTTACATTAGAAATCACCATAGGCTAAGTTTGCTGACCACTAGTGGCAAGCTAAAAGGTTATAACCACTAGCTTTTACAGAACATATTCAAAATTTGTACCATTTTACCACTTCTCAATAACGAACTATTATAAATGTCTATAGCTAAGAAGACCTTAACTAAACACTCCTTTACCAAGCCAGAAAAGGTTCTGTATATTGAAGTTAACAAGTTTAAGTTCCAAGCTCACATACGAGAAACAACCAATTATCCTGTCTGAAACACAGGCTTGTAAAACTCTCGGTTACTTGTAAAACGGTCTGCTACACACGAGTAAGATGTTGTTTAAATGAGTTGTTTGACTAGATGCATTCACCATGAAATTGATTCTTTTAAAGCATTATTTTTAAATTTGATACAAGTTAACTGTGTAAACTCAAAATGGGAAAAAATCTGGCATTATAAAGCGTAGGTTGCAGTATGAGTTTAGTATTTTATGAGGTCGAGGGTTACTTTAATGAGAAACCCATCAAGAACAAATAACCATTTGTGAGGCAATAATTGAAAGGTTTAATACGATTAAACTATTCTGCTATTTCTATGCCAAGATATGTAGTATAGGATCTATTGTTATATCACCACAGCCTGTGCAGCTCCAAAGTATTACAAAGGCAATAAAACAACAAATAGAACATCTTTCAACCATAAGCACCAAAAATAAATCTAAGTTGTGATTTTTCTATAGCCTGAAAGTAGCACTATATCATAGCTTTGTTCTTGGCACTTCCAGTTAGATTTAGTATTACTATCCTGTTATGCCTTTTACTCAGCGGGTAGCATGAGAAGGATACATGATAACTAGCAACAGGTTACTGAATATTCTTCAATCTCCAGCTCACAGACAGTTTTCAGCTTTACAGTGGTCCAGATTTCAAAGAAAAAGAAACAACTGCAAGGAGGTAATGGATTTAAATATATCTATTAAAAAACACCCAAAGCTAAAAATATGTTCTTCAATAACATTTTAGATTTGAATGTTTAGTATAGTCCTATTAAAACAGATAGGTCATGCGAGTTTTACTGAGAAGACTAGAAATTGCAAACTAATGTTTTATGTTTGCTTCCATAACTGAGAAATTATTCAATTGTTTTATAGGGAATCAGTGTACTAACGGTATGTGGGTAATAATTCAGATGCTTTAGTGACTTATAACAAAAAAGGTCTACTTGGTAAACAGCTAGAATTTGAAATATTAATAATGTAATGTTTCCAGCTGTCCTCTCACAAAAGAAATTACCTCCTTACAAGATGAAGCACTGACAACATTTTTTAAAAAGATTAATATTATGAAGTGTTTTATACATTGCTCCAGAAAAGCTGGAAAAGATGCTATGTTGCCTGCTGCAAAACTGTTTTGGAGATGAATCAAATTCTCAAGACTTCAAATAAATAAGTATTTGCACATTGTACAGCAGTTTCCTCAACACGCAGTGAAGAGTGCCACTAGCCACACTGTTTTATAAGACCAGTTGTAGACAGATTAATAGAAAGGACATGTCAGACCACAGGCAGTGCAGCAGGAATTGGAGAGGGTAAGTAGAGAGAGGTGAGAAGAGATCATCTACATAAAATGGCTTTAGATGACTTACAAGCAATAAAACATCCTGCTTCTAAAGATGTCTAATCCATCACAGCAGAAATGACTTCATATTAAAAAAATTCCAGTCCAGCTGGTAGTGTATCAGTTTGATGTTTGCCAGCTAGAAAGCTGAAATCTGCAAAAGGACTTGACAACATTGGAAGAAGAGTATACTGAAAAGTGGACAATGTATAGAAAAATCAAGATGAAACAGTGACATTTGTCACAGAAAACAAAAAAATGTTTCCTTTGTTTCCTTGACAAGAGTTAAAATGTGTTAACAGGATCTATCTGTAAAAAGGTATAAATTCAATCACCTGGGTTTAGATTAAAGACAAACGTGAACTGGATCCTATAAAAACATACACTGGCCAGTGGTCTGATTAGATCTTCAGCTGGTCTTGTGGGAGGGGAAAGAGCAAATCTGCTCATTTTATACAAAACACATGCAAGACCATAATGTTTCTAGTAGGATTTGTATACTCCATTTTTAATTAAAGGTTAACATATCTGACTTTTCTGAATTTTACCAGAACTGTTAGATAAAACACGAAATTCCTTCCCTTTTAGCCTTGTCTGTTTTTATGGATACAGTATATGAAGAAAAAAAGCCAATGAAATTACATTTGAAGCTATATTGTTTCACTAATATAGCCTGGACACTCACAAGGCATATATAAACTAATCCTTATTTCTGTGAACTGTCGTTTAATTTGCACAATGAGTTTTCTGACCTAAAGGGCAAACATGAACAGTTCAATTACTTGCTTTTCAGTATCCACAGTATATGACTTATCAGCTAAGTTGCTTGGTTTGCCTTCTTCACTGGATGATATTTTAAAGCACGTCAGTAACAGACAGATAACCCAATAAACAACAACACTTGTGTTTTTGCACAAATATCCTGAATAACATGCAACCTCTCATCCTCTATTGTCCTTTCGCTACAAACACTCAGACATAGTATGTTTACTATCAGTTATGCAGTTGATTCATGCTTGATACAACAGTTGAAGACAAAGGATTGCACTTTAGATATAAGCTACACCTTAGTCTTCATGCAAGAACATCTCAGCTTGTATCATATAAAAACATAAAGTGACATTGTCATTAAAATGGCTGTACAAAAATTCACAGCTGAAACAAAAGGAGAAATACAATGTCTTGTTAATGTCCTATGGAATACTGTTATGTCTCGTTAAGCTCTTCTAGTATCTTGACAGGCTATAAAGAAGTAAAACCCTTTAGTAAAAAAAAAAAATTTAATAGTGCAGTCCATCTACCTATAACCAGTACCAATCTGCAAAACACACAGCACAACAGAAACCCATTTTGCAGGAAAAAACCCCAAACTTTTATGGTCTTACACTTTGATATTGGCACATACTTAGCACTTACACTTTGCAAGACACTGTGACACCACAGTGATGTAGACTACGCTCCGTCTGATACAGACGAATCTGGAACATTTTGAACTTAGTTTGTGCTTAAGCAGAGAACATTCAGAAGCAGGAAACATCAAGGAGAAAAATTAGAAGAGACATCAAAAAGAAAGACAAAAATAATCCCTTTGCCTACAATTGCTGGCATTAATATATTTTACAGCCATGATCTAGGCCACCTTCCTGCAGAAGGAAGCTAGTGCAAAGAAATGGGGGTCAAACCTAGAGTGGCATGGTTCACTGAATGACCAAACAGAGGTTTACATATTTCCTTTATGGCTGCTGGCACTGGTTTTGGCCTAGAAGCCTCTAAAGAACAAAGAGAGCTCTGATCCCTTCTAGAGCCATTCATATGTGATTAAGATCCAACAATACAGCACTTTGATCCACTGAGTTACAGAAAGATTGGATGTTTCCTGAAGAAGTCATTTCGGGTGAAAAGGGAAGAGAAGAAAAGAAGAAAATTTTCCTGATCAGGTCAAACTTACTGAGACAGCACTCTTCTCACATTTGACATGCATTGTACTCTCTTGAGAGTTTTGAAGCTTTGGAAAGTTGACAGATGACTGAGGTAAAGAAAAGAGGAGTGAACTGTGGTATCAGTGTCTCAAACTCAAAGAATAAATTTCACTTTTTGAAGATGGAGTAAGATTCATTTTCAAGAGAAGGAAATTTAGTTAGGTAATGCAAGGCATATTGCAACAAAGAAGGACATACAAATGTACAACCATTACAGCAAATTGGATGGCATCTTTCATAGATGTGTTTGAAAAGCTTGCAGCACCATAGTCAAAAATACATGCTTCCTTGTGCTGATGTAGCTGAAAACAGCAGGAGATATATGGGTAAGTCTATAAAAAAATCTCAAGAGAATGAACACCTGGTTTCTTTAACGTAATCTTTCTATCTTGACACCAATATACTTCACATAACCCAAGAGAATTAAAGGCCTGTTTGAAGTTAGAAGAGCATGTTCTTGACACACCATTTGGAGGAGTATTTACTTTTTTTTTCAACAGACATAAGTATTAAGCACAGGTGATGGATTCAGATCCACAGGAATGAACGGAGGCTGGAATGTCTAGACAACCAGGAAAGCATAACACAGGTGTGACAACTCTGCTTGACTATCACATTCCAACATTTTCAGTATAAACTAAATAACTTCCATCATCTGTTGATATAAAAGCAGAAGAGGGAAAACATATTTGGCTTTGTCTACTACAAATGTCTACTCCTAATAATTTATTTTGGAAGCTAACTCTCCTTTTCATATTTGGGTTGGATGCTTCCAAGTCCACCTGGGAATGGCTCAGCTCTCTGGCTATCCAGAACAACAGTTCTTATTTCAGAAAACGCTTCAAATTATTTGTCACAGGTATAGTCAGACTGCTCATACTTGAATGCTTTTCATGTGGCTGTCCTAATGGATGGCAGGTGATTTTTTGCTCAAAAAGAAAATATTGATGTTTTAAATTTAAACTCTAACTTCTTGAATCCTTTGCCAATGTGTGTTTTATGATTCTTCATGTACAAAACAAGCAAAACACATTATCTTTCCTCAGATGATTTTTAAAAACCAACAGTGTAGAGCTGCATTGACAGCCAACTATCAAAACAGGAAAGCTGAGGTGAAAGCAAAGGGAATCAACAAGGTGGTAAGCCTAAAAGTGAAATCTATTGTCTCTGTCATAAAAGGAGATTTGCCACTAGTCTTGTACCATGAAAGAGAATACCACCGTCTATAAACTACTCAGTTTTATAGCGTTATAATGCCAGATACATATTAAATAAATCTTGAACTAGTATGCGCAGTACACAAGCAAGGCAATTAAAGGTTAATATGCTCCTTAAAGCAATAAGACTAAAAAAATGTATGTGAAAAAAGCATTTTCCATCTCTAAGAGGCTGAGGTACAGTTAACCTGTTTTGGAGTTGAAGTTATGGAAAAGTTTTACTTTTCCTATCACATACCTGCAGTATAGCATGTTCAGCAGACAGCTGATCAGTAAAATCTTCAGTAATTAATGTTTGATCACTCCCGTCATAATTCCTTCTGCTTCACAGAATATAATCTCTAATTAATCATTTAATTTTAATCAACTAATTAAAAATGTATCAGCGACTGTTTGCTATTACAAATCCTAGAAAAGGAGACGATTTAACAAATCCATTAGACAAGTACAAATACAATTTTTGGAACTGTAGAACTGCAGACAAAAGACCAGTTTCTTTAGAAAAACTGACAGTGGGTTGTTCCCCAGGACTGACCTGTGAATTAGCAGAGGAGCAGGAGTCTGGACAGCACTCTCCCATGACATTTACAAAGCTGCAGTTCATCAATACCACTGTAAGAGCAGTGCTTGGTCTGACAAATCAAAACAACTTATTGATCCTATTTAGAATTAACAACAAAGGCATAAATTTTAATGGCAAGTAACCAGTTAAGCCTGTTGCCAATTACTGCCAACCCGCAACTGGACGCAGCAACACCTGAGCTTTCAAAACTTTCTACAACCACATACAGCTGAGATGTTTGACAGCCTAAGTGTGACTGCTCTTCTTCACTTTAAGGAGTTTTCCACTTTTCAGAGTTATCTGTACTGCAAAAATACCCCATGTGTAACTGTGTGACAATTTTCATTATTTTCATTATATTCTCTGTCTTGGAAAGTCTGTTTTGTTCTTTTCTAGTGACTGAGGAATTGATTTTTGGACATTAGCTTTCAAACAACAACAAGAAAAAAATCCACTATCCTAGAGGTTGTTATAACAGATTATGACAATTAAATTGCATATAGAGTACCAGTGTACTCCAGTTGTAACTCTTCAAGAATCTGAGTTACGCTCAGCTTCTTGAAGAGGCTTTCCCAGAAAGCCCTCTAACTTCCTTCCTCATTTAAGTTCAAAGTAAAAGATATAGCAAGCTTTTGACTGAACTTGTCGAAAATACATGTGGCAGAGCAGAGCTTTCACTTGGAGAGCTGCCAGCCCACCTTTGGCTCCCAGTGACAACCAAATATCCAGCTGCAGCTAGGCTCAAGGATGAGAATTTGGCATATCAACAGCAGTCAAATAGAAAAAAGTTTACTTCCAGGCTCCATGGTTAAAAGATCACCTTTTTTGCTTTGACCGGCCACCTGGAATAAGGGAGGCAAATTTTCTCAGCATTCACCGGCCATAAGCAAAGTCTGCTTCATTTCCTATTCAAATTTCACTGTAGCAGTAGAATGGTCCATGTTACTCAAGGACAAAGGTGAATGCTGTAGGACTGAAGCCCTATACAAATGCTGGAGTCACAAATGGTGACTAGAGCTGCAGTTGTGAGCTTACATTAAAATCAAGTCAAGTATGCCCAGCAGAAATGAAAGAGAAATAAGGGGACTACACAGTTGTGGGATTGTTTGTTTGTTTGTTTGTTTTCCTTTTCTCTTTCTTTTTTCCTTTTTTTTTTTTTTTTGTTTTTTTTTTTTGGTTTTTTTTTTTTTTTTTTTGTTTGGGGGTTTTTTGTTTTTGTTTTTGTTTTTGTTGTTGTTTGGTTTTGTTGTTGTTGTTTTTGGGGTTTTTTTTTCCTTTTGGGATTTTTTGTCAGGGATTTTTGAGTGCATGTGGGTTGTTTATTTTGGGGGATTTTTTTTGTTTTTTACTTGGTTGGGCTTTTTATTTGGTTGGTTGACCTTTTTTTTCATTTTCTTGTTTCTATAATTCAGCTCAACGGAGAATCCAGGAATGTAGGAATAGATGAAGAAATGGTGAAGGATATAGACAGCAAAAGAAATAAACGTTCCATTAGAATCAGAGGAAAAGATACAGAACTTAAAGCAGAAAGTTCACATCATGATTAGTTTCAGATTAATTTTGTTTACTAGAAATTGCAAGCGGTCAATATGGGGCATTATTATATAAGAACTCCATCTTCATTACAGACACTCATTTCTCTCCAGGTTTTCCCATTCATTTCGGAAGTCAGCTGAAATCTCTCATTCCATGAAGTTCGTACTTTGGGTCACAAACCTGGGTTTAAAAAAGTGTATTTTTCAAGTAGTACTGATATGTTAAAGGAATACCATATTACTCCCTTTCTTTCAGACCCACCTGAATCTTGAAAAGCTTCAATGTGAACAGTTTTTATAATTCATGCTTATTCATTAATGCAAGTACCAACTGCAAACCACTTTATTATCCACTCTAGTTCAACAATACCACTGCCAAATGCAATGATGATGCATGCATCATCATGATATACCCAGAAAGCATGGTTAATAAAACAATATGGTAACATTTACCATCCTCATAACCATTTACAGTATCTAATATTCAGCTAACAGAACACCAAGAATCCTATAGATAACCATATATATCATATATATAAGGCAAAATATTTGAACCATGTCTTCAATAAATTAAAATTCAGATCTTGGAATATTTTCTTATTGTAAACATAACTGTTGAGCATTGTGAGTTCGGCAAATTTGGTTTCTTTACATCTGTATCACTCGGTTTCATTCTAAGGGCACACCTACTTCGGGCATCACTTAAGCAGACATAAACAAGCTTTAGATTAACACAAATTACAATAGGGATACCAGCTCTCTTTCTCAAAAATACTATTGAATTCTTGAAGACTTTCTATGCGAGAATACCATCTCATGCCCAAGATATTAATGAAGGAAATGTCATCTATCCCTGTGAGCTAAATAAGTACTATTTTCCCAGTTTTGCAGATGGAAAGCAGAAAGGAAAGATTAAAATCCCAAAATGGCAAGTTACTTCACCAAGTGTTTGATTACCAGTTTTGAGCAGTCTCACTCAGATGGGTAAATACTTCACTTCTGACTTGCAAGCAATTTTTTCCAATTTTTCCCAGCCACCCCCATCCCAAGTATGTTGGAATAAGCTCAGCCAGGTAATGGCTAGCCAGAAGAAAAACAACACTTCTTTTTAGGAACTGACACCAGCTCAGACTTGTTCTTTTCTGAGTCTGTGCCTTGGAGAAGTTCAGGAAACTTGTCATTTCTACACAAGAACTGTCTCCTAAAATAGACTCACTTACAAACAGGCTCTGGCAGCACCTGGATCTGGCACATCTTATGACCCCAGAAAGGGAATGACACAGGTGAGTTGGTAAGGAGCTGTGACATGTTTTTGGGTTTTCCTTAGAACTCCTTGTCTTTTGGGAAAACATGGGACATTACTAGTGCTTATTGTCTAGCTAGTCAATAAATTCCTTATGGAGGAGTGAATACATCCAAATTCTCAGTCAATCAGCTAGCCAAAAGTTAGACTGCCAGGGGGTGAAAAACAGGAAAATGTGTAGAGGGTTGGTTTGCTTGAAGGACAAAGGAGGACCTAGCTCTCCTTTAGACATCATCTCTTTAGACACATAGAATGGCCTGGGCTGGAAGGGATCTTAAAGATCATATAGTTACAACCACCCTGGGATGGGCAGGGATGCCACCCACTAGCCTAGGTTGCTCAGAGCATTTAACGTGGCATTGAGCATTTGTGGATCATTCACAGCTTGTCTGATCAACCTGTTCAAGTGCCTCACCACCCTCACAGTAAAGAATTTCTTCCCAATGCCTAATCTAAACCTACTCTCTTTTCAGTTTAAAGTCATTCCCTCTTGTCCTGTCACTACATGACCCTGTAAAATGTCCCTCTCCAACTTTCTTTAGGCTCCCTTCAGGTACTGGAAGGACACAATTTGGTGACCCCAAAGATTTCTCAGTTCCAGACTGAAAAATCCCAATTCTCTTAACTTTCTACACAGTAGAGGTGCTCCATCCCTTCAATCAACTTGGTGGCCTCCTCTGGATCTTCTCTAACAAGCTGGTGTCCTTCTTATGTTGAGGGCCTCAGAGCTGGATGCAGTGCTCCAGGTGGGTCTCACCAGGGCAGGGCAGAGGGGCAGAATCCCCTCCCTCCCCTGCTGCCCACACTGCTCTGGATGCAGCCCAGGACACGTTTGGCTCTCTGGGCCGTGAGTGCTCATGGCTGGGTCATGTCCAGCCTCTCACCCACCAGCACCCCCAAGTCCCTCTGGGCAGGGCTGCTCTCGGTCTGTTCATGCCCAGTCTGTGCTGGTACCTAGGACTGCCCCAGGCCAGCACTTGGTCATGTTAAACCTCATCAGATTCCCATGGGCCCACTTCTTGAGCTTGTCTAGATCAAATGTTGGGAAGCAGTAAATTATAGTAATATAGAATTATGCAAAAATTAGGATTTTTTACGAAGTTCTTTCCCAGTATATACTAGTAAAATGAATTGTACATTGTAAACACAGTAAGCTTTCTCATCTACGTCTCAACTTTTTTGCGTAACTATGCTGTGTCCATATTAAGCGTTAATTTTTTTTCCCTTTCAGGTAACTTTGAATCCACAAATTCAGTGGGTTTAAAATAGAGTAAAACTAAGTTTATACAAATCATACTTAGTTAGCAAATCTATCTCTTATTTTTATGGGTAAATTTATGCATAAAGAATTGCAGTACGTTGAACAAATTTTTGCCATTTCTTCACATTAATGGCTATAATAGGAGTTCCAGTGCTATGTATATATCACACATATAGTTGTCTGAAAGATAGCTGAGACTTCTGCTTGGCATGAAGCCAAGGAGACGAGATTCTAAAGCCCATTAACAGTGCATCATGACTGGGAATTTAAGAATCTTGTGGAACCATAAACTGTCTAGAAAGAAAATGAGAAAAATCATAAAATTTGATCAGAGAGTTAATATATTTTTATTAGTGCCTGGCAGCAGACTAGTAATAGACCATTTAAATGTGTACAGCAATATAACTGTCTTGCGTCAGATGCACAGTGGTGAAAAAGTCTGCAGACAGTAGAGTATTTATACTCTAGACAGTAGAGTAATAATAATAATAAAAAACCCCAATCAACCAACCAACCAACCAACTAAAAAAAACACAAAAACCCCAAACCAAAACCCCAACCCCCCCAAAAACCTGACTAGACTTCGCACAGCTCTTATCTGTATTTATCAAGCTGATACTCTCCGGAACGTGGATATTTTCTAAAGGAATCAAAACATTACCAAATGTTTCCAGGCTATCAATGTCAATAATTACATAGCAAGCCCTTCTGGGAAACTAGAATTCCCACATTAAAATCGCAACCTAAAACACTCAAAACACAACTAGCCCACCAAACTCTGTTTAAATAAGGTAAAAATAGCTGTTCGATGCACAGCAAATTTGCACAGTCCAGAAGATGAATGCTGCCAGGTAGAACTACCTCTCTGTCAGTGGCTGCAAAAAGTAATATTCTGAAGTACATCTGGCCCATTAGTCAAGAATTTCATAGCAAGTCTCAGGAATAAAATACTACTTTCTTCATAACGGAATATAAAATGAATACAGAGAATTATTTAAGTTAGATTTTACATTTCCTCAAATACTCAAGTCCTGAGAAACCAGATTCTATGGTTGTAGAAAGTCTTGTGTTTAAATACCAAAAAGACTGTATTTAAAAAACCAAGGATGTTTAAGAAGTTACAGGTTCTTTTTTTGGCTTTCCCATTTAAGTTTAGTGACACTACAAACCTAATATTAATTCATTTTAGCTACCAACACATTTGAAAAGTTTGTGGATGTAGAGTTAATGAACACAACTGAAGATTCTCCAAGTAAATACAAACAGAAAGTCAGAACTTTAGCTGATTATGGAAACATTAACCGTAGGTTTTTGTTATCCTCCTTGCCCACCAAAATGGTCTTACTGTTTACTTGTTAAGATATTTATATCTATTTATACAGAATTTAAAGACAGAAAGCAAAAAACTTCAAAGAAAAAGGAGAAAATAAACATAGCTTGTTTATCCCTCTCCATTCCTTCCCCTCTACCCCCAGTCAAGTGTCTTTCCTGTGCTTACCTTGTTCTGATCTTTCAAATCCACCCAACTGGACAAGAACCATCTGCTGCAGCACCACAGCCCACAAGGCCAGGAATAGCCTGGAGAACCATAGCATCACTTAGCCCACAGGCTGTTTTCTCACGACTGCTGAAAACGTGTCCAAGAGCCAGGTCATACTGCCTTCCATCTCCCACAGAACAGATTGCAGTGACTCAGGATCCTTCTGGGTCAGAAGTCTGCTGGGCCAACCTGCTGCTGCCATACACAGAACTAATTCACCCTTTTACAGCCACTCCACTATTTTCAAATCATTTAAATGTGTTCTGGCAGACAGCTATGACAAATAAATGCCTTTTAGCAGCAGACTGAAGTGAAGCTTTGGGACCTTCAGCGAGAACAGACGTGCAATTCAGTTTAACACTGGACAACTTGTTTTTCTGAACATGCTTTTAATTAAATGATGCTTCACCAAATTACAGCAAGTGCTGTAGTGGTATCACATTTTCTCTGCATTTCTTGAGGACCTCTCAGAACTATACCTGGGCTGTGCAAAAACAATGTTTATTTTAGTGTTTTGATTAATCCATTCTCAGACAGTAAAGCATGCACACATTCATGTTAGTTGACTTCACAAATTGACTATAAAAATGATACAGAGTAGGGGAGGGGTTACTGCCAGAGAGAGAAGAACTTTAAATAATAAAAATTAATAAAGTCCAGCAGAGTTTAAGAAGCAGAAGAATTCAGATGGAATTACAATGTGTGCTTCTTTTTTGTTTCCTGCTTACTATATAGTAGAAATTATTTTGGCAATTAAATCATAGTAAGAAAGATGTTTGTGTACTGAGCTTCTCTTACATTCTCCTCATGCTCTCCCTAAACACACAAACTGAGAAGACACAGAAATTAACCAAACGGCAAAAAAGTCCAAACAACTCCTAAAATAGTCTCAAAACCATTCGCTTGAAAAAGATTCAGGTACCACCTGAAGTCAACAGAGGAACTTTCCTATTGGTACCTTATATGGAAGCAAGTGAGATGTGAAATCTTCATACAGAAAGACAGCTATATTAAGCAAGGTAAATAGCATTGTCTTTCCTGGCTGTTATTCTTTACTGTTCACCACACCCTTATTCTGATAATAATCCTCTGATAGCAGTATGAAAAATGAATTGAGAGCCTCAGATATAAAGCAACAATGTGACTACCTTAGTACCATAAACATTACATATTTTTCCAATTAAAAATAGAAACATTAGTTCCATTAAAACTTTTGTATTATGCTAAATTTTGAGATACATGAATTGAAGTACAGGAACAGTGAAATGCCTTGTTTCCCTACTCTGAAAAGTATTTTAAAAGCCAATATAGAATTCTGGAATATCACCAGCAAGACTGATTTCAATACAGTATTTAGTGATAATGATAGCTTAAGAACCAGAAAAAGGAGGCAAGAAAAAAACCCAAGGAAATTATTTCCCCAAGCAATTGGGATGTCTGCAAAAGGACAGAAGGAAGGTGATTGGTAGCTTCAATACAAGTAATAAATCTAAACAGTCTGGGAAGTCACCGTGCGCTGTACAGCTCTGCTACAAATTGCAAATTACTTTCAGTAGTGCTTTTTTATTCCTGAAAGGTGTTCCAGCAGTTTCAAACACAAAAGTACTTAAAAAACCAGTCACAACTTTGCTGCCTGCTTGTTAGAGCCTTTTCCTGTTGACAGATGCTTCCTTAATAGCTGTAGCAATGGTGATTTGTAGGAAAGATGAAGACTTGACACTTTCCTAGCTGATGCTGATCTGTACACAATTTCAGGAAAGGTGGGAAAAACTCTTCATCTGAGACAAATTCTTCTTTCTGAGAAGCACAGTGGAACTTGTACCTTCAGACAGTGATGCTCTTTTTTCCACCCAGAGATCTGTGGTTTTTTAACACTACAAGTTACATGGCTCTTTACTGACAGCAGCCTTCTCCTTTCAAAGGTAAAAATAATCTGGTGCTAAGTAAAAAAGTCTAATGTCTGTACTTAGAAACCAACTAGATACCACTACTAAAAAAATAAGAAACTCTTAGGCAATGGACTGCAAGCAGAAAGAAGCACTACTAATCAGTTTGCTGCAGCTGGTGCCTCCTTCTGCTTCTCCTACTAAAGAATCAGGATGAGACTTTGTCCACACCAGGACTACTGAGGCATGCAGAAAGGCAGAGCACAACTCAGCCAGCAGAGCGAAAACAGACGGCTACTGTGCTATCCAAGCAATTATTTCTGGATACTGGCTTTCTGTATCTTCAGGCAGGCATCTCAAGCTCAGAGGAGCTCATTTCCTGTTTTAAAAGCCCTGATGCTCCAAAAGAGATATTGTGAAAATGACTGCTGAGTCTCAGTAACTACCACCAATGCTGTGATAATGAAGGAAAAAATGTTCATAAACACTGAGTCCTCTCCTGCTCCCTGTGAGGGCAACTACAAGTTCAACTGCAACCATTCACATGTGAAGCTCTGCCAGGTTATGCTTGCTTACAGACTGCTCATGCAACAGCAGTATGACTGAGTGCAAAAGCTCCCAAGTGAGAATAAAGAGCTCTTAAGTAAAAAGAGAAAAATGTCAGCCTGAAGAGACTGGGCTTTTTTTGATGGGAATATCCCCAAAAATGGAAATTCCTCCAAATCTAATACGCATGACCACACTGTCTTTAACTAAGAGTTCAGGAGGCTCATTTAAATTGTCTGCACAGAAAAAAAAAAACAAAACAGAAAACCCAGATGAACATACACAGAAAGTTCATTAAAAAAATACCAGACGTGAATGAACAAATCAACTATCTCAAAAAACTGATCTACAGAAATAAAGACCAGCATTTTTTATTCATCTCAAGATCCAGACATTCACTGTTTGATTTACCAAAGTTCGTAGCATTTTACAGCACTTTCCAGAGTTAAAGTGCCTGCTGAGTCTTTAGAAAAGTTCTCTCAAGCTGGGTATCAAGAGAAGAGAAACGAGAGAAAACACAATAATGAACCACTAAAAACCACTAGGTTTCAGTGACCTAATTGGCATTAGACAAAAAAATCTATGATAAAGGCAGTCAGATAGAGAAGCCTTCAATTACTACAACCACATAACTCTTTGTGTGTTGCCTTGCACATCCTCCCAACTGGATACTATTCCTTCCTTCAAGGATTGCCAGCAAAGACCAGGATAAAATAGAACACTAAGTAAAATTTCCATATGCAGTATGGATTTTAAGCACATGCTGACCTTCGAATATTTAAAATGTACCATTAGTACACAAAAAGAATTGAAGATATTTAAGGACCAGAGATAGGACCCTTATCATCTTCAAAAATAAGCCCTTGTTTAAGAGCTTTGCTGAATCAAGGCTTAAACACTAATAAATATTGTTAATGGCCGATTCCTAAAAGAACCGTTGCTGAGTCTTACTCTTTTGCATTACTTTTGCATGTACTTCAGACTGCCTTATAGCCCCTTTCTGGCTCTCCACACTTGGTACTAAGCTCTGTGAAGAACATCTTTCACAAAAACACTGCAGAAAAATCTGTAGAAGGAAGTTTGACAGCCACCAATGTCAAGAGCACAATATCACATGATTGACATTAATATTTCACCAATATGGAATGCCAAAAATAATCAGGAATGAATTTAGGCTTGATTTGTCAAATGAGATGCCTACAGTTACATTCCTAACCGAGATTTGAATGCTGACTTAGTTCTCAGAGGTGTTGAGAACTTGCAAAGCTCGGGGTTTCAGACCTTAAACATCACACCATTTGTTGAAATACCTAAATATAAATTATGTAATGTAACTGGAGGTTAGGCTGACTTGCTTCAAAATTTTGTTGGTGAGAAAATTAAAATTAGTCACTACTTTATCCCAATGAAACAACGAATAGAAGCACCCAAAATCATGTGGTGACCTCATGGTTTATAGCAGTATGGAACCACAGCACTGCAGCTACACGAAACCAAATCACAGTAGCTAGAAAGCCACTTTCAAAAGTATTCTCTACAACTAGTTTTCAACCTGGAAACAGAAAGGATTCGCACTGATGTTCTTTGCTGTACACAATTTTGAATCATTTTTTTGGGAAGATGATTGTAAATCATTTGGGCAGAGAAAACATTTCCATAGATGGCCAAATCACCCCATAGCTGAAATGCATCCACACAAAAACAAAAAATAAAACAGAATTACGCATCAAACTAATTTAAGTGTTATCTATTATGAAGTGCAAAAAGAATGCAGCTCACATTGAACGCAAACCATAGCATGCTCAGAAGGAAGACCACACCATCCTACATGCTACCAACCAAAAATGTAAAATCAACAATTACAACTTAAAAAAATTATTACACAAAAGCCACCTAGACACAGGTCCACACAGACTTCAGTATATCTGGTCATTGTCGTTTGTTGTTGATGAAAAAGATTAATAGAGAAACAGAAACTTACAGAGAGAAATGTGCCTGAAGCATAAGCCCTCTCTCCCACATACCAACAAGATCCTATCTTATGTACTTACTGGAAGCCACGCACACAGGGCAGAACCTTAGCACAGGTTCCAAAAAGGCAAATTTACTGTTTCTCAAAATAAGTCATTGAACAAATAGACGAGAGAGAAGTCATTTTTACGAAAGAGAGAAATTCTGTTCAGTGTGGCAATACTGGCTAAAACTAAACTACAGGTCAACTAAAATCACCCACTAACAATCACCTATGCCTAACACAGTATGATTCTGTAATCAAATGAAATTGCAGCAGGATGAAAGAGGATATAGAGGTGACAATATTTCCCCCTTAAAATCAATGATAATGCAGTTGCAGTAGGCATGTTCTCAGACACTTTTTCTTTACATTTATCTGTATATTAGAAAACCTGAACCCTTTCACTTTAGTTTAGGAAGGAGAGTGTTTTTCTCCTTCATATGCAAATGTGCATCTATCTACATAAAAACAACTTCTCATGGAGCTAAGAGGGAAAATTCTCTCCCTCCTACTATTTCCTTTTTCACCCCCAAATGTCATATTATACATAACAGTAAGTTACACATATGTATAGAGTAATAAATTACTTCATACACTGTTGTATCAGAAGACACATGGAACGTTTGTAGTAGTCCTAATAAAATGCCATTTTTAGGATAGCCCACATACTTGAGCATTTGCTTCACTTTCATCTGCCAAAAAATGTAATAGGATGAGTGTTTGGTGCTTAGCACTATTTTTTTATTTTTATTTGTAACTGGAATTACAAAACACTTTATTAGGAGAAAATGTACTTTAAAAAATAACTCATGGAGAGAAACAACTTCAGTGTTTTCACCACATCTGTTTCCTCTTACACAAGCCATACACAACACGTAACAAGTGGACAACACTCAATGAAGGGAAATTAGACATCGAAAACCAAATACAACCACATCAGTCTCTAATTGAAGCAGATTGCATGTTGCAAATTTGTTCTCCCCAGCTAGTATTTTTGTCTAAATTTCCATCAATGAAACTATCTACCTACTCATGAACATGGGTCCTTTAAAAGGTTTTCCCACACAGAAAATACAACCAAACTGTGAAACTCGCTGCTACAGAATGCTATGGATGCCAGAAGCATAATCAACAATTAATTTGAGAAATTCATGGAAGCAGCATTCTTTTAGGGGGAAAGGTATGAATGCAACACTGCACAATTAGGAAGTACCTAAAGATCACTTGAAACCAGGATAGGATGATGGGTGAAGCATTACTGTGTACCTATTCTGGTAAAATGGTACTGCAAGCCAAGCAAGGTCAGAAAGGGGCACTGGGAAAAATGAGCCTTTGGTGCGACTCAGTGCAGCAATTCGTGTCTTGCAGTTCCATACTAAAGCTTTTATCCAAAACATAATCTATTTTCATTCTGTGTATCATACCTAGGTCTTTTATACATAAACTGAAACAGTGTTAAATATAAACAGAGTGCTGAATTGTCTAGTGAAGCCGATGCACAGGCAACTGCATGAACCTGTTATTCATGCAATCTGTATATTCATACTTCACCAAGAGAACTCAGTATACCTGTGTTTACATTGTCTTGCAAATCAAAACAACTATATTGAACCTATATTAAGAAAAGTGTTAATAATATCTTATAGCAAGCAATTATTTAGAATTATTCAAAAAATAATTTCATTAATCAGAAGGCATCTTTGCCGTGATTTAAGTCCATTATGTGATGCTTCTATTAAAAAAAAAAGAGTGCCCCATACTTTCTGAATACACAAAATTATGCTGAAGTATCTAAGAAAGTCACAGAAGTTTTTGGATGTGGCAGCACATAAAAACACTCATTCCAAGAGCAAAACACCCCGGAGTATGGGCAATTTCTCCTACTCAATGGCATCATATATCAGTTTCCTTAGACAAGAAAATACAACAAAATTCCCTATGTAATATCTGAATGCAAATGAAAAGCAAGCCTTATAAAATCAGATTCAAAAAACCCAATTATTTTTGAGCAAGAAGATTAGACTCAGATGGTAGAATGGGAAGACAGTTTTGATTAAAAACAAAATAGAATGCCTCTAAAAGAGAAAAAACTTAGCCAAAGCAATACCAAAACAACACCATATAGCAAATGTTCCTGTGGGGCTACAGTCCTCTCATGATCTAATGTAAATAAGGAAAACTATCAGTATAAGAAAAGAGAGCTGGAAATCAGAGTTTGTGACTTTGGTTTTCCAATTTTGATGAGGAAAAATAAAGTAAAACCTGAGAGAATGGAATGGAATTAAAGGTCTGTCTTTTTAAACAAAGGAGTCAACCAACTGAACGTAATGAAATAAAAGTTAAAAAGAGATAGAAAATCATTAGCAAAAATACTAACTCTTGGACACCAACTGCAGACTCCTAACAACATAAATTAACTATAAAAATTCCAAAAGGAGTGGGAGGCTGAAATATCAAAAGTGTAAAAATCTCTATACTTCAGGGGAGGATTACAAGCTTGAACAGATAGGGTGCAGATCATTTCTGAGTATTTTAGCAGAGAAGGAGGGAACATTCCTCAGGTATAAACCATTAGTAATTATGCTACTATCTAATGAGCATGGCAGCTTTTAGGTTTCTATCATGTACCATTCTACCTTATATTATTAACATTACCTTAGTAAAAAACCAATAGCAATAAATGTTTTAGAATGGTACTCCGGATAGCTGCCTGTTGGACTTGACTTTCAGAGGCTTTTTGAGAGCAGGATATTCAACATAGTGTGAAAGGCCATAAATAGTTTTAACAACATTCAAAACTACCATAAGATATCCACAGATGAGCTACAAACTAAAGTGGAGGAACTCATGCAGATAATACAACCTCGGCAGTCAGCAAACCTTAGACCTCCCAAACTTCCAGGTTGTTTTTTCCTTTGCTTTCAGTATATAAAAAAAGAGGAAAACACAACATTCTAAACTTTACAGACTGCTATTAGGTTTCTTAGCAATCAGCCCTGGGTCAGTTATGGGAAGATTATTTTCACATGATGGATAATAGAAGCAAACCGAATTTATGAAAAGCATTATGTGAGAATCTAGACTAAATCTTACCTTGTTTTCACCAACAAGAAGCTTGGGAATCAAACAGACGATAAACATTAAGTATTAAAAAAAGGAAAGTAAAGCCATGTGATTTTACACAGGATCTCAGTAAGGAGTCAGTGTGGGCCAAGAGGCTCACTCTGCAGGAAGTATCACTGCAAGACCGAAGCACAGGATTGCTCACCATGTTCCTTGACCATGTCCCCTGGCTTCTAGGTTTTTCTAGCTTTGTTTGGTGTATGGGCATAAAGTCTTAGGGAGACTGAAAATCTCTGACTGATAGAGATGTCCAGTGACATGAGGGCAAGTATTGATGGGTTAATGGATCTCTGACATTACTGAATTTTTTGCACACTAATTCTATGCACCAATAGAACAAACCAAAAACTCCCGTTAAAAGAAGTTCTTGAGCAAAACTCCTGTTATCATACAGTCTTAAAATGATGTTAAGAATTCATACATTTTCCCTCACATATCTCCATGCCTTCTAAGCTGTTCCCATAATTTTTATGTGGCTTTTTCAGCACAGCTTCAAATCACAGATTTTGTGATTTGCAAGCATTTTTCCCTTCAGAATGACTTTTCCAAATCACGCCATAAGGCGATACCTACACAAAATAAGATCTTATTATATTAGAAAATACACTTTTGAAATAATAAGTTCAGTTACAAATCATTAGAAATTACCACCTTAGTTTTTCAAGAGCACCCTTCAGGGTATGGAATTGCTGAGTACTCCATATTTTAAAATACTTGCTATTAGTTCTGTAGATCTAATCATTGCTGTGACACTGTCAAATGTTTTGGATAAGTAAATTTTGTGTGGTTATCCTATTTCCAGCAGAGGCAACTAGAAACTGTATCTCCTTGTCTGTACCACGCAGGTAACACTTTGATCAACCTTCAGAAGGCGAAATTACTTACATTCATTAAATTATTTGAAAACTTATTTGAAAAATTACTTGAAGCCTTACAAAGAAACTTATTAGAACCTATGAAGAACACACTTTTGCTGAAAGTGGTATGATACAATAAACCCCTGAATGTACAGTCTTTAGCTGACCAAAACAGGTTTTCATGTATGAGAAGGAGATAGTGGCATGTTTCAGCAATCTCCTTTCTAAAGGCTTTGTATCACCATGAAGCATACGGCTAAGGATCAGCACAATGGGATCAGACTGTTCATTGAGTTACACAGAAATCCATTTATCTTTGTTTTTGGAAGGCAGGGTTAGGTAGGCTGTATTTTCACATTAACATCTGCAGAGCACTCCAAAATCCTGGCATGGCCAATGACATGGAAGTTTCAGGTCCTATGATTTGTTTTCCTCCAGTACACATAAATTAGTGTGTGTAGATGGAATCCTTTCACTTCAACTGAAGTAGATACTACAAAATAATTTTTGCTGACAGATTTTTTTCTTCACCTTTTTTTTTTAAACTAACTTACAAGTCATTATGATTTGTTCAGCATATATGTATATCCACAGACATCCTCCATGCACCCATTTGGCAGAAATTAAGACAAGACTAAGTCCTACAGTGCATTTGTGTATTACATCCCTGCATTCAACAGGCAAACCTACATCTAATAATAAATACTGAATGAGAATAGAATGAGTGCATGTGTGTAGATGATAAATTTGACCACAAAGCACAAAAGCTTTACTGAAGGGCACAGTTAATTGCTTTCATTACTCAGTTTCTTTTATACATGGGTAGGATCTGAACTTTTCTTCCAACCGCCCAGGAGTTTTAAGTTTGTCTGGTCAAATAATTTCATACGAGACTTCATCTGAAGCTACAGACAAAACTATTCATAAGTATACATAACTTGCAATGATTTTTCCTCAATTAGATTTTTAATACAATGGGTTTAAAATTTAAATTGGGAAGAATAAAAGTATGAAAAAACAACATTTGTCAAAACAGAATTTCAGCATGGTGTCCCATGCAATCCAGTGAAATGAGATACAGCATATTACTGCACTATTTTTCCCAGCAGAGTTAAACATCAAAATACCTTCCCTTGCAATTTACACAAAGGCCAGACACAGAGAAAAATGCACAAAGTATGACATTAGTCATACTGGAGTTATTAATGGAATAAATGCAGCAGTCAAAGACCCTCTGAAGATAAAAGCATCACTCTCTCCCATCTCTGGAACTCTGCCCAAATCACAGTCATATTTTCATATTTGTCAGCCTTTTTTCCCCTGTAATGAAAGAGTTTCCTTCATAATAGTAAATAAAAATTAAGTGTTCCTTCTGTGCTTCAAAGTAAAATGGTTTCAGTAATGATGCAGACAGTACAGTGTGCATCTTTCTAAGGAAAGATTTACTGCTTCAATTTCAATTTAACATTTTGTATTGCTTCAGGGTTAAAAATACTAGGACATGTAATCATGCAGAAATCTATTTCTTACAAGTGAATTGGCTGCTTTTTCTGGTATCTAGCTTTATGTTTGAGAAGGGTCACATTTACTCATTAATACTCAGAGAAAGAGGTTTTATAATGTAAACATATGTGCTGTAAAACTAAGTCTTGCATAGTCGATGGTAAAATAATCTTAAAAACTTCAGTGTAGAATGCTAACTAGTCTTGGCCTTAAAATTCTTTCTGCAGGAAAAGTAACTGAGCTAGAAAGAACAGTTATGTCAATCACTGATTTGACAGACTGACAGTTGCATCAGTTATGACAATTTCTGGTCTTACAGACAATCCACAGAGTTTCTGTACAAATCTCAGCTATTATTGTTTGAACTAGAACCAATTCTAAGCAAGATATCTGGTCTAGTTTTAAAAATTGCAGAAGCTTTGACATAGTCACTATGGAACAAAGAGTTACTGTATTTCCAAGCACCATGCTGACAGTTTACCCTGGCCCAAGACAAATTCAAGACAGTTTACATCCTCTGAGAACTAACCTCATTTAGATTATTTTGTGTTTGCTAAAGGCTAAGTGGGCATGGACTATGATTGTGAATGAGCTGACCTATAGCAAGTTCAAATCCCATTGCAACTGTCTTCCCCCCAGCCCCGCCACCAAGCATTTACTGGAGCATGCAAAATTATTTCCGTATTTAACTCTCTCCCATTTAAGATCCTGTTCTATTCAAAATCTTCCACGTGTTCACTTACAGATGACAGTAATTTCTGGTTTATTTACTTGTTTACATAAGAGACATAGCTTCTTAATTAATAGTAAGCGATTTTGCTGTATCTCAAATCGGATATTCTTAACACTTGACTCTGAAAAACAGGCTCAAGATCTGTTAGAAATGGGGGCAAAAAATAATTAGAAAGTATTTGGACCTGTAAAGACAATGCTTACTTTAGCTGCATGAGGAATGGCAGTTACAGTCTTTGGTATTTAAAGCCAACTTTGCTGGTACCATTGCCCAAATAAGTCCTGCTGTCTTAAGGCAAAGCTGAAGCATCAGGGAGAACATAGAAATGCCAATGTTACAAACTATGTATATCACTTTGTCTGTGCAATGTTTCATCTTATCACGATTACACATGATGTGAAATAATGTTCTTAAGCGGTATTGTTCATTTTCTAACTAACCTCTCTGATAAAAGAAGAAGGGAAAAAAAGCTGTGGCTAGCATATAGTAGACCTTCAAATCTCTTTTGGATTCCTTTCCCACATACTGCAACAGTGAGCTATTTTCTGTCCTCCCACTCTCACCCAGAAGCCATGTCTGCCTGTCACTTAGATAGCTGTTCATGAAAGATATAAGTAGGAACAAGTTGTTGATTTCAATATTTAATTTATTACCAAGAGTAGAAGCAATAAGCAAAATTCTGTTGGACTACAAGCAGTCAGCAAATTAAATACCACCACAAACAAGCCTGTATCCTTTAAGTGTAACTTAACCACACCTTATAGCTCTTCTTCTTTATGCAGCAAGCCCTTATATAATGAACATCTAATGAAGCTGGAGTGTCTCTACACTGTCCTGGATATCTAGCATCTTGACATAATGCAATTGAACTGTTTCTTGCTTGCTACACCTACAATTCTTTTTATTATTAGCAAATTTGGTGTCACATTGTGACTGAGGCTATGTAAGCCAGCACACATGCATGCTTTTCTCCAGCACACATGTTTTTTGGGGCCTGCAGTCTGAATCTCAAGTACCGACGTGAAGAGAGACTTTCCAGGTCTATGAAGACTTGCAGAACATTACCCAGATGCGTTGTTACAGGACTTGAAGGACACGTATTGTGGATTTTGAAGGACTTATCCACTGTTGTGCATCTCTTTCAATGTGTGAGGGAAGAGCAATGTCAACTATCCTCATAAGCTGAGAGGACTTACAGTTACAACTAATTATTTCTTTATAATTTCTTTCAAAGTCATAAGCAAAAGATTACGTTTTTAAACTGTTATTTTTTTCATGTTTTACAAAAGTTGTATCAGGTAACACACGTTACTTTTGATTTGAACTCAAGTGACATCTATTTGAATGTTGAAACACTTTTTTTTTAGGTACCTATTTCATACTAAATGTACAATTTGATAATGAGAACAAATCTCCTGAGCGGAGGTTCCATTCAACCACGGTGCATGCTCTATAGATCACAGTAACACATTAAATAAAAGCTGGTTTTAAAACTTTCTGGACTGAAGCTAAGATTTTTAATTGCAAAATAAATATATGGAAAAATATGAATGTGAGCAAATAGGTTATCAGAAGTTTTCAATCTGTAGAAATTTCCTGCATATCCAGAATGAAGGCAGATTCAGCATTGCTAATGGCATACAAGTCTCAGTGTGATTGTAGGAAAATAAATCCGAAGTCCACAAAATCTCTACAAGCTCTTCTAATTCCTGCAATAAACTTAGTAAGACAAAAATAGGGGCAGTGAGAAAACTGTATTGCAGTATTGATGGAGCATTGCCAGCTGCTGCTCTCGTTTAAATGGGGATCTTTTGTTTGAGCTCCCCCATTGCTCACTGCTAGAATAAACTGCCTAGACAAGTTCCAAGCCTTCAGGTGTTCCATAGGCCAAAGTCAATATTTTAAATACCACTGCAAGAACACCACCAGCATTATTAACTTATGATTTTATCATAAGTCTCAGGATATTTGTTGATGTTTTTTTTTTCCACACCCCAGTTTCCAGAGTCACAGAGTGACAAGAAAACCCCACTTGTATTAAATGAAAAGAGTTGTTGGAGATAGATACACTTAAATAAGCTGCCTACCATGTTCCTTACCAGCTTTGGTTTATGAAGGTGGGTTAAAAGGCAGTTCAATAAAATGCATGTTGCAAACATCTAATCACAAGCAGACAGAAGTCTGCAATACAGTGCTCTACGCTCAGCCTTCTATAAAAATACAGATGGAAAAATGTTTTTTTGGCCATTGATCTACTTGATCATTGCCAACAGCTAGAAATCTAGCAGGATTTGTAGCTCATGAATACTTCCACTAAATTTTCTGGTAGTTTCCCTTAAACTAGAACCAGTATTTTCTTTCTTTTCTTTTGATTGAGCTTCTGCCAACCAACTTACTTTTGTGCATCAACCAGTCCTCCAAAATACAGTGACAGACTGCTGAGACCATCTTAAAAGAAAAAAACTCGTGTTGATAGGATTATGACAGCAACAAGCCTGTAGCTCTCTATTCCTGTTGGATTTCGATGCCAGGAGAGTTCCCTTAAGAGAGAAGAACTTCTTCAAACTCCCTGGGGGAATGTTTTGCAGGAAAGGAACACTTGAAATTTGATTTGTCCACTGAATGAACAGTACTAAAAGTCTGTTTGAATGCTATAACAAACACATGAAGTACAGCACAGCCAAGTAACTTGACTTTATAAATCATATCGTTTTCATTTCCTGAATTCATAACCACAGTGATGCAATAATGGAAACTTTTGTATGTTTATAAGTTAGATGACCCACAATCGTTCCCTACAGTAAGCACTAGTAATTTCTGACTATTAAAATAATTGTTATATTCTATTGCTATGGTTTGCTTAACATTGTAAGGCAAGTTTTCTATTTCATAAACCATATTACATTGGCAACAAGATTTCTTACCTTAGCCAACAGTATTGGATGTGATTAATTTCTAACATTCTTTTTGGAAGTCAAAATAAACATCCACTCAGTTTTCTTTGTTTGCCATCTCAACATCCTAAGCCGGCTGGCCCTCTCACAAATTCATGTTGGTTGTCCCTAATTAACTTTTTTTCTTTTTAAAATGTTTGAATTACTTCCAGTTAGATTATTTCTATTTAAACTCCCTTTCATCTAACATTAATCCCCAATTGTTGCATTTCATTTAAATAACAATCCCACATTATATTTTAAATTAAACTGTCAATTAAAATAGACTGTTCAGACTTATAACAAAAGTCATTGATGTGGCAAATAATAATGGGGAAAATGAAAATACCTTTTACAGAACTCTATATACAAAGTACTATATTACAGAATCAGACCTTAAAACACCACCACATGTGAACAAGAAAGTTAGTATGTACCAGTTTAGCATATTTAGAGGAATTGCTTTAGGATATTATTTTGTAACCCTTCATTTCTTAAATTACTCTCCATCTCAGTATCTTGTGCTGATTAGAGAGAAGTTAATTTGCTCTCTCAGCTTCTGCCATAGATTCCTCACCTTTGTAATTAACAAAACCGCTGAAAAGATACCTTGCAGATTTTCTCAAGAGTTCTTCTGAAGGAGAACAAACCTGCCCTTTTGTAGAATAACACACAAAGTAGCCTGCAAGGCTAGATTCTACTCTTCACCCTTCGAACTAATATTCACGCATCTGTTTCACACCTTCAGTGTAGTAGCTGCTTTCCAGACATTTGAGAAGGGCAGCCTGTTGTCTTTCAGACAGTAGATCAAACTAGATGTGCTATTTAAGCAAAATAACCACAGAATAGCTTGCTGGAAGTAACAACCACACTATGAGGCTCAACAGATGAGATGCAATGAAGAAATTCTGTCTATACAATCTGCTTCATCCATTTCTTTTCACAATTAACTTGCATCTTTGCATCCTATGTCTCATACTTAATTTGTTTAATTGGCTGAAGTCTAGAATGGCCTCCAGCTGTCTAGACCATTGAACTAAGAATGCAACCCTGCACTAGCTCAAAGTACAGTGCCTCAGTAAGTGCTCCCAGAGACTTATGTGAGCAGTTATTCACACTGCTTTCTAGTTTGTCTTTGCAAGGTACTTCCTGTTCTACTTGTTTTAATTACCTACCTGTTATTCTACCAAAGCATTACCTGACTACCAGTGTATTTACCATAAATATACATTTGTTTTCCAAACAATTATAGTTTTTCTTGGTGGGTATCTTCCATCATTCTGTTCTTTCATTAACTTACAAGGTATATTTTATGTCCTTCCACGATGTTAATTACATTATTGTGTATCTTTGCTTCAGTACAATGAAGTATCTTTCTCTTTCTTTCTCTCTTCCTCTCCTACATCATAATTTTTCTTTATTATGGGTGCATGACCCCATGGTATAAGAGTAGAAAATTTCTGCACGTTTCATCTTAACTTTCCCATAAACTAGGTCTGCTGGAAATTTTATATGTTACATTTAGTTTTTAGAGTCAGTTCTCTGTAGCACTTCAGCAAATAGTTATTTAAATTTTATGTCTAAGAACAAGGTGATTTTAAAACACTCAGAGTTATATATTTTGTTTTTTTCAACAAAAACAGAACTTACCATAGCTCCTAAAGAGTTTCATTCATTTTTCTACTTTCTGACATAGAAGATAACATTGGGCTGTGTACCTGTGTCTTGGGGTGATACGCCAACATTCTCATGGCTTCATTTCACAATTCACATCAACCAATCGTCCCTTTGAGATGCCAATCCCTGAACACTTTAAAAAGGTTCTTTGATAAGGATCTAAGTCAAATTAGTTGTCTCCCTCTTGCTCTTTCCAGCAGAAAAGAGAATTGATGCACTAAGAGACTTCAATCTACTGACTCTATCCACCCAGTAATTCGGCAGATGAGATGCACCACCAGTATATCAAACCCTCAAGCGTCATGAAGATCAACAAGTGTGCAGAGCACTGTAATCATATTAGCTGACCCACTCTCTTAAAGAATGAAGCCCAGATCCAAACCTCATTAGAAACTGAAGAAGCCACAGAGGGATGTAACAACATACATACTTTAACTACAGAAAAGCCAGAGATAATCCTCAGATCAATTTTAAGACTCAAGTCCATCAGAAGTCTGCACCTCAGACTCCTTCCAAGGTTTTTATCATCTTCTCATTTTTAATGTAACATCTGCAGATTGTGCATCTCCATTCTTGTTTTCAACCTTTTTGTCTGCTTATCTATACTGTTTAATAATCTGAAAGTTTATTTTCTTGGATTTCTATATCCATGAAGAGAGTCACCCTTCTGTATGACTCTCCTTCCATTAATAAGCAGTAAAACCTCAACGAAGTTTTCAATAGATTTTCCTTCAGCTTGTTTTCACTCCTTTTGATGATATCTGCCAAATCTCTTTGTATTCCCTTTCCCCACAACTCTTCACAGGTTAGGACTTCTGTTCTACATTTTAATAACTCTCAATTATATTTACCAGATTTAAAACCTATCTTACGTGTCTCAGAAAGCCCATCCTATTTTCTTTCACTTTATTCTTTCTATTTGATCCTTCCCACTCTTCCATTACGTCCATACATTGTCAGCATCTTTTGGACAGTCTGTAAAGGGATTACTCACTGTCACGATATTGTTATTTCTACTTACTTAAAAGTACAAGCTTATCACATGTGCAATCCTCGCTCCCTTCAGTTTTATTCATATCTTTCTTCTTTCTTGAGCCTCTCCATGGAGTTATTGCCTCTTCACATTTTAAATATTCTCCTGATTAATTTTTTCAGCAACAAAATTCAGACACTACCAGTATATAAAACTAAAAAGACATATCTCAAGTCTGCTCAGGAAAAAAGTTCAACCTTAATCCAATACTGTATCTCCATACAAATTACTCCAGTGAGGTGAACAGGGTGGAGAAACTATTTTAAAAAGAAAGTGACTGCAAACATGGCCCAAATAATGAAGACAAAGATGCAGATCTAAGCATAATTCTGAACAAGATCAACTAAATGCATAAGAAAACCCAGAAAATTTATACTTGATCATTAATAGCATCTGAGCATCTCTATGAAAATTTCCAGAAGTTTACCACTCACTTTTAGTGTGTCAGTCTTAAGGTATAATCAATAAAAAAATAAGTTGAAAAAAGATTGAAAAAACCAAAATCCCTCCAATCAACACAAAGATGGTACAGGACAAAGTAGCAGCATCCAAAAATCTAAGTCTTTATCTTTGTATAAAAACATTAGATTTTGGAAAAATGGACAGGTTTTTGAACAGTAAAGAATCCTGTAAGAAATAAAACTGGTAAAAAGTTCAAAGTCTGAACACGGCATGGCAAAGTAGTCAATAAAATATGGACTACAAAACTCCATGTAATTTGCTACTACGTATTTGTGATAATTAGGAATACTCAAATAAAAGTGAAAGTAGCAGTCAGCCACAGTATTTATCTCAGACTATAATGAATAATCATTTCAATGAAAACATTATCAGAAAGATACACCACCGTATCATTAAAACAAATTGCCTATATTCAATAGTGATTCTATCCACAGTACTTAGTGCACTCATTAAATATAACTGTAACAGCATAATCCTTCCCAAGTATTGTATCTTGCAAAGGAAGAGGCTGAAGTCTCAATTTGAAACTATAATAGTAGTCCTAATTAATGTCTAAAGAGTAAGTCATTTAATACATAACAGATTTAAAATTTTTTGCTTGATTCTAAGGAATTAAAAAAAGCGGTGCAATAGATTTATCTGGAGATTACTTAAGTGGACAAGAAGTAAGATCAGTAGTCTCCAGATCTCCTAGGGCACTTAAGCAAAAATGGAGAAAGGAGACCTGCATTTAAATAACACAGCTGGGAATGAGATATGAACTTCACAAAGTTACAAAGGAATCAACAGAGAACAGAGTTAAAGAAGCTGCAGAAGCTAAAGTTAATAAACACAAGGGTACACATATCCTGAAAGAGCTTGTCTGCCCATAATATCAAAGCAAAAGCAGTTTCAGGACATAAAACACTGCTGACATGAAAGGACTTATAGCTCTGAATATTACTACCACACTTCCTTCAAATTAGGGGCTGACTCACCAGCAGCTGCTTTATAAGATTCAAAGCTTTATTTAGTTTTGATAATGATAATTTATATTTTTAAGGCATCCCCCATTCCTGTGGAAAAATTGCCAAGTTTAGTATTAAGAACATCATCTGGGCTCTCTACCATATGGAAATACAGATCAAATCTAAATAGAGAGCTGACTTTCTTCAGACACTTTTGGAGTCAATCCTGGATGGTAACTAACTATTCCTGATAATGATGCTGAATGGAACAGACAGAACTAAATCAAAAAGAGCTAAAAATTATACAATCAAGTCTAGCACTAATAGAAATGTTAAAATTGTGCATACTCTCAGGAACTGCAGAGTACTTTTTTAAAAAATTATTTTTTCACTCACTGGGTATTTTCCAGTTTAAATACCTGGCAATTACTTTAGACCTTTGTAAGCTTTACTTAAGCTACTACAGACTTGGACCCAACAAAGTACCCTTCTCTCTTTCTGCTGAAGCCATTTTTTATCCAAAGCAAAAGTATAAATCGGAAACCAGTTTCCAAATATCAGATTGGAAGAAAACAACCTGCAGTAATTATTAATAGAACTACTTACTTTAGTGCAGCTAAAGATAATTTACTGCGATCAGCTTTGGTTATTTTTTGGGGGATGAGATGGAAGTAGCTAGAAAATCAGTATGATCCATTTATAATGAACAGAAAGAACATAATCATCACCCCTGAGTCTCTACAGGCGAGTGTTTTGCCAAATCACTTTCTAGGGCTCTAAAACAGACACGAAAGTAGAGAATAACCCTTTATCTGCTAATGCGGTATCGTGATTGAAAAATACACGTCACAGTAACTCAAGGTAGTGGGTGTAAATTTTTTTCTACAAATAACGCCTATGGCCATCATGAGAAACTGGCATTTAGATCTAAATCCTAAATTCTATGACATATGTTTTTATTTTGAGTTTTCCCCCCCATCCCTGATTCAAAGCACTGGCAAGAGAAATTACATCAACAGATTTTTGGCACAGCCATGACAGATCCCACATTACAATGAAAAAAAAATTCCCCCAAAAACCATGTGCGACATTTTCTCTTTGAGACCAATGAAAGTCCAGAATTATCAAAACATGACATGCCAGACTTTCAGTATTACTCAACTCAATACATAAAATTCCTAAAATGTTGATGTGCAGAGTAAGACTGCAGTCCATGGATTTAAGGTTCAGAGGGATCATCAGATCACTCAATTTTACAATCTCTGTAACACATACAAGGCATTTCAGGCAGTGTTTCATGTAATCACTACAATGACTTGTAACTGGTAACTCATGGACCCCACTCACTGACAATTCAAACAATTGGTGATAAAGGCAATGTGCAGCACTCCAGTTTCTCAGCGGTACAATGAGATACCATCCAAAAGTGTTAGGCATGGGAATGCTGAAAGAGAAACTGAAAAGGAAGTGGAAGTAAAGTACTTTAGCTAATGTTAGCATCTCAAGTCAGCTTATAGTACAAACACAGAAAGCCATATTTCAGGTTGCCATGGTAACAACCACCAGATTAGAAAATTTTCACCAGATTTACTTTTTTGTTTGAAAGGAGGAGAAAAACCCCATGACTGTCATGAATCTCCTGGGGTATTCTCTACATAAGTAGAAAGCCAGGTCAGAAAACACATTTAAAGTATGTGCTGTGTATATGAATAACCCGTACCTTTATCCCCAAGTACTTAGCCTGATCCATACTGTTTTCCAAACAAATTGCTATTGTATCACAAGTGCAGAAAAGGGAGAGACGAACATGTGGAGGCCTCCTTCAGCACACACGCATGGACTAGAAGACCTTCTTTGAGCTGCAAAGGAAAGCCAACTAGGATAAAGGGCATTTCTGAGAACAGTGTTATGCATGCAGATGGCTCCTTCCATTGCTGAAATGCAGTCTTGGATCACCAGCAAACTGCTGACTGTGAGCTCAGCTGATGTCCTCCGCTGAACACATAATTGCTTCACTGCAGCATATCTCAGGCTTGGTGGAAGTATGTGGCTTTTAGTTCATCTGATCACACAATCAGCCCTGGAGCCAAATACAAGGTATGCTTCCAGGGTCCCAACAACAAAAACCGGAAATATGCGAACAACAGTGTTTGTCACACCACCACAACATACAGATTTACAACACCAAGAAAAAAAAACCAGCAATCCTGTTTAAATTTTAGCTTCTTTTAGAATATCACAAAATAAATTCTTCCACCTTTCTAACACTCTCCACGCAATTTTGAACACTTTCGTGATCCTGTCAGAGGCTGTGACATCAGCTAAGTGTGTTTGCACCAGCCAATGTGTCAATGCCCATACTGTAAGACTGTTCAGAAAAATTTCTTTGTGATAAAACACCCAAGCCTGTTTTTATTCACATCAAGCAACTCAAAATTCTTGCAACATCCCATTTCCTGATCACGATTCAAAATAGCAATGTTGATACTCAAGCAGTATTGTAACCTCAAGTTTTAAGCTCTGAGTTTATCAAACTGCTGTAATAACACTTCTGTCAGTTGTCCAGCTTGAAATTCTTCATGTCTCTGTCAGCTCTGGACACGTTTCTCTCTTCTTTCATATAGCTTAAAACAAAAGCACTACCATACAAAAGGCAGATAAAAGAAATGGAAGTTGCGAAAGAAACACAGGTTGACTAGAGGACAAGTAATCATATTTACAAATAACACTGATAATCAGATTTTAAGAGTTCTGACTAACATATAGTTAGATACCTCTCATTTATTTGCATATTTCAATGCTACTTTACATCTAGTAAGGACAAGAAATAAGTAAGCACACAGACAAGTAGATACACAAATGAATATCTGCACTATGTTCAGGGGTTCAAGAAGTACGTGATCAGGCATAATTATATTTTCAGCATGCCTAATGAAGTGTCTATCATGATAAAAGGACAGAAAAAAACCCCTTGCCTTGACAAAATGAATCCTAAAAAATGATAATTAGGAAGAAAGGCACTTAAGGCAAAAGGACTTAAGTCTGAAGACTGAAAACTTACTTTCAATACTACAAAATTAAACCTTAAAAAAAAAAAAAAAGAACAGGAAGGCTATAACACGGGCAGTACTTCTACCAGTTGTACCCAAAAGGATTTTTCTGATGTAGAAAGTAATTCCAGAAACAGCTGAATGGCTCTTTCTTCCTATGCCTTTCTCTTCAGACCAGATTTACTCCATTTGCAATCATGAGCTTAAATTTCAAGAGTTCATTTTCTGTGCTCTTTCATGAAATACCAGCCCACTGAAACTAAAAATTTCAATCTGAGCATTTCTATCAAAGGGACTGGGATAACTTAAACTTAAAAAATGTAACATGGGATACATGAAGTTTAATTAACTTTTTTCATTTAATTCACCACTAATTCAAACTCAGCCTGGAATTTGACAGCCTAAGTGTGATCTTCTATCGCTGCTCATCTAACAGAGAACCTGTATTTTGCAGGGTCTTTTGCAAACCGTGTCAAGTGACTGACCTTTGGTAGCACAAATGTCAAAATGCAAGCCAGGTTCATATTGATACTGTGGAGTTAATAAGAAAAGCAACTGAAATAAAAAGATGTATTTTATTATAAGGCAAGCAGATGCAACACTGAGTATATACGAGGAATAGATCTGTTGAGTAAGGTGACATTTTACAGTCACTTTTCAAAGTAGAACTACATTTTAAGGACTTTTGCATATGTTTTACCTAGAGACCTCTGTGATGATGTGCCAATATCAACTTCCCTTTCTTTTTAGTTGCCAATTTTATTTGATTTCTTTCTTCAGATATGTACCAACCAGTTTCAACTTGTTTAACAACATTTTTTGAAAATCAGCTGCCTTGCTGGAATGTTGAACTGATGCATGTGTGGGTGTGCTTATAATGCATGCAAAAAATACATTAAAGCGATATAAAGGGTCTGGTTTAAGCCCATAAAAGTAAAAAAATTAAGCATGAAGGCCAAATACTGAAGCAGACACCTCTTTACATATCAGAATACCTTACAAAAACAACCACCTAACTTGCATAGAAAGTGCTGTGAAAGTGGGAGTGTTGTATGTTCATTTAATACAGCTGTGGTTTGTATCGTTGAACTGCAAACCTAATGGAATATCACAACCATATTATTATTTAATGGAAGGAGTTAGATTTGCAAAATGTTTCACTCTCAAATATCATAATACGTAATAAAATTATGCAATATAATATATTGGATGATTATCTATATTGGATTGTGCAATAAAGAGAAGTTCTTTCCAGAAAAATTAGTTAATAAAATGTCGATAACATGAGGGTAATCAAGCAACACAATGGAACCAGGACGTCAGATGGGGATATACTATTAATGAAATCAAAGCTGCATCCTGATCTGGAAAAGCATTTAGATTTCCTTATTAAGTCAGCTTGAGGCACAAAACCTTGCTTGTTTCAGGCTCAGATCTCCAAGTTGTCATAAGCGTCAATTAGAAATACCTTAGGAAATTTCAATTGCTTTGTCTGACCTTTATGTTTGTGACTAAAAAAAGCTATAGGATGAGAATAGACACATAAAGAAGAGACAAGTCCACACCTCCACTTAACCCCAGTAATCATACTAACTGTAAATTCTCATACTTATGATATATACTATTTTGTAGTGTTTTGATAAAATATTAAACAAATCACAGAATAATAGAAAGGCTTGGGTTGGAAGGGACCTTGAAGACCACCTTGCTCCAACCCCCCTGCCATAGGTAGGAACACCTTCCACTAGATCACCTTGCTCAACGGTGCTGCTTCTGAAAGCCTTAATACCTAATTGGATTCCTTTGTGACAACTGATAAAAAGTCAGATTCTTCTTGTCCACATTGGCAGAGAGAAAGTAGAGTTAATGGGAGGTTTTGGGGAAAACTTGAAAGATTTTACAGCTCTAACAGTCACTTCAGGATACTTGGATGATCAGCATCACTTTGATAAACAGCAGCTATTTGTGTAAGCCCTACCGTGTGATTAGGTGTGACTTCCATTCCACCAGCAGAGTAACAAGCTTGTTTGATAAAGGAAGTGGAAATACACCAAGAGGTTTTTTCTTCCTTATATAAAAAGGACTGTTCAGAAGAAACTTCTCTTCTAGGTCTGTCTTGCCATATCTCCGTCATCTGAATATTTTCACTGTCTCTGAAGTATGGTCAGATGCTTTTGATCTTCTCTAACGCCTCTGATTTCTACATTTTTCTCCAAAATAACATCTATACTAGCTGTCTCAAAGAATCTATTTTTTTTTTTTTTTTGTTCCATTAAGTGTATTTCTGTAGGTTTCACTAGAAAAGTAAACAAAAAAAACACCTACATCACCTGGCTTGTCTTGACTTTTGGCCAATCACCACTGACTTCACCTGCTTGAACTGCTTAATGATTTTGCAAGGGTGGCAAGAGCAGTAGGGTCCTGCTTTTTAATCACTGCTTAATTTTTTTCCATTATGTGAGGGGAATTGATTTGGTTAAATCAAACCTTTTTGGTAAGTAGAAGGTATCTTGCATCAAAAGACATTTTAAGAGTCCACCCAACTCAGTAATTCTGCTTGCCTCTACCTGCCTCACTGTGAGTTTGTGAGGAATAAATGATGCTTAAGCTTGTCTAAAACTGATTGAAGACACATGGACAAAAGAAAATGGTAGTCAGTGGATTTTTTTTTTTTTTTACTTTTCTCTTGTTGGCATTGTATGCCTTTTGCTGTCATTCACTCAACAGTGGATCCAAAAAGTAGTAACTTGAGATTTTACTCAGGCACTACTTCAGCAGAAGTTCCTGCCACATGGAGTTCATAGGAAGATCTCAGGGGATGTAAACCAACTAGTAGTTGGCCCAGATTGGCCCTTTGTGTTTACATACATTCCTTCTTGTAAAAAATAGAAAGTTCTCTCAAACAGTCCTCAGTGACTGAAGACGCTGACCTAGCAAGTTAGAAAGATAATTTGCTAACAAATGAAGTGTTAGTCATAAAAAGTTGTCTGTGCTCATCTGTTAGAGTTGTAAGGCTCTATGGACTGTTATTTTTAAACACCTGAATACTCAAAAAGTCATAGCATAGCTTAAAAATAAGAAGAATTTCTGCAGTATTACACACCTATTTGGACTGCATGTATTCTTTGATACTTTGTCTTTTTCAATGCAGAGTTGATCTTTTACCAGTCTGTTTATATGACTTTGGTAAACTTCAGCTATATTTGATGACTATGGCTGCATAACCTCCTGCTTTGACATGGCAGATCTTGTACCAGCTGCAAGAACAACCAACTCATCAGGCACCAGCCCACCAGCACACTCCACAAAAAGGGATTTGTAGGTGTCCATTAACCATGGAACAAAAACCAGAATGCGAGTTCAGCTTTGTACTGTGATGGTAGCTAAATCTCACCCTGACTTTTGCTCAATATTTAAAATTTTCATGCCAATTTGACTACTTGAATCTCAATATCTTGAGCAGAATGCTTTCTGCATCCTTCCGGAATGCAAGGGGACACAACTATCTGATGTAAAACCATTCAAACAAAGAACTTTGTCATCACAGTTGTAAACAGATTAAATTTAAATTTAAACCACCGTCTTCTAGTAAATACAGCAGACTAATACTCAAATGGTTTTAGTTGACTAAGATGTACTGACACAGGTATTAGAGGATACCACCGTCATTTCACAAAACAATCTTCCTTTATGTTACTTCTTTGCAATTTGATAAAATATACTTCACCATTCCAATTTAACATTTATTCCTCTCATAATTATGCTTCTTTGACAAGCAATGTAATCACTCACCTGTGCTAAGGCTAAATGAAGCTATGTTCAACCTTCATGCTGTTGAAATACAGTATCACATGCATTTTCTAAGGCATTTCTCTCAATATCTCTATCTATTCCCTGTCCAAACCAATACTTAGATATGACTATTTCACCAGCACCTCTGCAAAGGATACAGCTATAATGTATAGCCAGATGTAAGAATTAAAATTCACATTTGATATAACAGGGTGGAAGATTTAATACATATTTCACTCCTGTTAATGCCAGAGTTAAATTTATGTCAGAGCTATCCAAGCTATCAATATGTGAAGATGTCAATCAAAACAAACTTTTTTTTTCCCTATGGTTTAGTACAATGAATTGGAATGAATGAAATGACACTGAAATAGTCAGTTTAAGTTTTGTAACTACAGATTTCTCAAATTAATATTTTTTTGTTTCCAGTAGTGTGAAATACCTGTCAATCTGTGCTTAATACTATGTTACATAAAAATTGACCTGTTTAAATTATAGAATGCAAAAAGAAGGGAAATAAAATTCTCAATTATTTCATGCCACACAGACCACTTTTTTTTTTTCAATTTATATGCCTGCTTTCAAAATACATAGTCCATGTTCTAAGTTAAATGAGCAAACCCAGATGTATTAAGACCTTACTTTTCATTTAGTCCTTTGTAACTCAGAAATTAGTTCAGACATCAGCAACTTTCCTTTTGTTAATGAACATACAACTCTTCCCACTTTCTTCTATGGACCTCTTATTTTGATTCTTGAAAAAAAAAAAAAATATCACTTTCCGTTCCAGAAGATATTAGGTACTCAGATGGTATTGGTCAGGTGTCTCAAGTAATACAGTTATTTTTTAAAACTCTAACCACTGAATTTCAGGCATTTTTTTATCCCAGCGGCAAATACACTGAACAACTGACTGGATACTTCAGGGTCACACAAAAAAAGAGCTACGTGATGTATTTGCTAAAAAGGGAAATATTTAGGAGAGTTGGGTGGGAAGAACCTACAGAGAGAACAGGAGTCAACCACAGATGGTAGATAAAGGAGGAAATAATCCATAAAGCCTATCTGCATAAACAAAACAAGACATACTTTTTTCCTGCAGAAGCTCATAGCACATTTCTTACTAGACAAAACATTGGTGTTTTAGCTGTGGTGGAAAACTAACAAAACTAAACCAAACAGAACAAACCTGACATCAAGGTGCTAAGTGCAACCTGGATTCAGAGTCTGTCCCACAGCATATGTTTAAAAGAAAAAGGCCACTTTATGCTGAACAACAGTATCTTGGAAACACATCCTCAAAGTAAGAGTCAATAAAATTTTATCAGAAAGCTTTTACCAATCTTCTTATCATTCATGTCAAGTAGTTACAAATGAAAGGAGCAGAAAAAAAGATCATTCCTTTATGTTTTAAGTAGCAGATTAAAATAGCATCCACATAATGATACAAGTGCTTCCTTTTTAAGGAAAGTCCATGGCCTGAGGCAAAAATGAGTGAGAAAATACAGGTCAAGAGGAGAAGAGGGAGTGCATTGCAACTACCTGGCTGCCACTAGAAAGACCCCTGGGAGCTCTGCACTTGCCCCTGGGGAGGGCAGGGGCATATGGGACATACTACACTTGTCAAGGTGGAAGACCAGGATGTCTGGGATAAAGCTGTTACAAAAACAAGACAAAACTGGCAAGTAACAATTATGTAGGAGCGACAGAGCTCCCCAAGCTTCCCCAGGACCAGTGCAGGGGATACACTGAACAGAAAGCAGAAGGTAAGCATAGTTCAAAGGAGAAATGCATCTCTCCTCGGCTCAGCTTCCAGTTGAAGCTTGGAGGCAGGTGTCATGGTTTAGCATAGTTTGGGTTTTTAGCTGAGTAGGGGCTCCATCAGCCACGGAAGTGATTCTTTGCAAAGAGGTGCTTACAGCTTCCTCTAGACCCGACAGAACCAATCAACTGGCTAGTTTGAATATTGGCAACTTTTTAAAGCCACTTAAGAAGCTTGAGACGCCTCTGTGATCCACATTTCAGAACGAACAAAGGCCGGGAAAGTTCTCTTGTTTCCGGCTTTTGGACAGGTAAGTGGGGGCCCGCGGTGCGGCCCAGCGGGGCCGTGCCGGGCCCTGCTCGGCCGGGCCGGGTCAGGCGCGGCTTGGCTGAGATCTCGGCCGCTTCTGCTCGCTGGACACCCGGCGCAGCCACCCCTCAGTGCAGGCTGGGCCGGCCGGGAGACAGCCACCCCGGAGCTGCCCGGCCCTGCTCCATCCGCGGCCCTGCTCCGTGCGGGCCGGCCCCCGCAGCCCCGCTCCGTGCAGGCGGCCGAACTTCATCTGAGGCCGCTGCCCAGGAAAGATCGAGTTACCAACAGAGATAAGCGAATTCCAGCTGCAAGGCCCGGGTGAGATTAACTCTCTTAGTGCTGTAAGATTTCTCCAGAACAGATGAAGCTTGCAGACATCAATCCTCTCCCAAGTCAAAGGAAAGGGAAAAGTGAAGGCACGTGAAGAGAACACCATAGAGACATCAAAGTCAGTGAAGAAGGAAAAGCTGAAACCCAGAGAGAGGAGAAAGAGGAGATGCTTCAAACCTAGAAGCTGAAATTCTGTTGTACAGCTATGGTGGTGGACTATGATACATCAGAATACCCACTGTAATTTCATTAAAGCATGGGGGGTGGAGCGTTCAAACTGCAATCATGAGCAAAAGTACCTGTGCTGAAAGAAGCAAATGTTGAAAGTAGCTGTGATTTGATGGGAAACTTAAACAGAGAAAGATTAAAGTGATGAAGACCCTTGCTCCCAGGGATAAAGAACAACTCTGTTCCTAGAGATGAAGATGCTCCCAGAGATAAGTGAAAAGAACTTTTAATTCTGAACAGCTCATCCTTAAAAATGGTACCCCGTTAGCTAAGATTGAACCCTCGAAAGCAGTTGTGGGGAAAGCTGTAAGTCGAGGGAAGGGACTTCTACATGTGAGCAGAGAACCATCCCAGGCTGCTGTCTTGCTGTGACGTTAAAGCCACGAGAGACTGTTTCTTGTGGAGATGTCTCCATAGCATGAGCAAGAGAGACTCCTCTCCCTAAGTAAACTGACAAAGAGATTATTATAGAGGTGGTAAACTGACTGAAAAAATCTCAGGAGTTGTCTTTTTACATTGTCAGTAAGAGAAGGGAGAAAGGTGGTGGGAAGAGAAGTGTTCTGAAAGTTCAGTCTAAGTTTTTTTTCTTTCTTAATAAACTGTCTGTTAATAAACTTCTTTATATTCTTTTAAGTTTTGTGCCTGCTTTTCTTTCTCCTAATTCTTATCTCACAGAAAGAAAATAAGTAAATAATGGATTTTGAACTAAACCACTACAGCAGGTATGGCCTGCTCTGCTCTAAGCTGGTGCAGCCTCACCTCAAGTCATGAGTGCAGTTTCGGGAACCCCAGTATAGAAAAAGACATTAAGCTATTAGACATTGTCCAAAGGAGGGCAACAAAGATGGAGAGGGCCTTGAGGGGAAGCTGTATGAGGACCAGCAGAGGTCACTTGGTCTGTTCAGCCTGGAGGAGACTGAGGGGAGACCTCATTGCAGTTACAACTTCCTTGTGAGGGGAAGAGGAGGGGCAAACGCTGATCTCTGCTCTGTGGTGACCAGTGACAGGACCCATGGGAATGACCTGAAGCTGTGTCAGGGGAGGTTTAGGTTGGATATTAGGAAAAGGTTCTTCCCCCAGAGGGTGGTTGGGCACTGGGACAGGCTCAGCAGGGAAGTGGTCCCAGCACCAAGTCTGACAGAGTTCAAGAGGCATTTGGACAATGCACTCAGGCACATGGTGCCATTCTTGGGGATGGTCCTGTGTTGGGCAGGAGTTGGACTACATAATCCTGATGGATCTCTTCTAACTCAGTTTATTCTGTAGTTCTGTGATTTAGTGAATAACTGGGCTGGCAAGGATGAAAACATCAGTGGTTTGTTAGTCATGCTGGACAGCAGACAGTCATGCTCACAATACCATCTAACACATCCTCAAACAAATTTCAAAAAATCTAAAATATCTTTTTGAAATAAAAAGACCAAAAGAATAGCTGATATGGTCACTACCATCAGACGAGGGTCCACACTTTCAAGCCACACCATACAAAGAAACTGAAAACAGCATCCACACAGTCTATATAAAACAATGCCAGATCTCCTGGCTTGCTCACCTGTATGAGAACCAAATCTGTCATCTCACAACTCCCACCATCAAAACAAACCAGCCTGGACCAAGACAAAGTCATGCAAGGCTGAGTTTAAAAAGAACTTTCCCAACTTGGAAAAGACACAAATTAAACCCTTATGTTACATATGAATCAAGTGTTTCCATAAGCAGCTGAAAGAGTAAAACTTGGTTTTCTGTGTCCTGCACCGATTCTTTGTTATCGAGGTGAACTTGTTTTTCAGAAGACTGCTAAGAGACATTGAAGTTGGACAAGAGTCAAAAGTTATTGCTAGTAGGGCACACACGCAGGTTCACACATGCAGAAAACACCATCACATGAGCTTTGTTTTCTTGGGAAACCACATTTAAAAACAATTCCTCAAAGGATATTTATTTTAAAGCAAAACCTCACTTGTGACATGACAATAATAAAGAATCACATATTTTAATAATCAGAGTTCACACCACATTCCTGGGACAAAAATCTAAAGTCCTGTTCCAGGAAGTAGAAAATTTTAAGGAAAAAAAGCCATCTTGCTGTGATTTTCTAGGGCATTGAGGCATTTCTAAGGCTGAATTAATTTTATTCAGAATTAAATACTGATAATAGAGGGAGCACTGAGATTCATAACTGGTTTGGTACCCTAGAACCCAACTCTCTTAAATTAATTCATCTGAAACTCATACTGTCCTCTCAGTACTATGTTAAAGAGGATTGTACAGAAAAAACAGGTGTTCAAACAATAAGTTCCATAACCTCAGCTGCTCAACTGACTGCCATGAGCTCCTGTGCAGAACCTGAGAACTTCACTATCATACCTGCTGTATTAAATCTTCAGTCACATTTGGGTTCAGAGAAAAAAGCAAAATCTATAAAGATCATGTTTTGTTTGGGGTACAACAGTTGGAAAATAAAAAAAACTTACAATAGTATTGTTGGAATTTAGAAATTCTTAATTTTTTTACTTAGTTACAATATTTGGAAATTTTACAGCAATTATTTCAAACACTGAGATTGTGGGAGTCTTGGCTACAAAAAAAAAAACATTCCCTACTGGCTGGAAAAAGTTGCTAGATTTAGTTTTTTTCTTTTGAAGTACAACACTTCAACTGTTATTTGAATACTTTTGATTCATCTTCTGTATTACTTTACTGCAGAGAACAATCTTTTCAACATAATATAGGGCAAAATACTGGGCTTTTTTAGACATGTACCATTAAAACCGACAAGTTCACACAACATATTTCAGTTTCAACAAAAGACTAAATTCTTTTGTAAACAAAGAACTTTTCAACAAAATAATTTGGTGGACTTTTTCAAGTTTTTCAAGACCAAAGCCACTCAAGTTTCCTGACCACCATACCCAAATGCAGCAGTCAAGCTTGATAAAGAGCTAGTATGCAGTAGGTGCAAAGACCCAACCAAAAAGACATCTGCCCCCTAGTATGTTTACAGTTATTATTAACCAAGAAGCTGAAAACACACTATTCTTAGAGCACACACTGACGTGGCTAGAAAAGGTTTCCTAGTTGCCTAATTAATCTATTAAAAAGTCTCATTAACAAAGCAGTTGACAGTACTGCCTTGTAATACTTATAAAAATATTATCTTAAGACTGGTAAAATGGAGACTGCTGTTCGTTTTAATAATTAATAATCCAAAAGACATTTAATATTTTTTAAGCCTTAATCTATTTCTTTCTAGGTCATAGGAACCAAAAGAAGTTTCTGCTAGAAACATAGATTTGTATTTCATCCTTAAAATCAGTCAGATGATGTTGTCAAAGGTAACAGCCATTAACCAAGAGGACGTGGCTATGCAAACACAGGCAAGCTCAAAACCTTACGGTATCAATAAAAACCCCTCCAAAATACAGAAACAAAGACAAGATCCAGTGTTACAATCTGAAGATCTTGTGGGCACAGGGGAGAACAAAGACCTGTACTGATCCTTAGACAGCATCATCATTCTTCTAACAGGAAGGGAAGCAATCAGTCATTAACAAGAGCAACGCTAACAATTTTTCCTGCTCCTCATGGCAACTGCCATAACACCAGCAATTTCTTTAAGAATGTGTTTGCCAGAACAGAGCATGACACAGTGAAAATATGAGAATCCAGGTTCCTTTCAGGATGTCATCAGAAACATACCACCTTAAGTGTTTATCATCTTGCTCACCTAGCATTTTTGATGTTCTTGCTGGAAACAAAATTCAGTTATATGTTAAGAAAAGCTTATGGGCTTATATTCTAAACCAAGCAGCTTGCAACTTGAGACAAAGCTCAGAAATGCATACTCAAGACAAAAAGTCTTAATAAAGGTCAAAGGTTCAGATTTTGGCATAAGCATTAGCTGTGTTAAAAAGTATTTTAAGGGACTTCACTCACTTTTACGCTCAAGTAAGATCAATTTATAGTATTAAACACATCTGTTCTAATATCTTTAGTAACTATGTTTACACAACAAGCATTCTCTGTCACAGAATATTATAAAACTAGTATTACTTATTCAAGGATCTGAATTCCCTGGGAAGTTATGTGAGGCCAAACAGTATTATACAGTTTTTCATAAGTGTTTATGGCAGAACTTCAACTACTTTCCTGTTAATGAAGTGTCCAGAGTGGGGTTTTTTTTTCCCATGTTTATCTTAAAAACATTGATTTTCAGAAATTAGAAACATGTGACAATAATGACTTCTGCATACTGCCAGAAGCTAAATGTAGTCTTTATAATGAGAAAGATTAACAATAACTTATGTCCCAGTAAATCAGTTAGATTCACAAAACAAGAATATTTTCACCATCAGCGCTGAAAATGTTGAAGACTCTCACAACTCAAAGAGGCAGACAACACCTATTCTGCAAAACAGTCAACACAGTATATAATTTTTGAGTTCAAAGTCTTATCGAATAGCAAGTGCTCACTTTCTTACAAGCACTAAGATGTCCATACTCCAACCTCTTCCTCAGGAATAGCATTAAATAAAATTTTATTAGACATCCTAAATTCATAGAGTAGTCATTAGCATAATTTGGGGGGTCTAGGTTGACAAGTAGGTTCAAATTTTCACTGTACACAAAACTCATTCTATATTTCAATTTAGAAACACAACATCCACTACATCAGATCTACACATAACTCTACACACATGCAAAGAGTATCATGAGAATATCTGCATGCAACGTTTTTTAGCAGAAGTAGTAATGTTCACTGTGTTCAGGCTCGCTGATCATGCTTATCTCAGGCTCCCTAGCAATGCAGAAAAGCTCCCTTCAAAACAGCTTTTCTTTTGAAAATTTCTTTTTCCTTCATATCTCCAACTCAAACTACACATACACACACAGTTCGATGTGCAGCACATTTATATTATGGTATATAGGGCATCTCAGAGAACATGGGTACTACAGAGAGTCACCTAGGCAGCTCTTAAACTCTCTCCCAAGTTCTGCTGAGTCACCTATAGATGACGCAAAAGCCAAGCATGTTATGTGCAGACAAGGGAGGCAAGGGAAAGGATTCATTACAGTTTGCCAGATCTTCTTCCATAGAAGTTTTGGGATTTTGTTTTTGTAGGTTTGTTCGCTTGGCAGGCAAGTCCACAGGTGCCAGCTCTTTAAACATCTGTGAAAGACAATGGACAAAAACTAGAAACTGCTGACCTTGCAAGCATAGCAAACTGTAGTTGAACATAGCAGCACACAGCTCCAGAGCACACTGTGGGGCTGGGGACTGCAGAAGGCAGCCCAGTCCCATGCACTGGGCAGTGCATGTGCCGATGGTGCTACCTGTAGCTGAGCTCCACAAGAAGACTGATTCCTTAACTTGGCTGTCACTGCCACCTGCCAGCTCCTTTCCCTGGCATGTGAGAGGTTTTCTCTCCCTACAATATGCTGGCGTAACTGCTTGAGCAATTATTTGCTTAATTAATTCAGTTAGAATTGTTTGGGCTAGCTTCAACATCAGTAGTATACTTCTTAAACTATGTTTTTGCAAAATTTTCAGCCTAGAGATGATATGGGAGTAGTGAGCAACCACATGGGTTATGTGATGGATGCTAACTTGCAGCAGGGACAGTGTCAGGGAATTCTGGAGCAAGGAGGCAAACCGAGTGAACAGAGTGACATGAGGTAACGACAAATTCTCTCTGCTCAGTTGTAGAAGAGGATCAGCAGCCAGAGATAAGGAAGAGGAGAGGGAAGGAAGGTAAAAGCTGAAGACCATTGGCATGTACCAGCAGCAACCCAGCACCGATACGACAGCTCAAGGCCTTCAGAGTTGGGCCAGGCATAGGGCTGGGATCCTCAGAAGGGCTGCCAGCAGATCAGCGCCATGTCCTACAACTATAAGCCACTCAGCTTGCTGAACGCCTGAGCAGTTTGTGGCTGATAATGTCAACAAGCCATTATTGTGTTAGTCCCCATTCGTGAGGAACCAGCAGCTGATGTCCATCATCGAGCACAAAACCACACAATTAGTGCTTCTGTTGAGAGAGACCTGGGCAACTCAAGTGACAAACACTTTCCTGTTTGCTGGCTATTGTATTATTACAGCACTTTACAAGTATGATCTAATATATTGTGAGATTTGGGACATAGTGTTACTATGGTTATAACCTCCTTTGCTTTCTTCTCCTTGCAGGCAACAAATTAAAAGTAGAGCAGGAAATATTGTTCACAGATACTAACTGGTCCACCTCTGGACTGTCTTAACATAATTGTCTTTCTCCATCATCAATGAAGTCTTATTAAAGGTTAGAAGAAAACAAATGATCATGGGTACATAGGCTGGGGGATAAAATATTTTTGCTAATTGAGATGGAAAACTTCTGAGGCCCAATTCCCACCTTAGGCTGCTTACTATGTAGCTTGCCGATCTTTTAACGCTCTTATAGTTAGATTTATACTACCTCGCCAGACAAAATACACAAGGAATTAACTGGAATGATTACAAATGAGTATGTTTTTTCCTTTTTTTGTTTAAAAAAAGCCAAGTTACCCAGTTGCCAGAACCATATTTAAAATGGAACCTGTACCAAGAGCTTATATAGCCCTCATAATTTCTGTTCACCTATCTCAAACCAATCAGAACAAGTAGAAGTCTATTTAGGAATATGGCTGAGATATATTTTAATCCACAAATAATATATGAAACTGCCTAGGGAGGATTTTAAAAGGGGGTTCATTAACATGGGTAGGAAATTTTGCACTAGTGAATAGAAATAGTTGAAAACAATGCAATTTTCTTTGGATAGAAGATCATTCTATTGTCCAGTGTAAGTATTTTAAAGAAAACCAAAGAGACTGAAATTGTTGGCTCAGTGTAGAAATTATGACATTGAACAAATCAAAATCAAAAAAATAAAAGCCCAAAACAATACTGGGAGATGAGAGGTCTGGTCAGGTTTTAGATAGACTATCCAAACAGCTGGAAAAGATGTAGATTCTCTGAGGGAAATTTGTAATGTATTTGACTCATGTTTTTGTGGAGCTGGGGATTATCCTAAGGGGTTTGAAAGAAGGAACATATGCCAAAAAGTTACAAACATTATCTGGAAAATGATAGCATTTTAGCAGTTTTCCAACATAGCCAGCAGTAGAAATTAAAGTTGAAAAATAATGAAAGAAAAAGTAAAATAACAATTGGTGGGGTGGTCAAAATGAGAGATTACCTATTGATGAGGGGGATTCTTCTGCTTTGTTTTCACAAAATAAAAACAGGTTCATGTTTCCAAAAACTAAGCTTTCTTTAAAAAATATGTTTTCAGGATTAAATTTTTAAAAATATAATTAATTCCTTTCTAATTTTTGCAATTTTTTCATCCATTAAAATGACAGAACAGAAATAAAATTAATCATTAATACAGCTCTTACTGGCTTGCTTTTTCAAGTCACATATGTACTACACGCTGTAAGTGACAGACTACCCTTAACATGTGTAATACTGTCTTCTCAAGTAAATCTGTTTTATAATGATTATGACTTTACAAACTATTTATTTTTAGAGATTTGCAATATGCTTCCTCTCACCATTTTCAAGTACTTCAAAAAACTGGTAATTATGGAGATATTTTGTGTCTTTGTACGATTACATCTTCTCATGTTAGAAGCCAGCTTCATGTAATTAAAGATGGAGCTAGAATGGCTTACAGTGTCACTTTTCCAGACAAAGGTTGCTATCTTCCCTGAAATTTTTCAAACCCAGACATCTAGAGTGGGCCATTTTACTAATTACTAATAATTTACTAATTACTATATTAGTAATAAAGGTAAATATTCAGAAACTAGCCCAAGTAACTGCTTCTTGTCGCCATTATAAGGCTTAGGATTTTTTATTTCTACTTCAGTGACACAGCGTTTAATATTTGGGCAGGGATACTAGGTACTTGTGGAAGAATAATGCAGAATTTGCAAATCTTGCAAAAGAATTCAATTGACAGGGGCCAGTGACAGACAAGTCTCTGAGTAAAAGGGTGTGCATAGTGCACCTGACCAGTGACAGGTGGGGAGAGATGTGATGGGCACTGGGGGCTTGGCATGGGACACCATGTCACAGAAGGGTCCCCAAATACAGGGCCCTGGGGGGTTGACACACACCTCTTGGAGTTGCACAGGTACTACAGCCTCCCACATCAATGGAGCTGACACGTAAAATATACCATTTCCAAACAACTGTGTCCAGGCTGATGGAAGCTACAGAGAGCAAGTGAGACTGTGATGTGGAGATGGCAAGCAGCACTGAGAATGCATTTGGAGTGATTAATATGCAATTTCATGATTCTCAGAGCAAGAAACTTGATGAATCTCAGTATGCTGGGGCAGGAGGCACATTCTTTCTGAGTCAGGAAAGTAATGTGTTCATCAAATTACCGATCAAACTGAAGCCAGCTTTGAACACAAGAAATTTTGATCCCCTTCTACCATGGGAAGCCTTCAGCTGCACCTCCTGAGATGGGCTGCTAGGGGGTGGTCCCTGTTGGTGGTTCCACACTGGGGGATCCTGGCACAGGAGGGATTCTCACGTGTAGGTAGCTAAACCTGCTCTTCATTGGTAGAGCCATACTGGTGGATTAACGATACATGTAGCCCAAAGACCAAAGCATCATTGCAAATACATGAGCAATGCCAATCCTGAGTCAAATTCAGAAAGTTAAGCACATGGAAGGAGGTTGTAAGAGCCCAATTCTGTTCCCAGAAAAATTCAAAAGTGTTTCTGCTGTTAATTTTTGTTGGGAGGACACAGCTCTGCAGAAGAATAATCAAGTTCAAATTGTGTGCAAGCTTAACAGTTCTAAGGCTGAATGATGAACACATCCAAACCTTCGGGGAAAAATTCTGCTTGCTCTTTTAGTCCAAAAATGGCAATTAGATTTTAAGCGGCACAGTTGAGCAGATCCAAACACCAGTTTAAAATTCAATCCAAAATCCAGAACATAGCAGCCAACTGAGAAGCATCTGGGGACATCCAGATCAGACCAAAGAATCTATAGCCAGTATTTATTTAATAATCATAATAAATGTACAAAAGCACATTAATATAAAGGCCAAAAAAGTAATTGAATTTACCCAGATACAAAATTCTACCCAAATTCTATTGCAAACCCATTACATTTGAGTAAGTCTGAAACTGCTTTTCACTTTGCCTTGAAAAATTACTAATCAAGCAGCAGAATTTTAATTTTCAGTACATATTGAGTAACAAACATGTACTGAGAAGAGTTCTGCTAGAGTGGAAGACCTCTATCTACTTACAAATCACAATTTGGTGATTTTTCCAGTACCAAAATAAAGAAATGCAGATTCACAAATGAAATCTTTAGAAACAAAATGTTTTTCCTATGTTTTTAATTTAAGCCACGTCTCAATGTTGGATCTGTTACAGAAGCAGAGGCAGTCTTTTTAAGATGTGCTTAAACGCTCATGCACAAATATTTCTCCATTTCAGTAATCAGACGGGTCTTTTTTAAGACAATAAGACGTGACAGGTAGATCAGTGATTCCCTTGGTTGCTCTGCAAGATGCAGGTCTAAAGGCATAGTGACATCAACCAGCCGAGAAGTGCAGTAAACCCCTGGGACTAGCTGTCATGTCTCATTGTCCTTATGAAAGAAAAATGGTAAACAAGGAAGCCAGTCTGCGATCATGAATTTATGGATGTTTGTTAATAAGTATCTCAGACCGAGTCAGACAGGTCCTTTTGGAGTATTTTTCAAATTTCACAGGCTGTTTCAGAATGGTCCTTCAAACCTGATTAAAAATGCCACCATCATTAGATTATATGAGAAAAAAACCCACATCAAAATGTTAGCTCAAATACACTTCGAAAGCCTGGGGAACACACACCCCCTCTAAGTTTCAGGCATCAGCTCTTTCCAGTGAACAAATAATCCAAAGATGAAAAAAAAATGGAGATGGAGAAAGGGATTTAATTCATAATGGTACAAAACAGAATGACCCAAGAGGACTTCAAGGAGCAAATTTAATATATTTCTGGTTCAAGCCACACAGACAAAAATGAAATATCAGGAATCATATATTATGATTTATGCTAAAGGAATCCTTCAGAAAAATCGCCAGACAATTACACAAAAAGATAATGAGGATAAGATGACACAATTTGAATACAGATCACCCAGACAGACACCTTCTTGGCCATTTAGTAACTCCAGACAGACAGTTCACAGCAATTCTCTTACCCTAACTATCCTTAAAATCAGGGAAATCACACAGTAAAAAAAAAAAAAAAAGTCTTCTTAAAACATCTTTTTCTTAATTTTAAATTAAAGATTATAATAAAATAGAATGTAACTAGAGCAGGAAAATATCAAGTGAGAAAAACACTGATGATTTATAATGAGTACTGGTACCAGACAGGGGAGTAGGGTTGGGATGGCAGTGGATAAGCAGTTCATAAAAGTGTCTTGGGCTACAGGTCATATACAATATAACACAATATCTTTTTTATGGGAGAGATTTACTTGCATGTCTGCTTAATGCTTTGCTGCATGCCTCGGTATACAAATGATCCTTCAGAGAGGTACAGTGCTGTTTCATATATGGTGTTTAACAGTATCCAGGCACCAGTCTGCAGATGGAGTTTTATAATTGATCGGAACATATTTTCCCCAAATAAAACTAATTTTTCCACAGTTTGTTGAATAAAAAAGGCAAACATCCACTGAACTACCTGACAAAGCCTTAAGAGCAGTCTGTCTGTGAAAAAGAGAAGCAGATCACAGAACAGTGCTTACTGTCATCAGCTAAGATCCAACTAAGTCAACAAGTTTCGTCTGAAGTCAGGTTTCATTTTACTGCATTGGGGAAACCCATTGCTACTCATCCATTCGATACATTTGCCTTCTTGCAAATTAATCCAGGTGCTGCACATTAAACAGCTCAAACTAATTTCTGAGCAGCATGCCAGTGAGCTCATAGACATGAAGCCATTCTGGTTTAAGGACACAAGAAGCTCCAGTTTACTCTTTCCCGTTCAGTATATGACTTTGAAAGGTGGTAAGAGAGGGAGAGCGTGGCATTACAGCTGCAATATATTTCTAGTCACCAATGAACCCTCTCTCCCCGGGAGCATCTCTGCAGACTCTCTATCTAACAGACACACTCACAGTACTCACACACCCACAAGCTGAGCAGAGCTCAGCTGGAGGGTTGGTGTCCTAGCTCAAGCAATTGAAGTGACTTTGATAGAGCCATAGAAGTGCCAAGTGAAAATGGGAGACTGAACTTCATGCAGCAGTCTTGCAAGTCTCTGCTGTGCATTATTTCACATGTTCAGGTCACCAAAGTGGCCACTGCTACAGCTCAGCATGTCACAAAACCTTGTCACCAACTGCTTAGGAAGCACTACTGTCCATGCAGTTTAAAGACACAGGGCACAGTGCTGTTCCACATCTATTCAGAGTTAGACTTTTCTATGGCAATATAAAAATGATCTGATCCAAATATAAATACTTCTATGCAGCACTAATGTAAGTGACCCAAAGAGAAGACTGATTAAGTTTCTAAAATTATCTTAATTATATAATCATGGCAAACTCAAAAAAACCTATATGCATTTGGAGCATTTCATGTGTAATTACGTGGATTATAATTAAAACAAATGAAGGAACTAAAACACAATAAAAATATTTTAAATGCATATTTTAGAATTAAAAAAAGAAAATTATTATGAATGATCCAAAACAGGATCAAGTATCTTACATTTGTGTCAGTGACACTATTTTATTTAGATGCAAGATATCATAAGAAGATTAACAAAATATTTTAAGGATGCAGGTTTATAATGCTTGAACATCACATATCCCAACTCTTACACAGCACTTGACATAGGTTCAAAGTGCTTTTTTTTTCCACACCTCAGATATAAATGGAACCAAGGAAAATGGGATACCTTCTTGCTCAACAGTTGTAGCTATAGATAGTTACTGTGCTGCAGATGTTTCTACTGTCATTACACACCCTCATTTGAGCAAGATAAAATATTTAATTGTATATGCTTTAGTATATGTCATCTTAAAGAAAAGGTTAGCTTGAACTGTCTTCATCAGCAGATTACACCAGCACATTTTACCTTGCTCCAAAAATAAAGAGAAGCACTTGCAGTGCTGGATATGTCCTTGCAGTTCAGCACCAGTTAACAGTGTTTTGTGGGGTAACTTCTGAAATAGGTTATGGCTGCTCCCCACAAAACCTGACTTGGCTGCATTTCATTTTGCTTGTTGCATTTATGTTTTCAAGTTGAAGACAGTAAGATAGATGGTCTTTTGCTACAATAAACCCACTATCTTCTCTTGGTACCAGGGAACAAAGCTATGAAGACATATCTGTTACTGTAAAAAGAATTACTTTTTAAAGATAAATTAATAGTATCACACCCAAAGGGAGTTATAATAAGAATCCATATCAGGTGACCTACAAGTCCAGGATTTTAGAAAAACGAAGATAAGAGTCTGCAGCAGCTAAAGCAAAACCTTTGTTTCACAAGGCATCATTATTTCTCCATTTTCTCCTATCTCCAATACAGAATTACATTTTCTTGAACTACTGGTATTTACTTTATTACCAGCTCTCAGAGATATCAGTCAAGAATCATTCATAGTCTGAGTGGATTTTTGGAGTGGGAGTGGGTGTTTTACTGTAGGGGTTTCTGTTTTTTAAAAAATATTTCATCCTTAAACAAGGATCTACAACAGTAAATGTACAGTGTACGCATTCAAGTTGTACTGGCTTGAGAAATAATACAGTTAAAGAGTTACCAAGATCGTAGCACTGGCATTTTTTTCCCCTCAGAATGGGCAAAATTATTGTGAACGTTAGGAGCTCTGCACTGTCAGATCTTCCTGCTTAAATCAAAACCTTTATTCCTAACTTCAAGGATAATGAACAACTTGTTGAAGGCATATGATTACAGACTCAAGACAAACCTTATAGGGAAAACCTGCCTCTACAGTTTTTGATCACTTTGACTTAATCAAGCCACAGAGAATGTTCTTGTCAGCGATGAGCACAGTCTTTGCAGACACAGTGCATCATAAGAAACAAAAGTAGAGTTACCAAATGGAAACCGTCTAGACAGTCAGCAGAAACTTGAGCATTAGCAGGAGGCATCAGCATGTCTCTGACCCATGACAAGATAGGATTTTGCTCTTCCCCTAGAGAGACTCCTCTCTTGAGCACAGTTCCCACCTGTGAACAAAATGCATAATCACTTCATAGGTTTCTAAGTGCTCTTGTCAGCTCATTTCTACTGCAGGAGCTCAGGTCAGGCTGCATGAGCAAGAGACCAAATCCCTGTTTTGAGGACACAGCCACAGCATTTAACTACTCACACCATGCAGCTTGGCTGCTGCTATAGCAGTGTGCACAGAGTAAAAATGAGTGAAGCAAAGGGCTCTCATTTCACATCCCACCTTCACTCTTGTTTGGAAGAAAGGGATGATAGCATAATGATTCCCGAATGTCTTAAAGAAGGAAGTGTAACAGTGTCCTAAATTTCCTAATAACTCAAGCATCAGATTACTTCAACTCTAATCACCATTTCTATTTTATAACCAAACCTGTAACTTAATAGCAGTGGAACTACATGGAAAATAAACTTGAGAAGAATGTTGATATTTAAAAAACTATAAGCAAATAAGTATAATTTGATTTGGGTTTTATTTTTGTTTCTCTTTTTCTTTGTAATTTTTAAAAAGGCCTGTTTGGTTTCCATGAGTATATTTCTTTTGCAAAAATTGATTCTACAGATGTTTATGAATTTAGAAAAGTAAAGCAACAGTGTTGCAAATCAGGCTTGGGAAAAATCATCACAGACTGCTTTCATCAACTGCATCACAGAAACACTTTAACACTGACCCTTCACCAACTATAAACTATAGGAAGTATCTAGTGCATTAGCTGTTTCCTGCTGGTACCTAAAGTTTAAACATTTGTGCACAGAATGAGAACTTGACAGTCAGCTGACTACAAAAATTGGTTTGGGGTAGATTGCTTTGGTTAAAGTAATGCTATTAAACCTATTAGTTTTTATGAACATTAGCATAATATTTAAGTATATTTGAACTGCTTTTTTTTAATCCAAAAAAGTCAGCAGCTTACTACCGCTGGCAGTTAAAATGATGCTAGTCTCAGTGGCAGCATGCCTAACCTCAAAATCATTTGAGGCTCATTGGAGCAAGCAAGCCACTAAATCTCCTCAGTGTCCAGTGGGGACAATCAGAATTGTGCTGATTGAGAGGAATCTACAACAGGGATACAAAAGGGTCACCACACCTAAACAAACATTGTGGCTGAAGGCAATTTCAATCTTTATATATTTTGTAAACTAGAGAGACTTCTTTTTCCAAGGAAAAGTAAAATGAGATTCAAGTCTTCCCATTTATTTTCTCTTAAATCATCTGGTTTTCCAGTATTTGTTCTTTACACTCTGCCAAGCAATATTATCATTTACAGAAGTTTTTGCTGATAGAAAAAAACCTGGAAGCCCTCTCCAATGCCAAGCGACAGCAGTTTAGAGTGTTTAACTGGTGAGTAATGCACTGATGAAATACCGCAATGCAAATTTTTTTCAAAATATTTAGGACTTAGAGATTACTTGCGGAAATGGTAATGTTTCCTAACAAATCAAGTGTTTCAAGAACAGACCACCCAAATGTATTATCATAAAAAGAAGTCAGTTACTTAATTATATAATAGAATGACACATTTCTACTTTACTTCTCTATTTTACATTTTTTAATTCTTTTTTTTAACAAAATTTATCCTCTCTAGAGAGTAAAAGATTTACAACAGGAGGCGGGTTGAATTAATTTGCTAGTAACCAACTTCCTCGTGTTCCAATTACTTTGGAAATAGTTTAGCTTGAACCGTGATACTGTACATACAGCACAAGGGAATGAAAACACTACCCCTTTTCCGCATCTGAAATGGCTTTACTGAGACCACCTACACTGACTTAAACTGCGCGCACTCTCAAATAAATTTAAAAATCACAGAATCATAGACTTGTTTAGGTTGGAAAAGACCTTTAAGACCATTGAGTCCAACCACTAACCTACCACTGTCAAGTCCACTACTTCTGGACCACTTGTCTGGTGCTTGACAACCACTTAGGTGAAGAAATTTTTCCTAGTATCCAATCTAAACCTCCCCTGGCACAACTTTGAGGGCATTTCCTATCATCCTGTCACTTGTTATCTGGGACAAGAGGCCAACGCCCACATCACTTCAACCTCTCTTCAGGCAGTTGGAGAGAGTGATAAGGTCACCCCTGAGCCTCCTTTTCTCCAGGATAAACACCCCCAGTTCCCTCAGCTGCTCCGCACAGGACTTGTGCTCCAGACCCTTCCCCAGCTCTGCCGCCCTTCTCTGGACTCCCTCCAGCACCTCAATGTCTTTCTTGCAGTGAGGGGCCCAGAACTGGACACAGCACTCGAGGTGTGGCCTCACCAGTGCCCAGTACAGGGGGACAATCCCTGCCCTGGTCCTGCTGGCCACACCATTGCTGATCCAGGCCAGGATGCCATTGGCCTTCTTGGCCACCTGGGCACACCCTGGCTCATGTTTAGCCACTGTTGACCAGCACCTCCAGTGGCTTTCCAGCCACTCTGTCCCAAGATTGTAGTGCTACCTGAGGTGTTGTGACTGAAGTGCAGGACCTGGCACTTGGCCTTGTTGAATCTCAAGCTCAGCCTATTAGCCCATCCTGTCCAGCTCCCTCTCCAGAGCCTTCCTGCCCTCCAGCAGATCGACACTCCCACACAACTTGGTGTCTGGTACAAAGTGACTGAGGATGCACTTGATCCCCTTGTCCAGATCATTGATAAAGAGGTTAAACAGGACTGGTCCTGACAATGAGCCCTGGGGAACCCCACTAGTGACCAAATGGATGTAACCCCATCCATCACCACCCTCTGGGCCTGGCCATCCAGACAGTTTTTCACCTAATGAAGAATGCACCTGTCCAAGCCATGAGAAACCAGCTTCTCCAGGACAATAATGTGGAAAATGGTGTCAATGGCTTTACTGAAGTCCAGGTAGACAACACCCACAGCCTTTCCCTCATTCACTAAGTGGGTAGGCTGGTCATAGAAGGACATCATCAAGGATGTCTGGCAAAGCAGAGATCTACCTTTCCTAAACCCACTCTGCCTGGGCCCAATACCTGGCGTGTCCTGTACATGCTGTGTGATGGCAGACAAATGATGTGCTCCATGACCTTCCCAGCACTGAGGTCAGGATGACAGGCCTGTACTTCCCCAGATCCTACTTCTGGCCCTTCTTTTAGATTGGCATTATACTTTCCCGCCTCTGCGAAGGTTGTTTGGGACCTACCCAGTTTGCCAGAAGTGCTTGTAAATAATGCAAAGTGGATTGGTGAGCACTTCAGCCAGTTCTGTCAGTACTCTTCGGTGGTTCCCATCTGGCCTCATAGTCTTGAGGGAACAACTCATCTTATTATTAAAGACTGAGGCAAAACAGGCGTTAAGTACCACAGCGTTTTCCTCATCCTTTGTTACTGTATTTCCCCCTGCAGTCAATAAAGGATGGAGACTCTCCTTAGTCCTAGTTTTGTTGCTAATGTATTTATAGAAACACTCTAACTGCCTTTTATGTCAGTAGTCAGATTAAGTTCTAGTTGGGCTTTGGGCCTTCTAATTTTCTCCCTGACAAACCTCACAACATCCTTGTAGGCCTCCCCTCAGTTGCCTGTCCCTTCTTCCAGAGGTCGTAAACTCTCTTTTTTTCACTGAGTTCCAGCCAAAGCTCTCTGTTCAGCCAGTTTTGTCTCCTCCACCACTGGCTCGTGCTTTGGCACACGGGAGGGCCTGCTCCTGCACCTTCAGGATTTCCTTCTTGAACAATCATCCTGGACTCCTTTGCCCCTCAGGGCTGGCCCCCAAGAGCTCTGTCAACTAGGCCCCTTGACAGGCCGAAGTCTGCCCTCTGCAAGTCCATGGTGGCAGTTCTGCTGAACCCCCTCCTTACCTGCCCGACAACTGAAAACTCTTTAATTTCAAGATAGCTGTGCCTAAGACAGCCTCTGACCACCACATCACCCACCAGTCCTTCTCTCCTCACAAATAGCAGGTCCAGCAGGGCATCTTCCCTCACTGGCTCACACACCAGCTGTGTGAGGAAGTTGTCTTCCACATACTCCTGGAACCTCCTAGGCTGTTTCCTCTCCACTGTACTGAATTTCCAGCAGACATGCGCTAAATTGAAGCCCCCCAGAAGAACAAGGGCCAGTGATCATGAGACTTCTTTCAGCTGTTTATAAAACATTTCACCTGCTTCCCCATCATGGCCGGGCAGTCTCTAACAGACTCCCAGCAGGATATCTGCCTTGTCATCCTTCCCCTGATCCTCACCCATAAACAGTCAACCCTCTTGTCACCATTGCTAAGCCCTAGACAATCAAAATATGCCCTAAAGGAGAGGGCTGCCTCACTGCCTCTTCTTCCTTGCCAATCTGTTCTGAAGAGTTTATACCCTCTAATACAGCACTCTAGTTGCGCAAGTCCACCCACCATGTTTCCATGATGGCAGCTATGTAATGATTTTTGTGCTGTGCAAAGGCTTCCAGTTCCTCCTGTGTGTTGCCCATGCTGTGTGCATTGGTGTAGATGTACTTGGGCTATTGATTCTACCACCTTCTGGGGAGAAAGTAGCCCTAATTCCCATATGACCATTCTAAGGCACTTTCATGGTTTCTAACACATCAATAACCCTTGTGTCTTTGCTGCCACATGGAACTCCATCCCCTACTTCCACCGAGACAGGAGACTGAAGGACTTTGCTAGCACGCTTGCATTCATTCAACATATTATATATCACTTCAGCTTTTGGTCAAGAACTACTGTATTTCTGCTGTCTGTGCAAAAAGTGAGACATTTCTTGAGCTACTTCACAGATTTTACAACTGACCACCTAAATATAATACTTCTCAGATTCTCAACTAGTTTTCTTCAACAAAACATACAATCAAAGATTGCTTAAGCAATAAAATGTGAACTAGAAATAATTTACATGAAAATTAATCTGCATGATGATGTGCCATGCTTTATTTATGCCAGTCTGCTAACTTCCACCAGTCAGCAATTCAGACCAGGTTTTCTACCTTTTAACACAAATAAACACACAGTTCATATTAAAATTTCATAAGGCCTTCACAAATACTTAATGCACACATATATTACTAAACCTCTCCTTCATATCTTAATTCCTCAAAATGAGGAAAAATATGCTCCTAAAATGTATGCAGGAATGGTATATCTGATTGTTCAGAGAAACTTGCCTTAAACACTGGGTAGCTTAGTGAATATTAAGCAGACACAAACAGTATTTTTCTACTTGAGAGCAAAGTGCTGAAACAACTACTTTGTACTTCACTACCTATAAGCCATATTGTGTGTTCATCACCATTTTACAGAATAGTAAAGTCTACTAAAGGGACTATCAGTATCTGATGAGAAAGCAATATGTATTGGCAATCCACTAGAAAAGGGTAACAAAAGGACAAAGTATTTAAATAATTGAATTTCACAGCAGATAACTTTAGTGGGTGCCATAAAACGTGCTATATCTGTAAAAACATGAACATACTGAAGGGGAACATGGAATAAAACTGGATCAGAGGTGCTCTGGCAAAGAAAGCAGGGAAAGAACAGGGATTTTGTAAAAGAATTCAACACTGGTCCTTCCCCTTTTCTGGGCAATTACCCTACATTTACTTCTGGGACTGTGACAAGACATTTGGTTTTTTCCTTTTTTATTTTATTGCACTGCAGGCCTACCATTTATTTTAACATATTCAGTGGGTGACTATGCACTTTCCTTGGGTGGCTGTCTCATTGGTTTACTTCTTATGTGAACCTGAATTTGAGAGGATCCTATACCTCATCTGAAACTAATCTACTGTGCAAAGAAACTTCTACTTATCTCCTCACTGCACTAAAACTGTTTAAACCAGATGTGTCAAAGTTATTCTGCAAGAAGGGGCTGAATTCCACATTTAATTATGCCCCATGGAGCAGGTCATAAACTTCATGCTATCACTGACAAACTGGTTTTGATCCCTCTTGAAGAGAAGCTGCTTTGGCCCAATGACTAAACACAGAAAACAGACCTATACAAAAAATAAAAAATGTTTTAGACTTGCTTTGTAAACACAAGGAAAATAACTGGAGAAGAAAATGGTATTAGATGTTAATGTAGCATTGACTGACAAACAGTATAATGGGACAGAAAACAGCTAGCAGTGTGGAAGCAGAACTAGTGCAAGTTTTCACTTCTTGGGAAGTATCCCACTTGCCACATTCTCCAACAGAAAGACTGGAAGAAGTTTACAGCCTTTCCATGTTACAGTGCAGTGTGGTTGCACTGTAAAATGGACCACGGAGACATCCTAGAACAAACATCTTTCTCTGAAAAGAAAGGAAGGTACACTGAAGGATGCAAAACTTCACTGATTATGTTACAGCAAAGCCATTTCTATCCTCCGGCTCAACAGCAGTGTTAGTGCCACTATTGGGAACAAAAATTTGCAGCTTGGAAATGAGAAAAAAGTGGGCAAGGACACAGCTGGGAGAAAAAAATAGGAAAAAAAAAATCAAAAGGGTTTGTTAAATCCAGTATCTAACTTAAACTTTGTCCATCTTTTCAACCCATGCATCACTGGATTTGTCTGAGAATTTTTCATACCTCACTACAGTATATAGCTCCCAGATGATCAGCACTGCTTTATACCTCATTTGTTGTTGACAGCCTCCCCTAAAAAGTGTTTGTTCTTAAATTATTGTCTGGTTCAAGTAAAAAAAAAAAAAAAAAAAGTCGCCATTTTTGCTAATACTGGTGGTCTGCATGACCTTGGATTTCTGCTTTTTGAACATATTCTACAACAAATCACGTGAATTGGGCTGGCAGAACTTAAACACTCCTATGCCTCGAAAACTTTTCATAGATCTTTCAGAAGCAACACTAGCTCCCTCCTTATTAGGTATGTAAATAAAAGACCTTTGCTTTTCATGGATGGGGATAGTCATGCCATCTGATTTTCTCCCTAGCTTCAGTGTTTTATCCACAAGCTATCACCTGTGACATTCTGCTAACAGCAAAAAGCTATATGTTACAAGAATGAGACGGAAAAGACTATGTTAAAATGATCTTAGAAACAGCAGAAAGAACAGAGAAGTGCACAGTATTGTCAAGAGTAACTCTAGGACTTCATGCAAGCACTGCTGCCTAGTGTACATGTATGGTACAGAACCTTTCACTCAAGTGCAGGAAAGCCTTCAGCCTGAATTCAACTTGACAGTGTCAGCTAGGCTTCCCTCAGGTAGCATGCCCTTTAGTGTGCAATCTATCACAACTAAACTGTATTCCTCAGGTACCTGCTATACACTACAGCCACGAATGAAAAATTCTCAATTCAAGTGATGCGTGGGTTGAAAATGTTGAGGAAGTTTCAGTTACATAATAGCTACTTACCAAGGCTGAAACCTGTGGCCTGGCAGAGCACTTGCCTTGAGCAGAAAGTTTTGTCCATGATTCACGGGTAGGAACCAAGATCTCACCCAGGTTCTATTCATGGGCACCAGGGAACCCCAGCAAATTGTAACAGGACCTCTGTAGATCACTCAGTGTGACTTCAGGCAGAAGCCTGGAATAACACCATCACCTGGCAGGTCAGTTGTGGCTTTATCTCCATGAGTCTTAAAAATCTCTGAAGCGAGACTCCGTAACTCCTCTTTCCCAGTGCAATCCATGTTCTCCCAGGGGAGATTCTCTCCCAGTGTCTGGACTGAGCCACCCAACACACAACTTCTGGCTATTACTCCTTATGTCACCTGGCTCTACCAAGAAGAGCTTGATTTCATTATCTTTCTAACTGCTTTTCAAGTATTCTTACTGCATTTAAGCCTTCTCTTTGCCAGACTAGAGAAGCCCAGCTTCCTTGCAGTCTCTCTTGGTAAGAAGGTGGGTCCTGGTTACCCTGGCAGCTTGCCACTGGACCCTCCACACTTTCTCCACATCACTGCTGACTTGAGGCCTCCAACTGAAACGCAGTATCCACAGAGAAAGACAAAGGGCACAGCAACTTGTGTGCAGCTCTGCAGAGCTGCTGCTAACACCCAGAACAAAATTTGGACAACTCGTTCATGGTACTAATCACTCGTGCAATCTGTGCAATGAAAATGTAACCAGAAAGAGAGAGATCCAGATGGTAGTGGCTAGATCTGAAATGTAATTAGTTCAGTCAATACAGTAGTGTATTTTTAGATCTTCCACTAGTCAAAACAAGAGATGTTGCTCAAGCAAATTTAACATTGCTTAAAAAAAAAAAGATTGCAAAAACTGTTTGCATGTCAATTCTATAGAGACTTTTCTGACAACTTAGGCAAGAGCTGGAAAGCATATTTTAATTCATACAATGGCTAGAGGTAGGAGCACTGCCAGAAAATATGATTTGGAACAATTCTTGGAATACAGAGGTTCATCTGTTTTGCAAAAGAAAGAATCAGAAGCACATAAGCATAAGCAGTTATTTTAAACTTGCCTATTAAGCAAGGACACCAATAGCTAACAGATGCAGTTATTTGCAAATGGTTTCAGCAAAACATACATACTACATATGACAAACCCTTTGAAAACCTGTGTCCCGGTAGAGACATGACTATAATAGAAACCTGTCTATTAAACTCAGCATTTGTCTGAGGGCTATTACATTAGCTATTTAATTTGGGTTTCAGTACCAGCGTCTTTCAGATGCAAAGTTGGAATGTAGAAAAATTAATCTAGATTGTCATTTCCCAGAACTATTTAAACCGCTCAACAGAAAGCTTGCATTTGTTGGAATTTTTCAGTGTGGACTAAGAAAAACTGTTCCTACTCTGAAGGCTCTTTCTAAAAAACAGACCTAATTGTTTCCAAACACACCTCAGAACACTGAGGAAACCCAAACCTTCACAAAGCAGTTTAAACACTGTGGCTTTGATTATCATTGACACATAACACCCATTATATTGTTTGGGTCTGTTTTGGTAAGTGCTACACAAACACAGTAAGAGTGAAAACACAAGAGGAACACATATCATCTGGGAGGAAAGAGAAGAAGGAGACACCAGCCAAGTAACAAATGGCTACTTCATGTCTCGAGCTGTGTAATTGGCAAATTTCAAGAAGCAGCAGCCTGGGAGCAGGGTATGAACTTCCAGAAGAAGGGCAGCTAAATGGAACAACCCTATGAGCAGGCCATCACTACGAAAAGGTACTGTAAGGAAAGTAAAAAAGGCTCATTCTGGAGAGCAAGCAAACTGGTGAAAAGCTAGATAAGAGCATTCTACTTATAAAACAATACTGTTCAGTTTAAAATAATTTTTTTCTAATTAAGAAATAGGAGTCCAGGGGCTTTTTATGGAGGGAGACCAACACCAAGAGGAAAAAACCCAAGAAATACTACACAAAGTCACCCCATCTCCCTCAAGAAATGAGATGAGGCAGTAAGGAACTGAGTTATCCATTTCAAGAAGTGCATAAGGTAAGCTATGGTGGTTTATGTTATGTTGCATTTCAGTGGTTAGAAAACTTCACTGGAGTGCTGAATAGTCCCATTGGCTCAATGCAGAATAGCGGTGGTAGCCAAGATAGCAGTGATAAACCACTTTAAAATGTCTGGTGCACCACAAGAGAGCTGTGTTTCAATGACATCAAAAATACACAGCAAACAAACCATTAAAATCATTCATTCAAAACACAGTTTGACAGTTTTCATGGGGCTAGTTTTAAGATTATGGATTTTTATTTATTTAAGCATTTTTGAGAAGTGACAAGCCCTTTTGTATATAGACTGAACTATGATCGCTTTCTAAATTACTGCAAACACGGTTCAACTTCTGTTGTTTTCATCTTTGCCTTTCACTTTTTGCCTAAACAATTTTATGAAATATTTTTAGTTTCTGCCACCTTCTACCCACATTAAGCAACGTAGGATTGTAAACAAGGGCAGAGTTTTCAGGCTGAATGCAGCGTATTCTCCACTCCTCTAATCGTGCAGAACCTCCTCCGTCTCACATCTGCAGGGCTGGAGCATTGCCAGTGGCAGGTCTGTTCTTCACAGCATCATTCCTTCGATGCCTGTGGGGATTTTCTGCAGAAGATAGTTTTGACCATATCTTACTAAAAGTTGATGCGCTTTGATGGCATCAAGTTGATAGTTTGATAGCCTGTGCAAATTTGGTCAATGGTCTTGCTTAATTTCTAGAATTGCTGACATTCTCAGTAATAAAGAAACAAACCCCTTGATTCACACTACCATGATGACCAGCAATTTTGGCAGCTCAGCAGTTCAGACCCAAGGCTGAAGTGGCACAGGAGTAAAACCACTGTTTCCCGTTCCTGCAAACTGGCTTTTGAAGTCATGGCTGTAACACACTGGGCAGACAGCTTCTGGGCATAAACACAGTTTTTAGGACTAACCATCATGCTCTCTCCACAGAGTTTAAACCAAGATTAAAATAATATTTGCATCAAGAGAAACTATAGCTGTAAAGAGAGCTAATTTTATGCTGGTATGGTTGGAATATTATACCTGAACTTGCTCAGAAGGTATGTACTTTCCTTTAATACAAAATTAGCTTTGGGCACAACTATTATTTGTTTTACAGCAGAACCGACAAACTACTTCTATTTGCTTGCACGTAAATGTAACAAAAAGATATCCTCCACACCCATGAAGTTTAATTTTAGGAGCCAGAGGCTTCAGAAAAACCCAGGGGAACTAAGAGCTGGCTCTCATCTTTCTCCAACCACAAATGGAAAGGTGGAAAGTCCTAAAGAAGGAACAGCCTTAATCCTATTACTCTTTCACTGCTTCCACTCCATGCCAGCCAAGCACCTCAACCACAGTCACATTCACTGTCTCCCTCTTGCGGGATTAATGGCCCTTTCCTTGTTGCTGTCAGAAGGTAGTCCTCACCATCAGGAAACTTCCTTCACTGTAGCTAGTGTCCGATTTATCTGAGATTACTGATATTTTTCTTCTTTGTTTATGCTTTCTGGCAGGACTTTACAAGAGTGGCTACATTTTAAAACTTAAAATTCACTTGCTAAATACTGTTCATGATTACTCACTCCTTCTGCAAGATTATCATATTCCAAGCACTACCATGTTCCAATTCTACCAGATACCAAAAATCAGTAGGGAATATCTGAATTAATATTTTCCATCGTATGAATAAGAGAAACAAATAATTTTTTAAAAAATTAGTTCCTATACTTCATCTTTACTCTTCATTTTTTGTAAATTAGACTTGGAATATTTTTATAAATTTTAACATTCCTCTATTTCAAATGAGAAACTAATGGTTTTGTAGGTAACAAACCAAAAATTTTGGCTGAACTGCTAATAACTGAATAGCTGAGTTTGTGTGTGTGTGCATATATATATACATGCATGCACAAAAAGGCAACACCCTGAGGTTAAATTATCTTTGCAAGAAGATTCTCCTTTATTATTTTTTATCATGGTAGAATCTACAAACCCCACTAGAGACTGGGGCCCCACTGCATGATGTGCTATACAGACAACTATTACAACTCAGTTACAGCCCAAAAGAGTTTACAAATGTGTATTTCTCCTATGATGCACATAAATACAGTGTGACTGTTCAGTTCTTCAAAACTAGCCTCAATAATACCCCCAAGAGCACAGGCTATCAAGAAATTACTCTGATTTGAGTTTGACTATCCATATATTTTTTTAAAAGACTAAATAGCACTTCAGCTTAAAAACATTTTGAGCACTGTACTAAAAGACAAACATCAAATGAATTTTTAACACTTTTATAAAAGCAAGCCCAACTAAAAATTAATCAAGTTTCTAACTGATGAAGCAGTCAAAAAAGGAGTGCTTTTGCTATGGCAAACTTTTTTTTTCCATATGGAAAGAGGTGGGGTAAGCATTTTAGTTCAGCTTTAAGCCAAAAAAATTAAATCGGCCTCTCACACTATCAAGAATAAAAAAATAACTTGGTGGGTCTTCTCTCTTTCATTCATCCCACAATGATTTTTAGTGTTGCACATTGACAATGACAACAGCTCGTCTGACACACATACACTTATTAATTATTCTGTTTTACTGCATTGCCTGATGCACAGCTGTTGACTTGCACCCAGTGCAAGAGACACTGCACATACAGAACAGAGGCTCAGCCCCAGAGCTTAGAATCCATGTGTAACAACAAAAACGGCAGATGGATGCAGACAAATTCCAAAAAGGAGATAAAGCTAGTCAGAATATTCTCAGCACAGTGCAAATGATTGGGTCTTATATATCTCACTATATAAAAAAGAAATAATATGGCAAACTTCTTCTGAGGCACACACAGAGGATGACAATGCTTGTTTAAGTGTTAGGCAAGCAATGGAATTTATCATCATAAACAGAGTTAGAACACTTCACATTGGCCTGCAAACATTCCTATTTAAACGTTTCTTTTCGTGAGAATTGAAGTAATGAATAAAGAGCTCTCTCTCTTAATATGCAACTGGACTCCACAAGGAATCCCCAAACAATCAATCCTCCTTTTTTTTCAACCTCCAAAAAAAACCTAATAACCCCCCCCCACAACCAAACCATCCAAATGCCCTCCCTCCCAAAAAAACAACAAAAAACAAAATCAACCACCCACTGAACAAAACCCCCCAACACACCAACAGCATATATCAGTCAAATGGGTACCATGTATGGGTCCTTTGTATTTCTAAATATTACAGTAGCAGTGACAGGAATATAAAAACATAATTTTAAGAGCATATGAATAAAAAGATTCAACAGAGTCTTATCATGATGATTGTTTACTGTGAAGTTACTGACAGATTCCCTCTGTCTGATTTCAGGTTTGTATCAGTAAGGTACTGAGTAGGAAACCCTTTAAGTACAAATCTTTAAGGTGAACTGGGAGAAGTAGTTAATGTAAATGCAACACAACTGTTCTCAAAACTATCAGTTGAAAATTATTCACATTTTTGCCATTTCCTGACCAAAAGCAGCACCTCCTGTTAAATTACTAAGTGCGACACTACAAACTTAAGTTCCTGGCATCACGGATACTAAAACATAAAATGTTTACCACCAAAGAACGTAAACATTGAAATGATTAAACAAATTAGAGGATTAAGGTCCCTAGATCAGAGAGGAAAGGTCTGTAACTTCGCTTTTTCATCTGTATATTTCTCCCTCCCTTCTCTTTTTCACTTATCTTGCTCCTTTTCCACCATCTCTCCAGAACTCAACAGGAGATCAAAGGATGTTCCACCCATAGTAAATCAAGCCAGAGGCTGCCAGTCTGGATAACACAGCCAAGGCACAACTGCAGGGGAAATGAACACAACTGCACTTACATCAGCAACAGAGGTTAATAATTTTTAAAAGATAGAAGTCACATTTTCACTGGTTTCACAATTACAAAAATGGAGTCTATGGTTTAGACATCCAATAACAAGGTTAAAACGTATTATTCACTTTTTAAAAATAACTCAGAAGCTGTTTTCATTGCTCTAGGAAAATACTATTTTTTGAAACCTGTTCTTTTTAAATGTTTAAGTTTATATTCAGCATGATTCAGTCTAATTTCTATTAACATGTCTTCAAGTGTAACAATATCCGTATCCTTTTCAAGCTGTTTGAATGTGGGATTTTTTCCAGCGTTTTCTTTAAAAGTTTAGCTGGCTGTTTTATAATTTGTCACCTTTTGTCTTCTTTCAGCAGTATGTCATTAAGTCTTTAATTTGGCGTTTCCTGTTGTCTGCAGAGGGATATATGCTGTTTTAAATCCAAAGGACTGCAGACATAGATGGTGGGTAAAATCTGTGAACCATAAGTAAATTCTTATAAGGAACATACAAAAAAGATTGTTCTTCAGTCAGACTTAAGCCATTACTTTCTTCAAAAGAAGAAAAGACACAAGTTAAGAAAAAGGCACCGCCAAAGACCTTCTGCCCAAATGTGCATCTCCATGAAGTTTCCTGCTGAGTGCATATGAATGCACAGCGATCTGGGAAAAGGATCCAAATAGGATTTCAAACATCCAAAAATTTTAACTCAAACATTTAGGTATTTCACCATGCTGCTATTCATTCATTCACTGATTTTTTTTGTCTTAGTTTAAAGAGATGCTAAACAAAAGGAGAAGAGCTCTACATGTATTTACATTCCAAAACTAAGCTCCCCTTACCACCCCCCTAGTCTGTCATCCCTTCATAGCTAAACAAACCGTAAAGTCTAGCCCTATGTCCTTGAAGCAAAGTCACAAACATAGTAACAGAAAAGTTTAGTCTTTCAAGGCAAAAAAAAGACAAAAAACAGTTTTAATCTATTATAGCTGCCCATGTTGTTTTGAAACCACATTCAGATAATATGTGCAGACTGAACCGGTGGAGGAATGGGATCAATTTCTTTATTATTTTGACGCTTACTAAGCTTTGTTCTTTGACAAATTCCCAGTCATTAACAGCTATTCCTGTCCTACTGCTAAGACCTGCTCTTAGATACAAGTGATATATTTACCAAAACTATCTTGCAAACAAAACCAGAGGCTAAATATTCTACCATGTAAAAGGCAGGCAAGACCAGTGGTTGGCTCTCTGCCGCTGAGGGGTTTCCACATAGAGGAAGCTTGACAGACCCAGCCGCCTGTGCCACAAACAGCTGCAGGGCCCTCTTGGGAACCGCTGGGTGCTTCAGCCAGGGCAGGTCACATGCTGCAAACACCAAAACTTGCCAAAGTTTTCCCCATTTCTGACACAACAATACTTTTCACAGTACACACATACAGGCAAGGGGGTGTATCTTTCCCAAGGAGGTGAGAAGCTAAACAACATTAGAAAGGCACATCATTCCATTGAGAAACTCCACAATACTTTCTGTTTGTGCTGAACTCTTGCAGCACATGTGCTGTCTGCTGTGGAACAGGCAGAAATATCCCACTTGAATCAGAGCAAAGCATGAGAACAGAGCGTGAATGAATTAGTGGATCACAAAGGAAGTTCCTTCACACGGAGAATACATTTAACCCACTTTCTTAAAAGGATTCATAACAAATTATACCATCTTCTGTTCATGAATTGTATTTTAAACTTTAGTATAGCGTATACAGCTGAAAGATTTAAACATGGGAATTTTACTATAAAGTTACTTATTCTTATTGTGAAAATGCAAAATGATATATCAGAATAATATATCTACCTAACAAGGCCTCTTTGATGAGAGTGACAAACATTTTTTTTGAAGCACTTACAAAATTACACCTTTTAACATTAGAAGAATCTATTGAGATCACTGTGACAAGGATGATAACTTGAATTGCATCCTGTTCAGTTTCAGTTCTTCTAGTGAAACATTGCTAAGCACCACCTTTTTGAGCATTAAACATGCAACAAAACTTTTCCTAGGCTGCTGCTAAAATATATTAGACTTTCTGACCATTTCCATGATATGTGTTTTGCTTTGTTATTCACATCCAGCCTTAAAAGCTGAAGGATTCCAGAACCTGACTTTCCATCTGACTTGTTTGGAAAAATTCTGGCCTTTTCTGCGCCAAAAGTACAGGAGTTTTACGATCTTGAAAGCTGTGCAGGTTGAATTGATTTCTGATATCAAGTATGAGGCAGAAATTTATAATCAATGTTTATACAACATATTTAACTGCTCATGACCAGCAATGTTATATTCATATAATTTTTTAAGAGCCTTCATTTGTATGTTTACTGTTTCGTAAATATACTTAAAAGGTTTTCTGAAGCTGTACACTGTCATGAACCCAAAAAGAAAATTCTCCTAGAAATGGTCAAAACTTCTGCAGAGACAAATGTATTGGGGAGGTTATTCTGAAAACATAGAAGTACTACACCTATTCCATTCAACTCCCCCACAGACTCTTACTAAAAGCTTTCCTGTGGTTTAGCTAAATCCACTTTCAAAATGGACTAAAAAAGACACCCTTAACATCCTCTCAGAGAGCTACTGCAGAAGAGCTATTCCTTGAGAGATATTTTGGGCTAGTTCTTCAGGTAGACAAGCCTTATGTGATACCTTTCTTGGTATGCTTCCTAATGGTACATCATCCACCACAATGCTTCAGTCTTTTGTAAACAACTTTGTGGGTAGATGTAAGTATTCTTTATCCCAAGTCCTCTAAACTCTTATATAGTTCTCATCCACAGAAGGCTTTGTCTATATAAACAGTTTTTCATGAAGCATTTGTACAGAAAATGTGAACTCTGAACATTACTTTGTCATACTCTAAAGGTTTTCACTATTATTCTCTCTTTGTACAAGCAAATTTTCCATCCAAATTAAAGTTTCCTAGCTGTACTCTTTTTAAACAACAAACATTGAAACCTGCTGTTTCATTCTAGGAAATGACGTGTTTAGAACTCCAGAAACACTTATATAATCTTTAGGACTCAACTTGAAATTGTTCTTTTTCCTCATCTTTATAATAGAAAATTACCTATTCTGATACAGCAGTTACAGTGCTAATCCAAAACTTAACACAGTGCATTAAATCTGTTCTGTGATGATAGAAAACGTGCGCAACTGTGCAGACACATCCATCAAGAGAAAGGCATCCAATAACTTCAAGACAGAAAACAGCAAACTCTAGACTCCAAAAGGAAAACAAAAGAAATAAAATGTAATTTCACACTTTGTCAAATGAGAAACTATAAAATAGGTAAGTAAGATGTCTCTCCCTTTTCAAAAGCAGCCAACTTTGCCAGCCAGCCAACTCCAGCCAAACTAATAGAACATATCACTAGGTAGCATTCATTTACCATGTACTAACCCTGTCTTATCTGCCAGCATTATCAACATTGCATTAAAAGATTAATTTATTTCACTTGAAAGTTTGAAGCCTTTAACATGGAATTGCAATAATTACTTGTGTTTCACATATATCATTGAGTATATTGCAACATGCATTAAAGATGCAACACAATCATTGTTTTCCTGTCCATAAACAATTTTAAGAGACATTAGCAAATCACTGTTGTTTTGGGACATGCTAAACTAAGTTTGAGGACACAAAAAGCAGGTCTGCTGGAAATCAATTACTCAGTCTCAGAGGATGGTAAGGCCAAAAAATGCAAAACCATTTATTAAAAAAAAAATATGTTCTCAACATGACAACAAATGGGGCACTGCAGAAAACAAAACTGTTCTGGACATCATCACAAGGCTGTTCATGACCTGGTTGGAGAAGATGCTCAAAGGCATGACGTGGGAAGCCTTGAAAAAAGATACATGCAGTCATACACCATGACAAAGTGATTATTTTTTTGGACTCTACAGCCTGCATGATTTCCATCTGCTGTTTATTCGTTCTCTTTACCCTCATCCACTCATTTACATTTTGTGAGAAATAGACACGTTTTATGTCTAGCTGTTTTACAGTCCAGCTTTGTTCTCTTGCTTCCCTTTTTCCCACCCAAACTCTTAAAAGACTTCTACATTTTTCTAATGGCTTTTTTTCTACACTGTCAACCTGGTTGCTAAAGTGCAGAAGACTACCACAGCAGTTCTAATGCTCAAACCTCATCACTGAAGCTTTCTCTTCCTGCATCCAGCCTTCCAGACACATCATTCCACTAAACCTTTTCATCTGGCCTATAGGATTTTGATGTATTTGTAGGTGAGAGAAACGTACACAGTGCAAGAATGCAAACACAAGCTAGCCAACCAGCATGTCCCCTGTGAAAGAACACACTCATATTAGTCAGCAGTGGCACTGCCTGGCTTATTCTTCCTCTAATCAAAAAAATCTCTCCAACAGTCCATTGCTGTTTCTGCATCCAAGATGGCTTGAACATTGTTCCTTTGCAGTTCATAGCTATTGATTGTGCATCAAACCAGCTCCCAGAATACTGTCTCTGTCTCACTATTTAAAACATAATTAAAGCTCTTTCTCTAAAAGCCAAGTATTAGCAGTGGATTCCCTTCACATGTTAACAAGGCAACTCCACACCAATTACCATCCTCTGCTCCTGAAATTTCAATAAAAAAATGTTATAAAAGCAAGTACTCAGAAGCAAGTAAAATGGAGGGTAAACCTGCTAATACAGACTGAATTTTGTCCTCTCAATTACCATTAAAATACAAAAATAATTACATTCATCAATAGGGCCCTATTTTCTGTAAAGATGCTTCCTTGATTCCATGCAAGTGGACAGCCTCTGGAGAATGAGTTCTCCACCTCTGTGTGCAGGTTAGACCTAATGAAGACAGCATAACCCATGCAATTTGCCTGACACTCTGTGACTAACCAGCAGAGATCTGCTTTTCTATCTTCCAATTAGAAAGACAGAAGCTCTCAATTTTAGTTTAATTTTTTTACACTGGAATTCACCACTACCATAAGGCAGTTAATTACAACGGGAACAATGCATGGGGCAAAGCAGACTGAGAACCCCCTGTTTTGGAGTTTTATTCCTGGTTTAAGGAACAGGGTTTAAGGGCCAGGGTGTTTAGGTTTAAGGGCCAGGGTGTTTAGGCACCCTCAGAAGAAGGATGCTGGAGAGGATTCACAGCAAGTAGCCTTGGGTAGGTCAGAATTCCTTCCTTGGTAAAGAGTGATTAGGAAAACACAGATTATTAACATCAGTCAGCAGACATGACACCTGATCTCATTCTTTTCTGATTACCTGCCCCAGGACACCTTTGTCTGGGCCAAAGGGTATTTAGAGGGAGGAAAGCAGCTGCAGCCGTAGCCACCACTATTTTATCTGCGTCCTGTCTGGAGTTTAAATTGAGTGTGTCATACTGACGCAAGACACTAAGATGGTTCAAGTGTTGTGCTAATAATGCTTAGTGATTTTGGCAGGAACCCAGGAACACAATGTACAAAGGAACAGCTAGATAGACTACGACAATTTTCAACGGTTTATAACTTGCTCAACTCTCCAAAACTTTTCAAGGAGCTAGCAAAAGACTCCCCCCACTTTCCACCTTTCTTTTTCAGGAAAGGAAGTAGCTGAAAGTAAAAAAAAAAAA
>VZTI01004181.1:214055-269890 GCA_013397865.1 Struthidea cinerea
AAAAAAAAAAAAGAACCTTTCAAACCAGGAAGCATTAATATTGAAAGAAGTATCGACAGTACAACAAATTTGCACTTCCCCTGAAAAATTCAGACACCATCTGCATGATAAAACAGCAGCAAAACTCCCTTATAATAGTCACTCATCAGCCTACAAAACCCTTATGAGCCTTCATCTTATCCCAGTTCTACAGTTCTGATAAGACATTTTCAAAAATGCCAGAAGTTGTTTAATTGTGAGGACCTCCTAACATGAACTTGTTCTACTGGTAAAAAAATCTATCTATCAAGATTACTACTTGGAATAACTAATTGTATAGAGATCCTCATAGCTCTGAAACATCGTGTACAGTACTAGACATAAACAAGGTTTACCTGAATCTTCAGGAGACTGTCACTATCTCATTTTATATACAGAGCCCTAAATCACAAACTTTCAGTACTTGTCATACTTTTGCAAGGCATTTTAATTCAGAGAGAGAGAAAAAAAATCCATTTAGTTACAGAAGCAATCAGTTTAATGATAGGAAATACATTACTGCATGATAGTCTGGAACAGTTAGCCAAGCCAACAGAAAGTTATGATTTTTAAGAAATGTTTTCTCTATATAAGCCTTGAACTGACCTAGTTAGAACCTTAAACAGAACTGGAATTATTCTGTAAACTTTTAAAGGTCTTGTCTGCAGGAATACATTTGCACAACTATCATCTCGGAGTTGTGTCTAGTCCAAGCTTTAACAAACTGACAAACACCGTAAGTGTTCCCAGAAAAGAAATTTGTTTAGAAGGTTCAAGTCCAGGTACTTTAATGCCTGGTGAGTGAGCTTGAGCAGTTTCATTATTCAATTCTCACAAGGAAACTAACAAAGACATACGTCGTTCTATGCTGTGCAGAAATGGGTTGCGAGAAAGGAAGTATTAAGATAACTCAAGTGTTGGACTGATGTCCAACAGAGTCCAACAGACTGATCTATTGGACTTTGACAACACTCTAAATTCAAAATGTAAAATGCCAGGACAGCCACTTACACAAGACAAAGCAAAAATTCAGGATTTAAGATTAAAAACAAATACCTCAAAATCTGTGTCAAGCATTTAGTTTCAGATAAGAAAAAAATTTCCTCTTATGTTCCAAATTTGGCAGTACCTAAAGCACAGGTAATACTCCTACCACCTGTCCTACATAACTCGATTCTTAAAGTGGGCTCTGTTATGCACAGCAGTAGGTTTAGGAGGAAAAGACAAGATGATCATGACTCTTTGTCCCTAAATAAAAAGAAAACAAAAACCAAAACTGTGGAATAGAAGCCTTAAGCACTTTCAAATCTTTACCCTATTCATAAACAAAATAATCTGTGTGGATGAACCTATAGAGTCAAAGTTCTTCTCCAGAAGATAAATGGACATAATACGAACAGTGAATAAAGCCCAAGAATTTTCAGTCACCTATGCATGCGAAGCTTTAACTAGTGTTCTTATAACGAATTTATTTCCCAACGTCTTGTATTGTACATCAACTATTTGTATTCATTTAAAATCTGACAATTTTATTTTTAAAAAAATGCTTATGAAACATATCGTGCCTTGAAAATGAAACTCCAGCACAATAGATCTGTCTTCACTCTCTGAATTATTCACAGACAATATCCTGTTCATCGCAATACAATTTTATTCTTACAAAAAGCAAACAATACAACTGGCTTGGGGGCCATGGGGAGAGCTGCATCCCATCTTGTCCTAACCAGTCCAGAGCAATTCTACATGGGGAGATTCCTCTGGATATTACTTAGACTTCCTTAATGAAATTCAGGTGTAATCCCTAAGGCTCTACAGCAAAGAGTATCTTTAACTCAACTACAGAATATAGTATTTGCCAAAAGGAGATTAATTATGTTTAGATGTGTCTACTATGAATACCAACAAGTCTAGAGTCTTTCTTTAAAATACACTTCAAAATTCATTGAACTTAAAATTTAGTAGTGAATAAAATAGAAGCAATTTATAAAATACACCGGGAAATCCAGTCTATAAAGACTTTGCTTTTATTAGTTTTAATTCAAATAAAGTGAGTTACAATATGAACTCCCTCTCTAGCCCATAGAAAATACTTATGGGGAGCAAAATGTTCAATTCTATTCTCAGATTGCCACAACGCAGTCTGTGGTGTAATCCACAAAGGTTTTCCACCAGCACACTACGAGGCCCAAAAAATATTTGCCTTTTAATTTGTTCCCTCTCATGCTTTTCCTGAAGAGAAAGCTTTATCCATCAATACTATTTTGGTGAAGTTTTATGTTTCTTCAATAGTTTCAATGCAGTCTAGACTAGGAGGAGAGTAAGTGTCAAGCCCTACATCTCTTTTGAGCAAACATCTTTTCCAGAAGCTTCAGCCTTCAGATTTTTTTGTTATTATTATTCTATGAATATTTTCAGCTGTCAATCCACCCTCTCTCAACCTGGGACCATAATGTACTCAGAGCATTCCAGTAGTCTATGGGGTCTGAGACTGCTTTTTGTTGCCAGAGCATGTGAATAAGAAAAGTAAAAATACTGACTAAAGGAAAACAGACAAATATTTCTAAATGTAAAACTGTGAATGGACACCATGCTAAACACCAGCCCCTCCCTTCTTCTGAATCAGGAAGATAAGGGAGCTGGTGTTTAGACTATGCTGCACATTTCAGGCAAATATCCTCAAAACCAGTCGCTATCTCAGCTTCAGATTTCCAAAATCCTGCAAATAGGCAGATACTGAATAAAACAGTCATTCTGCAGAAAGAAAATTATCAACCTACTGACAAAAAGGGCAAACAAGGCATTTATAGATTCAGTTAATATATGTGCTTTTGCATGGAAACTTAGTGCCAAGAAGAAAGAGGTGCATCATCTAGAAATACCAGACATGTCATAGCTTTTCTTAGTTCACTAAATCAACTTTCTGTTTACTTACACAGGCACTGCTAAAGCCAACGCAAGTGTCTAAACCCAGTAAGCAGTGATACACTGACTGTAGTCCCATGCTGTAGACCTATCTATGTCCAGATATGTAACAGTTCAAAATCACAGGGGAAGAAAAAACCCAGAAGAATCAATGCTGACAGTCCTTGATTATCTTAGCATAAACTATTAATTCTTAAACCTTTTATTTACTGACAAAATGAAACATTATCTTCACTTCTTTTATCACCTTAGTGTGTTTATTTTTCTTCTCTAAACACTTCAGACTTGATACTCTTGCCCGATTGTATTGATGCACGCTTATGAACGGTGTGGTTGTGGGGAGGGCTCTCTTAAACTAATAGAGCAGGAAAAACCTCAAAGGAATAGTGCAGTACAAATACTTGTCTAGACATAGGAAAATTAATTTAACATTGAAATGTAATTTAAAGAAGCTTTGGACACAGATCCTTTGAAAAGCTAAGCTGCAAGTCACAAGTTCCATCTACATTTATAATTGTATTACAAGTCCATATTTTGAATTAAACAGGATACCAAGGCAGGCAAGTCTGACTGAAGTGGTAATTGAGGTACTTTAAAATTTTTGGTACTTTTAACACAGAGGAAAGACTCTATATTCCTGGCCCACCTAATTTTTCAGTTTTAACAGCTGATCTCTCACCATAACACTTTCTTTCTTATACACCTTTGTGAAGACTCACAGTGACCTGTGCTAATAATGACTTCTGTATATAATGGAACAGCAGATCATTGAGAATTGAATTTGATTTTAAAAACAAGAGTAATAAAGCAATTCAGGTTCTTCCATAGCAGGATAATGTATTCCTGCACCTTGTAATACAAATCCCAGAAAAGCAAATAGGTAAGAAGTCAGCAGGAAAATAAGAAAAATGCAGTAGTAGCTATTACCTATGGAGTTCTCTTGCCTCTCATTTATATATGAACAAGAAAACTGTGTTCTGTTAAGAGAAGAGTTTTTCCCAGTACATGTGTTAATTTTATCACTTGTCAAGTTCTAGGAGGAGAAGCTTAATACAGAAAGACCCTACTCCCTGAAAAAGGAACCTTTCCAAACTGGGAAGGGAACTGCAAGGGAGATCAGAAGGGGAAGACTGCTCTGCTTAAGCACCATAACTACAGAAAGATGTACTCATGATGACAGAGGAAGTGACCAGGTGAAGAAAAAAAAACCCATCTCTGTTCTCCTCAAACTGAAGGTTAGAAATAGCTAACCTAATTTATGTACATGTTTGAATGTCAAATTCTTCAGGCTGACATAACAAAAAAAAGTATTCATATATTATTGTAATTGACAAACCCTTTTAGAACTCATAAACTGGTAATTAATCAAATTGTCAAAAGAATATTAGAACATGCCATTTTTTATTTTTATCTACATACAGAAGCAGGTTCTGTCACCCAATTATTTTATCAAATTTCCTTTAATTTTGCATTTATTCTTACTCTGACAGCTACAATATGTCCCAGCTTGTTGTAAAAAAAACCTAATAAACATTGTAGCAAAAAGGGATGGAGGAAACAGACACTACCTAAACAACTCAGTTCAAGCAATACAGCCAGTAAAAGTAATTAAACAATAATGTAATATGTTAAATCCAAAACCAACTCGTTTTCACTGGATGGTCTTCAAACTTCTAAAAGTAACCTTCAAAGAAATAAAGATTGTACACAGAGTCTTATACAAAGACTAAAAGAGTAACAATATTACTCCATTACCTCTTATTTATTTAAAAGAGTAATGTAATTTATTACTCTTTATGCTGCAAGACTAGGAGGTTTTTATAGACTGCATTCTTTAACTAGTTAACTTTAATTAAAGTATTTAAGTTTTCATTTCTTTGGGGTTTTTTGCTGAAGAAATCTACCCACATTTGCCAGGAGTAAGCTTGGATTTTCACAAGGTGTTAGTGATGCACTCTTGTACAGCAATAAACAAGGAGTATTTGGGATGAATTCCTGAAGCATGCCATAGCTTATTAAAACTGTGAAGAAATCAACAAGCAGACTTTTTAAAAATGCAGGCAAGCCTGAAAATGAGAGGTAGAGATGACCTGCCCTCCCCTCACCACAACAGGGCACCTAGGGAATGCGGTATCCTCCTCCTGTTAGGGAGACTGTCACCTTGTCTTCTCTCCTACCTCCCTGGGAACTTCCTTATGGGTTGTGTCTGGAAACACATGTAGTGAGCAATAAATGGCTAATGAAAAAACTCATCCTCTTACTGAGTTTCAAAGCATCTTCTTTTTGCCAAGGTCAATAAGAGCAACATTCAAGGCTTTAAAAGAGACTACCCTGCTTTTTATATTTTTAAGCAAAAGCCCAGTATGTTTGATGGGAGATAAAGGCAGGAAAAAAAGCTGGAACAAGCTACTTTCTAGGGGAAGACTAGGGGGAAGAGTTTCATCCTTAAACAAACATGTTAATAGGATATCTTTCTTCAAGTTACTCAAGAAAAAAAAAAAAAAAACAGCCAACCAACCAACCAAAAAAACCAATCCAAGTTCCTTTAGTTACGTGTGAATTTCCCATATTGACATATCTTTATCTTCATAGCTTTACACACAGCTCTGACCATTAGCATCTGATGCTGCAGCACTCTCACTGCCAAGGACACCAGTGGGATTGACTCTTAATCACCCAGCTGCCTCTTCCAACATGTGCAGGAGCTTAGTTTTCTCTGAGATACTGACATTAGGATCTTTAGCATAAACCAGCCAAATAATTTTACAAGTCCAGTTTCAAACTCACCACAGGTAAAAGGGATGCACATTTATAAGTTGTCATGCTCCACAGCACCAGTAGCCTGTGCACAGACTGCCCAAACCTCTTGTCCATTCATTTGCTCTTACCTGGATAACTACACCACTGTACTGCCTTTATCTGCATCCTGACTCTACATAATCTTCTCACACAAACATCCTGCAGACAACATCCTACTCTCAGATGAAAGGAAGGCAAAAAAATCTGAGCTCTGTTATCTCTGATTTTGTGCAGTTTTCCCCCTTCTTGTCACTTTGCCATAATCTTATGATAGACACAATGCGTGGCCATAAAGACGCTAGCTGTCATCTAGAGTACCTTTCACAAAAAGAAAATGAAAAAAGGGGAGGCAGGAGGGCTGCATGTTCTTCCAGTAGTTTTTCCTGTAAGAAAACTGAAAATTATGGAGAACAGTAGTTCCTTCTAGAAACTACAGGCATGATCCTAGACTAATGCTGCTGGGCATTTATATGGAAGAGCTAAAAACCTCCATGTCATCACAGTTATACTTCTTTAAAATTTACTGTTTATCTGCATGTTCAGAAAGGCCTTGCTCCCACTATACGTGTGGGGCAGGGCAGAGCTGTAAGTTGTGGTGTCCCAGCCAGACCATCACATGTTTGGTTCTGCAATATAAAAAACCCCACACCACTCCAGGACAACACAACAGGAAAAACCTGAAATCCTCTAAACTAGTAATGAAAAACAGTGAAATAATAACTGTGATCCTTCAGTACTCTTCAGGAACTTGTATTTTAGTAGCACTCAGAAGCAACAAATATTATAAGATGCTCTTTAGACACACTACAAATTCTCTCCAAGCAATCGTGGGTCAGAAACACAGTTACTTGGTGTGTTTTGCAGTTTCTCAAGATACTGTTACTGTGTCATGTGGACAATTATTCTACCTAAATGTGACCACTGTAGAACACATATTCTGGATGATACATAGTCCTCATCTTAGGACCTTAAAATCTATGAACTGCAGCCTTCTATATAAGACCCCTCTGGGAGAATACCTGTATGGACTTCTAAACTGAAATGCTCCATTCTCAGAAGGACTGAGTCCTGAACTATTCTGGACCATTCTAATTCAACTTGTCCTGGAATTTATTTAAAACAACATGTTCTTATTAAAAGGATTTTTTGGGGTATTTTTTTCTACTGACAATTTTTCTAAAGCAGGAAGGACTTTTCATTTTACAATAGACTTTTTTTGAATGCACTTCACAGTTTTTTTAATGTATACAAATACATATTAATAACTGAAATTGAGAACTGTGACCTTACCTCAATGCCACAGAAGAAATTATTTCAGTCATTATATAGGTTGTTCTCTTTCTGGAGGCTAAAGACTGATCAAATTCCCAAATTTCCATTCTGATGAATGCATTTCATCACGATTTTAAAAGGACTCCACCCTCTTAATTAAGCCAAGCGAAAAACACTTTCAAGTTGCCTTTAAAATGGGGAAGGCTTGCGATTTTTGTAATGGGTTCTGCATAAACTGAAGAATTTCCAAAATGTTATTGCATACCATTATATAGTATGAATTTATTTTTTAATAACAACACTAGAACTGCTTTTATTACTTCTATGCTAGCCTAAAACACTAAACACATTGGAAAGAAAGTCAGTAACTAAGACTTTATCTTAGCAACTCTGTTTCTAAGACAGCTACTGGCAAAAACTCAGGTGCACTTAAAAGAGGCTATCACCGTTTGTGAGCAAACAAGGATATTAAAACACATATCCATACAATTAGTAGATGGATTTTTCTTGTTTTGGAAAGACACCAGACTACCCAACCTACTTCAGAGATCTTGGCAAAACTTAAATTTACCATAAAATTATGTGCCTATTTATTTAGCCATTACAAAACCAGTCTGCCATGTTCTCTTTGCTTTTTTTTTTTAAGCAGAACTGAATGCAGTTTGGTGACACGTTGATAATATTTAGTAAGAAACACATAACTTGATACTGAAGTATTTATTAGTCTTTGCTGCAAGATAAAGCTTGAAGTCTGGATATTTTAGCACTTAGTTAAATATTAGATTGTGATCGCCTTTAAAGGACAGAGTAATTATGGAAAATACATAAAAAGAATTAGCTTGGACACATCACCAGCATCTTGAAAATGTGTTAAATGATTATGACAGACTCTACTTGAAAAGGCTAATAAGGCAGCCTGACATAAGTTATTTCATTGCATAGTGATGCTGATGGCCTTAAAACTATAATTTTAAAAAGTATAAACTACATACATTTTATGTATATATAATATATACACAAACACTTTTTCAGCTGAGTCAATGAATATTTCAGAGTTAATTTTCTACAAAAGAAATATACAACCTCATTAGACAATTTAGTTAAATAGAAATAGTAACTACACAGAAAATAGTGATTTCTAAGTATATATACATAAGCAAACTAGTATTCTCAGACACTGGAAAACAAACTGTTATCCAGTGAAGTGTTTACTTCTTTACTAAATTGTGGTCAGTCTGTAGATGAAAGTATTTTCACAGTTCATCAGACAGCATGAGATGCAAACGTGAAAAAAAACCAAAAACCAAAACCAAAAAAAAAAAAAAAGGATGGTAAGAAAGTTGTTCTCTGTTTTTATTCCTTCCAGAGACCTGAGGTGTCAAAGAAAACATTAACTTGGAAGATAGAACTCTTTCTTTTTATGGCTTAAAAACAATAATCATGTAATACCAGATAGAAGTCACATTGGTTTGGGGCAAAGTATCTTCTTATCTGTAGTGAAAGAACTTAAGATTTGTAAAACTATCAGAATGATACAGCATGTGTCTGCCACTAACAAAACAAAGAATGGCAGGCAGTGAAATCTTTACTACATTTCAAATTACTATGAGATTTAAAGTAAAAATATGGAACTCTGACTTGGATAAACTGAAGAAGTACAATGTCTGTGGGGATGAAAAAAAGAATGAGGTAGGATTTGTTCACACTGACTAAGCACTTGGTTTATATGGGGTGTCTGGATATCATACTTAAGAAAGAAATTGTGACAAAAAGGTGATGACCAAGTTATATAATTGGAAACTGTTTGGGGTTTTCAGGGGGTTTTTGTTTGGTTTGGGGTTTGTTTGTTTATTTGTTTGCTTGTTTAAAAACGAATTACTGGCAACAACTGATGAGAGAGAATTGGAGGACAGGGATATCTCTTAATGCTTCCTGCAACTAATTGTTCCCAGCAACTAAAGAAAGAATTTAAGCCTCCACAAAAAAGATAAATCCAATTGCCTTTTTTCTTAAATATTTTTACTGATGGAAACCTGAGTATATACTAAGACAACGAACAAATACATTCCAAAACTAAAGTACAGGGATTAATTTGTTAATTCACATTAAAAAGCCATTTATGCGATGTTCTATGTACTCAGCACATCCCTTGCCATTAATTTTTCCTCCCTCTCATAATTTTCAAAGACTTCAAAATGCATACCCTATGATTTCCCTCATTCTAAAAGATGTAGTTTTATATGATATTACAATTACTACTAAAAAGTGTTTGGCAGAAATCTTGGTAGGTTATTTATCTATTTAGCTTTCTTTGTCCCAGGAATATTTTTCTGCAGATTTTCCTTTTGCTCTCATTCTAACATCAGTTCCCCAAACAGAGTGAATTTGGTCAGTTCTCTTAAATTCAGCAAAACATTGTTTGCTTTTTCAAAAAAATCTATCTGCCTGAGGAATTCAGAGCCCAAGATCTACTTCGTAAGAAAATATTATCATTGTTGTAAGTAAGGTTTTCAGGCAACATAAAAAACAAGGACTTCAGGCTGATGGAATAAACTGTGGTAATCTAAGTATTTATTTCCCAATATTGCTCTTAATGAAAGCAGCAGAGGTGTTTCCGGTGTGATTTCACCACAGTTACAAGGGAATGGGGAGCTTCAGCCAGAACTTAACAGCTTCAGCTGTTAGCTTCAGACAGCACTTAACAGAGATCCTAAACAACCTTTCTTTAGGCAAATCCGTAAGTTTGTCATTACACCTCTTCTTCCCCTTACCCTAGCCTACTACTTGGCTCTTCACCCCAGTTTGAAATGAAGAACGTTCAGTTCCCTTGCAGAACTACTGGGAGTAATTTTTTGCTATATTTTGGAAACACTGAAGAAAATGCAGTAAAAATGTGTCAAAACAGCTAGGGCAAAGTATCTTTAAGGACATGTATTTTGCTTAACCTTCCTAACACAAGATAACTTCTTACAATGAGATTCTTGAATTTGTCTTGCTCTGGTTTTAAAGATTGTAATTCTTGTGCTTTATACCATTTCTCCTCTGATGCCTTCAGTATCATTCTGGAAAAAATCCCACAAAATGAGACATCTTTTAATGTCATCAATACTAATTTCAATTACTACACAAATCAGAACAGACATTCCCTTCCTTATTAGTCTTCAATAATTCACAGGCAGTTGTTTCTTTCTTAGCCTACATGCACACCTCACTAGGCTGTATGTATTAAGCCCTGTTACGCATCCCTCACAAACCAGTCCCAGTATCCTCTTTAGCGTGGGGTCAATTTGTACGCAAGAATAAAGGCAGTTATTGTCCTTTTACCGAAATGTTTGAAAGCATCTCGATGAGAGATGCAAGGTGATCTTGAATACTGCTGCATACTTCATTCTTAGGTAGGTCAGATATGTTTCACTTCCCGAGTGAGATTTATTGGAAGCTACTACCAGGATTTTTTAATATTTGCTGATGGCTACATATCCCTCATGTTAATTCCTACCATCTCTTTCAGAAGTTGTTATGGAAACATTTCCCTAAGTTCATTAGCCATTTGCTCATTCATTAGCAGTAGCAGCACTATATTTAAAAGAAAATGTTAATAAACTGCCTATCTCCAACTTATAAACTTGGATCTAAAATACCCTGATTCTTTTGAAGAAGTATACAATGACAAGGTGATGTCTACATATTTTCACAAGCTGTTACAGACAAGCCCTTTTCCAGCACTGGATACTTCGAGGAATTTTCTTCAAAACTCAAGACAACCATTGTGTGTTAAAAGCCATACCTGTTACTAAAATAAATCTCTTTATGGCAAAGTGTACTACCATCAGTCAGACGGTAACCAAGTTCATGAATGATTACTAAAATATTTCATCAGCATTTAACCCTTTTAAGTCTTTGCTACTTGCCAATTTTCAAATCATTTTATCCTTGGGAGCCAATACTTGCTTTGAGAATGAACAGATATATAGAAGAAAACTTGCAAGCAGTACAAATGACTTACATATATACACTATTCCTCACTCCTATAGTCTCCATAAGCTGGTCATTTTCTTCCCTTGTCAGTTTACGCTTCTTCCTCTCCTGGACAGCTTTCAACTATGTGACAATGAAGAAATCAAACACCAAAATAGTAACAGCTACATATCCTCTGCATGACAGTGTAATTTCTTCTGCCTTAAGGCAGTGTCTAGCATTGAAATCAAAGCCTGTTTACTTCTAACTCATGTATATTACACCAAAGACTTAACTCTTGCTTACATAAAACTTGCAGAAAGACCAATTTACTCACAATGGTTCTATTTAGTGTTTAGAGTCCAAGCCAGCCATATATTTCACAGCCAAGGCAGTGACAGTAGTTGGACAGAACCCTGGTCCTCATGCAAAAGAACAGAGGAGCTCAAACCCTACTGCCACTCGTATTCCTATAAACAAGAAAGCAAATGTCTACACACATTTACTCTACATTTTAGGTTTAGAAGCTGTTTAGAATAGTGACAAGTTTAATATTTTAAAATAAATTATCTTCAAGAGTTTTAAAAATAGTTTTTATACTTAAAGTCCAATGTATTTGAAACAGATGTTTCACAGTTTAATTAAAAAGCTAATACTTGTATGATGGGGTCATGGAAATAGGTATGCTCATCTGAATTGGGATGCATGATTCTGATAATCATATGAGAATCAAAGGGAGAAAACTTCAACTAAAATGAGCAAATGAAAATGCAGCAAGAAACACTGAGACCTCCTAAATAGCAAAAAAGTAAAATTATTAGCTTCACATATTTTACACACATCTGCAAGATATTAGCAGAGAGTTGAGAGGGCAACAACATTCATGCAAAAGTCGTGCAGGTTAGAAGCACAGCACTCTGCATGCACTGCTGGCTGCATAAGTCAGCACATGTGAGCAGTTCCCCCTGTTGCCCATGAAGGTGTCTGTTGCCAAATGAAGTCACTACTGACTACCTGTTCATTGTCACCCAGCATGGAACGGTACCACACAGTATTTATTTAGCCAAAATGGTTCATATACAACAAACCTTTCAGAAACATCTGTAACTGTAAATTAAACATGTCCATGAGTATCTTCCATGGAACTGAGGCCAACTGGTACAAAACGACATATGTCTAGGGTGGTAAACTCCCTTAGTCTGCAAAACAGAGTGGCCTCACAGAAACTGTCTTTAGGGAATGATCCTTGGAACACTGACTACCAAACAGTGTCCAGAAATTAGCTCAGTGGTTTTGGCATCAAGTTAATCAGGACGTTTTTCTGTAAAACTTTTACTATGGACATAGCCAAAGAAATTCAAAATGTCCCCAGGTCCAGTCTACAGCTATAGAAAGAACTGCAACCCGTCTTCAGCTGGTAAAGGGGAAATAGTTCAACATCATTTTAATTAAAAACAGGCAAAAATGGAGCCCAAAGCTGAGGAAACAGACACTTTGTTACTGCAGTGAAAAGGCAGCTGTTTTTATCTCTGAGAGGAGTGTCTGGTTAAAAACTTCCATACACACAATGCAGACAGGCAAAGAAACAACCCCTATCCCTGTGTGCATAAACGACATGGCTACCTTACTTACCACGGTTACTTCAGGCTCCCACATCAGATGACACGGTTATGCTACTTAGAGGGAGTTGTCCTATCCTACCCTGTTTCCTCAGTCTGGCAGTCAGGTCTCAGGAACAAGATGGGGACACATAATAACTGACTCACCATCCAGGAACAATTAGGAAATAATCATGACCTTCACACTGCAAGCTCTAAAATCTGATGAAGCCACAGCCTCAGTGAAGGATGTATCTCACATCATGGTACAAAAGGAAACACTTCCAACTGCGGCTGAGTCACATAAAGAATGAGTTTCACAAAACTGCATTTTTGTTGGGCACATTTCTCTGTCCTTCTATAAACAGTTCAGGTATGCAACTTGGGCCATATTCTATGAAATTCCTTAAGGCTATGGTATTTATATTAAACTGTTTTATGACACAGCAGATTAAAGCAGGAGTTTCCACAGATCTGCAGTGCACAATATTCTATATACTACATTAGGAAATTCCACCGCTGTCCTTTGGCAGATCCCTGTTTTGTTATTGGTTATAATCTGTTTTACACAAAGTAGCTTAATTAACTTATATAAATTCTATTTTCTCTAGCAAATTTTGCATGCTTGGAAGCCAAAAATCTCTGGCTTTTTTTTAACAACTAGAATTCTATAGTGAAGCCCTTTATCTGTGATAATTGATAGAAATTATACATGTACAAAAATCATTCTAATCAACAACACTTATCTAGAATTAGTCTACACAAGTGGGGTTTTTTTGGCTAGCCACCTTAAAAAGCACTGCCTCCTAGTGTTAAAATAAAATTATATATTCTTTACCTATTACAATAAGATTAATTTTATATTGTTCTGTTGAAAATAAACCCCACATCTTCTGTGTAAGACAAATAAAACAACTTCTGTGTATTTAAGTGTTCTTGAAAAAGGCACTGATTTTATGGGACAATTCCAATGCCCAAACAAACAAATTGTGCAAACATCTTCTATTATACAAGGAAATTAAGACCATTTCCACAGCTAGCGATTGGTCCTTTAAGCCACTGTCTGTCAATGCGTGTTAAGAACTTAGGCTCAAAGATAATTTTTACACGCCAAAGCAACTTCATAAACTACATTGTGGCAATTCTCGAAACGGTTTTAAAAACAAATGCTGTCTAAAAATCAGAGTCCACTAAAATTGCTCTCAGTTCTCTAACTCTTCTGGAACAACTTTTCTTTGACATCTGCAGTGAATATAAAATCCCGGAAAAAGAATCTTGAAACTACAGGAGTATCTCATGCGGCCATCTCTAATTTAACGAAGTCAGCCTATTTGAGTGAAAGAATGCAACAAGCCTGATCAGACAGACACTATCAAAAGGTGTTTAACTCAGAGCTAATCTTTTGCTGTCTAACATGCACCAGTTAGGCCCCTATGAAGAAGGCACAACTAGATTCGTAACAAATTTCCATTTCAAATTACTAGGTCTCAGAGAGCAAACACTATCATCAGGAATTTCCAGAAAAGATGACCTACAATCTTCTGTTCATATAACACTCAGTCTTTATTAGGTTGTACTCTGGGAAATAGCTAAATCCTTTAGATACAGTAAATATCTACCCTCAAAATGTCTATTTGGGATTGAGAGTATCAGTGTTCACAGAATGGGTCAGGTTGGAAGGGCCACAGTGGTGTGTGGTCCACCCTCCCTGCTCAAGCAGAGCCATCCCAAGAGCACATGGCACAGGATTGCATCCAGATAGTTCTTGAATATCTCCAGCGAGGGAGACTCCAGAACCTCTCTGGACAATCTGTTCCAGTGCTTGGTCACTCCCAGAGTAAAGAATTTCTTCCTTTGTGTTCAGGCGGAACTTCTGTGTATCAGTTTCTGCCCCTTGCCTCTTGTCCTATTGCTCAGCACCTCCGAGCAGAGCCTGGTCCCTCCTCTGGCCCCTCCCTGCAGACACTGAGAGACATTGATAAGGTGTCCTCTTCTTGAGGCTGAATAGGCCCAGCTCCAGTCTTTCCCCATAAGAGAAACATTCCAGTCCCTTAATTGTCTTTGTTGCCCTGAGCTGGACCCACTCCAGGACCTCCATATCTCTCTTGTCCTGAGGAGTCCAGAAGTGGACACAGCACTCCAGCTGAGGCCTCACCAGGGCTGACTATAGTTGGGTTTTGTTTTGGTTTTTTCTCATTTCAGTCTTTCTGATTATTGAAATCTGACACTTGAACTAGCATTTTTTAACATCATGTAGTTCATTTATAAAACTAGGTAAGTGCATTTTTATAGAATGAACAAATTATACAGCATAAAAAATAACAACTAATCGAGACTGTAGCTTACAAAGTATTGCTCCCTACACCTAGAAGGTTAGGCTGATTAAATAGAAATATGATCAGTCCAGTGTGTGATATTTTTAGAGATTAATCTCCAACTTCAGGTAGGAAAAAAGAAAGTCAAGGGCTTTTTCAGTCACAGAAGATTAATTTCTGTGTTCCAAAAGTGCTATTTTGATATAAACACACTATTCTAACATTTCAATTGTTCTTCATATTAGAATAGCTAATTTCAGAATTTAAGCTGTGTCTTAAGCATAATACAGGGGTGCCCTCAGGTTTTGGTCTAATTATTTTATGTTATGTACTGAAGTATGGCTATAGTGAAACAGAGGTGGTGATACAATCCACACAATTTTTAAAATACTACAACAACAGAAATTCCTGTATTAAGACCACATTATCAGTAAGTCTTCCTTTTGCTGGGTCACAGGACTCAATAATTAACATCAAGGCTCTGACACTGAGTAAAGCCTCAGCTTTCATCTAATTCAGATGACCTCTTCAAACCTTCATTATAAGATTTAATTGCACTAATTAACAGAGATCAGAGTCAATTAGCTATTTGCAAGATGCACATCACATCACAAGGCACCTATGTTTGCAGTGATGCTGTATGACAGGAAACTAGATCAATAAATGTAACACAACACTTGTTTTCTTCCCCAAATGTGCATATCCAGATTTTGGATGCCTCTCTGCAAATGTTGTCAAAGCTGCTAAACCCAGCAAAAGCTCAGTAATGTTAAAGCTCTTTACAAACAGGAAATACTGGGGTTTTAGGTGTAACAAGAATGTCTAAAAAAAGCACCAAGAAAAATAGTAATAAAAAACCCCAACTTATCAGTGTCCTTTTAACATTCCAACATGAAGGATCAAACATCCTGCACAGCTACATTTTTAAATTCAGAAGATATTCTGAAGAAATAATGAAATAATGACGTTTTTCACACTGCAGACACTCTTCAATCTCTCTGTAAAATGCACCTTTGCCCTGCAGCTGTGCTGGACAGCAATAGCAGGCACAGCACCAAGGCTTGCATTCAGACCATAGAAGCTTCCCCTTGCAAGTGGCTGCAGTGCTGAGGCAGCAAAGGCACTAATCGGCCAGTCCTGTGCTTTGCACAACATTTGTTCCTTTGAATGCAGTGTAACCTTCTGTTCTCTATTAATTACAGGCTCAGTGACTGTTGGAATCCTGGGAAACCCAGGATTCCAGCAAGTGACCAGTAGTAGAAAAAGTCTCTTCACAGTATGTATAAAGTAATGACATCAATTAAAACAGTGGCTCCAACTTTCAGCTGAGCCAAGACATACCTAAATTAATGTGATCTTCCTATTGCTCCATTAGAATATGCACAGAAATACAATCCTAAATTGTGATACGTATTTTGTACTAGTGCATTGCAATGACCATTATTTAGGTATCCAAAATCTATCCTGAAGGCTGGCCTGAGCTTCCTTTGCCGGACCCAAATGTCTCAGTCCAGTTCCATCCTCATCCTTGCGAAGGAGCATAAGCAGAGATGCTTTCTCACACCCAGTGAGATGCTGCTTCTCTTCTCCTTGTTGGAACTGGGCAGAGATGAGAAGAGCAGCCAAGCAGCTGCACAACTGCAACAAATGCAATTGAGTGATCCCTTCAGAAAACTTTTCCCCCTATTATTTTCTAAAAACCTCAGCCAACGTCTTGTGTATTTTGCTTAATTTTCAGAATCCTTAAGTATGTTCATGAGAACCTTTCTTAGAAGAGCAGATTTCCATTATAAGTGATTTTAAGAGAAGCTAATACTACTAAAATTCAGGCGGAATTTATACTGAAAGATACTATTATATCTATTATATTAAAACCTCATTCTAAAAACTTCTCAAAGGAATCAGATTACATTCACAAGTCAAACTCATAATTCAGCTTCCACCATTCATGCCCACCATTTATGCCCATGTGCAAAATTTGCTCAAAGTTTGCAGTACTCTACATTTTACTCAGATAAGGAAGACTCAGGAGGTTTGGGGGATAGCGAGATGGAAGAATAGGGGCCTGTTAACTGGTCTTTATTTTCCTGAGTATTTTGGTATTTTTTATATTCCTGAATATTTTGATAGTATTTCCTCTAGGTGATCAAAAGAAAATGGATGGTGGAACTATTTTTTTTTTCCTGTATTAAAAAATAATAGTTACTCTAGATTACAAAATCATTAGAAATCTCTAAGGGGAGATACATGAGTAGTTTTGCCCTTAACTGCAATTGCTATAGATTAGTACTCCTGCTGGGAATACTCCTGTTTTCCCTTTTATATTATCTGGGAGGAGTAGATTAGGTGATCAGTCCTCAAGTTTTCTTTTAATCCACTAAAATCTCCTGTGCTTCTCAAGTTCCTCTCTCCTCACTGTCCCCCATTTATATTAAGCTGGAAAGTGGCTTTCTTCAGGATGCTATAATGTTAAACAGTCATTACTGGCATGACAATGTGATTTTTCCTGTCACTAGTGGAGTTTCAGTGGCTTAAAAGAATTGAAAACAACAATCAACCCAACAATTTTTAACCTCCCAACACTCAAATCCCCCCAGACAACGGAAACAACAACAAAAAACTTGCAAAAGACTTTCTTGGCACTACTAAGGGAATAATGCTATGTTGAAAGCGATAGGACTTGAAAATATTGAGAACATTAAGACTATTAAATCTACTATGCACAATATATAAATAATTTGAAAATAAAAAAAATTAAAATAAAATACAATTTTTAAAAGACTGATTCTGAGAGATAAATAAGGCCTGGGATTTCCCTGATTTCTGCTAAGCTACCCCTTCCTTAGGGACCTCTCCATCACAAAGAGAGGAAAAAAGACTAAAACCAAGATGAATGACACAGCTAGACTGAAGCGATTGTGTCCCAGAAGTTTTTTGCTCAACCACACGTTCCTGTACCAGGAATTTGACAACCAGTTAAAATGCTTGACCTGCATGCAAGAAAGAAGCATGAACATAGGATTTCTTCTCAGAGAAAATTTTCATCCAACCACTTAGAGCATCTATGTGTAGCATTCACTTCTTGGCTCATCTTGAATAAGATGACGATGCTCTCAGAAAAGCTTAACCTTTCCAGAAGAGCAGTAGAGGATGTCAAAGGTGAGTAAGGTTTCCATATACTAAACCACAGATTTTCTTGTGTAAAGTCCAAATTCTGTAAGACCAGCACAAACTTGTACGCCACAGTAAGACAACTCATTCTTCATAAAAGCATGTATCTTTTCAGCACAGGAAAACTCATGCTGGATGTTACAGGCTTAGGCCTCTATTATAATCTCAATCTCCATTACTTCTAGGAAAAAGGGTCAAAATTCTTTATGTGGTTCTTTATTTGTACACATTTCAGTCCTCCTGCCATTTTCTTACTTCTTTAGAAGAATGTTGTTATCCAAACATCTGGATCTGTTGTTTTCTCTGTAATATAATGAGCAATATTTTTGGGCTGTATATTCCTGTGGAAGTATTGTATTTGTCTGCAGCTACGTACACTTAACTGAAGGCAAGAGTGACAAGTATACTGCTTATGTTCCTTACACCTGATTGTGTCTTAACGTTTCTCATGATGAAGAACAGGACCAGCAAAGTCTATACACATTGTAAAGGCCTGTTGAAAAACTACTCACTTCATGATCTAAACTGCTTGCAATAACGGATTATCTGACTAAAACTCTAACATAAGTAGATAAATTTATCTTGCCTACAGGCATAAATGAGAGTGCATCAGCAAACTTACAATAATGTTTATCTATTGGTCTCTTTAACAGCTCAATAACATGCACTAAAGAAGCATTTTAATAAATTCATCTGCCTTTTGTAGTTCAGGGAAAGGAGGGAATGAAGGAGAAAATGCAGACATCTCCAGGTTTTGTGTAAGCCAACAATTTAAAAAGGGTCTATTACAGTACACTTGGCTCCTGCCAAACTACTCGAGAACCTGTCATATGGCATGCCAAGTTCTTTTAAACCTCTGAACAGGTTTATTATTACTGCTCTACAAAGTCTGCAACAAGTCTTGGCAGACCTACCACTCAGCAAGAGGAACACTAGACCAGATGTGTTTAGAATTCAAAAGTGCAAAGTTGCCATTTTCCATTTACAAGTCACCTTTCATCTTTTCAACTAACCTTTCAAACTATAGTCAATCCAGGGTCTTGCCTACTCTAGCAAGACAGATAGATGGAAATGTAATGAGAGAGTTCAGTTGTCAGGCTAGCTCTTCATGGGCCAAAACCACTTTTCTGGTACATTAATTAGCCTTTTGGTAAATCTAACTGAAGACAAACTGAAGTGACTAAATGCCGTTGGGCGGCAGAACTATGGTGCACATATATACACTATTTCAGATAATATTCACTGCAGCACTGCCTGGAAGACGTATGTAAAAACACACACACACATCCAGATTAATTCTGGATGATCTTTCCTCTATTCCATATTCCCCCTTTCTACCTCAGAGTCCCCAGAAACATCAGGACTGACAAAAATATCATGTTAGAAGTGGCCATGTCACCAATCCTGACCAAATGATCAGTGATAAGAATTTCAAAATGCCACAATTATTAATTTTCAGATGGTCATGTAATGTAATACTGCAGTAATTTATTAAATTGCTTTTTTTCAAAAGAGTTTCTGGCTCACAGAATCAAGACAGAGAGAGCTTAAGAAAGAAAATTAACAATTAAGATTCCAGAGTATAATTCTTTTGATAACAATGACAGCTCTATCAGGTTCAGGACATTACTAATCAGAATAGATGAGATTTTTTCATATAAGACTTATGTCTGTGGCTTGTGGAGGCTAAAGGCTTCCCAGAGGTTTAGAAAACTAGCTAAGATACAAACAATATCACAGTATTTCATAAAGTGCAAGCATCAATACATATCTGAGAATTCACAACAGCATTTTCTGAAAAGAAAACATGTATTTTCTCACCTGGAATTCTTTACAAAGATGCAGTTCTCTTCAATTCGAAGTGATCACATAACAAAGAGTATATTTTAGTAAATAATTATAAAACTGAGGTAAAGTACTACACTGAATGCACATTAATAAAGGAGTGAATTAATCCCTGAAATATGTTGCCAGAATGAATATCACAAATTACAATGTTTTTTGGTAATGTGTGAGATTTTGGGTTTTGGTTTGCCTTTTTTTTTAAATGGGTGTGTTTATGTGTGCATGAATTTCACATCATTTTGCTAAGTATTGTAACAAAGGACAAAACACCAAGAAACAGCCAGAGAATAAAGCATCGGTAGTTGCTCAACCCCAAAGTACATACATTTCAAAACATGTCATTTACACTTTTGAAGAAAGCTTACCTCACAAGGAATAACTGTTGAAATAGGCTAGGTTTCCTTTCAGGCACAAATTGCCCATTTGCTATAGGATACGTAGACGCCACAGTATTTCTCAAGTGCAAGAAGCTGTGCCTTCACCAGAAACAATGATAATATCTTCAGAAAATGTGTTTCCCTGTATTTTGCATGCTACTTGTCTTTCATCAGACAAGTAAACATTACATAACTTAAAAAATTGGACATAAATTGCATTCTCTAGAAAACAGCTCAATATGATGATCAGTTCTCAGAAGCAGCTAAGAACACACCATAGAGCTTTCAGAGTTTGACTTGTTTGTTTTGAAAGGACAGTTTCTAGCAGAGTAGCTATAGAACAGTATAATGAGCACAGAGTTTCACGCAGCAATGGATCAATGTTAATCTACGATCAACAAGCATTTTTATGTAAGGTCCTAGCAACTTCAGATGATTTTGAATTATTCACCAATACCCAACAAACTTGGCTGAAGAAGCCTTCCAGCCTTCTTGCTTACTGGTGGCATTTGCATGACAGTACTCTTCCACACCATACCTACACAGCCAGTATCTTTGAGAACTTCAGCAGTGTAACACCTTGGAGCACTGAATCAGTATTTCCATTTAGATCATATGCATGGGCCAGAGAGTTAAGCCGAAATCCTAAACAGCAACATTTACAAACAAGGAGCATGCTTCTACAAACTAGACCATTTCAGCAAAGATGCCCTCTAACAGGATGGCACTATATAGCTGCATTACCTTGTCTAGCATGGCAACCCAGGACATTATGTAGGCATTCTACTTCTTCCTAGTACAAACCAGTATGAGTTGCTCAAATGTGGATGACCTTATGGAAATAAGAATCACACAGTTGGTGCTCTCAATAGCTTATGTACACCTATGTTCATCTTAATGACAAAGATCAGCAGTTGGAAAGGTCATGACTGAGACCTCCCAGGATGATGAAGAAGAGCAGCTAATCACGCCACAAGTTATGCAACTGCTGGGGGGGGAGTTCAAAAACCAAAGCAGATAGCTACAAAGACAGGCCCATGTACAACAGATAGATATCTATATAACTGTAGGGATAAATACTTACCTGTATGCACAGGAACATCAGACAGCGCCAGACACCCTTCTCCTCAGGGGAAACTCAGAACCATGAGACGCTGTGCATTTTGCTTTACATGACCACCATATACCTTTCTATACACCTCTGAGGTGAACACTGGGATCTGACTCAGAGATTGATGAATGTGAGATTATCCATGTTAATATTCTGATAACATTATGTCAATGAGGTGAAAGGATAGGCTTATAGGAAACAAAGAGGGAATATTTCTATGGATCAAACAGAATTTTGGAGCAGGAAACTCACTGGACAGAAACTCCTTTTACACAGGAATTTTTCCACTTGGGTCATGTAACTCTACTAATCAATAAGTAACTTTCTGAAGACAGTCAAAGAAAAAACACACATTGCAAAACATGCCATAAAATGGGAGTTGCTTCTTCTGATGATATGATGAAATATTCCAAATGACACAAATGTCCTCCTACAAACCTTTCTGAACCTAATGCCAGGACATATTGGTTACTGCTTGTCAAGTTCATTTTCTCCTTTCAACAAGCACCTCATACAAAAAAGATTCGTATTAATTAATGGTATTATTCCACAGCAACTTCCTTTACACAGTCACAACAAAGATCTGTCCCATCCTAATGAAATTACGTAAAATATGCATCCACCTTAGTTGCACAACACCACCTAAGATGGGCTTTAAATATGCTTCTTTTAACAAGTTTTTTTCTGAAACTGCATGCTTTTTTTAAATTTTTGGTTAATCAAAAAAATGAAGTTGCCTTCTTCAGTTTAAGAAACCTGTTTTCATGGTCTTGCTGCTTTTTATCTCCTTAAAGGAGTTATTAGCATTATTCAGAGAGATAGTTGATAAAGAACATTTAACTGTTTAACAATACTCAACAGACAGTTGATTATAGAAAGACATGTCAGTGCACATATGGCAGGCGGATAAATTATGCACATCTGGATTACTTTTGGCAAGAAACACAACTAAGTGTCTAACGCCAAGTTTAGCAATCTGTCACTATCAATATGTGCATTTATTTAAAGACGTCAAGGATTCAAAGTCATAATTTCTATTTCTTCATAAAAGTTCCAGCTCTTCACGAGATGGCAAAACAGGTGACAAAACACATTGCTTAAATTGCCAAAGGCTGTATAAACAGGGAAAATTTTTAACTTACCATGTTTATAGGAGTAGCCAAATTTTCAACTCAACTCTATTCTTCACCAGTTAATATTAGTATCTAATACAAAAAGTGGGTATATAATCAAGTTCTGAATACCCAGCCTCAAAACTTACGTGAAAATTTGCTACTTTCAAAGAAAATGAAACAATATGAATCTATCAGAAAAGTTTCAATTACGACCTTGTTTGTACAGTAACTGATTATTTTTTGTGATAGTTTAATGAGAAAATATACCCATATCTAAATATATTGCCCAAAATTAAGTAATAGATTTAGCAGTACGGAGAACTTACAAGCATAAAGGCAAGCATAAAAATGAAGGCTGAGAAGTTATGCTTGTTCTTAATTCAAATCTAAGATAAGTAACCAAAACAGAAAAGTACAATTGATACAGATTAACATTTGCTACAGAAAGCAATAGTTGCATGTAAAAAAAAAATATCAAAAAGCCAGCGCAATTTTTTCTCAAAGGAACAGAGAGAATGATCAACAAGGCCTTTATAAATCCATAAGTATATTAAAAATATGAAAATCAAAATAAAATTTTGCGGCAAAAAGCCTACTTGCTTTCTTACACGTTAAAATCATTCAGCTTATACTATACAAAGGGAGAAGGGAAAGAAGTAATACCACTATAATTTCTAGTGTAAAAAAAACTACAAAAAGCTACAGTCAGAATTTCAAGACTACCCATCGCTTAAAAGAGGGTGAACACCCCTGAGCCTGATGGTGCTGTTTCTTTGCTATAAGAAATTCCACTCAGGTTTAGCTCAGTGATCCTACTAGACTCATCCACAGTCCTCTTATGATTTACATCTCTGAAGGCAGTAAAACCTCATTCTGTCTCACACTGGGTAGATGTATGGAGAGGCAACATTAAGCCTGCATAAATAAATTTAACTTTTATATTCATATTAATACATGAATACATGAAAAATAGAAACGTAGTTGTAACAGAGCCTTAATTACATTCACAAGAAATTTAAATTACTTGAGATAGGTAATAACATTTATTCCAAATACTTACTCAAAGTTATATTGATATTTGCCATACCAAAACACAAGAATTTCATTATATATTTCAAAACCTAAAATCTTGGCATATTTTCTATAAAAGTATAAAAGCCTTTTGTATTTTATTTCACACACACACAGAGGTAAGCAAGCAACCACAACAATTTAAATTTTAAAAAATTAATTGACTCGCCACCTTATTGAACACTGTATCTGCAGCTTTGAGTGAGTTTTAACCTAGCCAAACATAAGAAAGAGAAGCTGAAAGAAACCAGTGAAGAGACAGTAGAATTATCTGCCTTCCTGATAAGCAATTCCTCTTCTGGTAGAGGAAAAGGTATTGCACTGTTGGGGTTACTGGGACAACAGATTTCATACCAGCCTCGGGACAAACACATCAGGCAGGATGAATTCACCCAGATCTTTGAGAGTTTCACTTAAGATGGATTTTTGTTTGTCTTTTCATTTGTACTTTCCTGCTAGTTCACCTTTGAGCGGATAACAGTACCTGCTTCTTACCATAAATAATCTACTTCTCTTGTCTCCAGTACCTCTAAAATTTTCACTCTTCTTCACAAGTACTCAAAGTAAATATGCAAAATTTGGCACAGGCACTTCCCACCACAGAAGGAGCTGAGATATTCTCCTGACAAGCATGCATAGGGCAATGTTTTAAGCAGATGATTAATTAAATCAAACTGAAAATCTCTTTAAAAGGGTAATTGAAAAGGGTTGCTTACTAGTACAAAAATCTTGAACAGCACTGAAATGGGTAAACACCAAGCTGAACAGTCACCGGTTAGGTATTGACAACATAATAGTTTACACTCCCTATTGAGCACTTGACATGAATTACTTACATGCCAGCTAAAATAAATGGACATAGAACTTGATAACTTCAGTTTTACTATATTTCACTTTAAAATTCTTTTAGCAGATTGGCAATAGTTTATACCATGTAACAGAGGCTTTTTCTTTGCATAAATATGTTCAGACTCAACCATGTTTCCCCATGTCTAGACACACTGAAATGTCTTGAATGTTGAACTCTCTACCAGCAGAGGGGGAACCTCTATTGTGATTTCTTTCTTTCGCTACTTAAAGGCAATCACAATCTTAAAGGCAGACTTCTAAATCCATTATTTAGCTTCTAGTGCATTCTTTTTACAAACCTCATGTATAGGAGTAAGTTAATACTCCTAATTCCCATGGGCATTCAAGATAGAAGACTCAAATTGGCTGACTGTGCTTTTTGCTTTGATCACATCATGAGACAGCATTTCTAAAGCTACTTCTATAATTTTAGCATATACCAGCATGACTGTATGTTAAGAGAACTGTATATATTCAGATTTTTCTTGATCCTCATTTTAAATTACCTCTTAGCAATTTGTATAACTCATTTCACTGTCACAATCTTTTACAGGTTTTTTTTGTAGTGAAGAAAGTTCTTCTTTCACAAAAATCAATGTTTCTTCTCCTTGTACTTGAATTTCCAAGCTATGTAAAACTACGTATTTCATTACCATTCAGAGAACTTATAAGACTCTTCTATATGGACATAAGCTGTAGAACAGAAATACATACTCCCACAAAGTCTTATGCAGCAAGTCAACAGCAAATATAAGAAATGAACCTGTATTTCATACATCTCAATAATTGTAATGACTTCTTCTACTATGGTTAATTCTCACCTTAATTTCTTGCCCCCAAAGGACCCCCTTGGATTAAAAAAAACTGTATTAGTTATTAGTTAACAAAACAATGGGTCGCTAGCTCTTATGCTCAGAAAACATTATATTATGTTATTCTAACTGTTAAAAATAAAGTCTCTTTCTGACAATAGCAACTGAAAAATTGGACAGTGGGCATTTGCTGGAGAATCCTCAAGGTGGAAGATTTACACATAGAAGCAACTTTTGAATTAAAATATTTTAAGTACATTTAAGTTTTATTTCATTTATGTACTTTCATTTACATCAGCCACAAAAATGCTCTAGATTGGAGTTATCATGAAACAGTATTAGGAGATATAAAACAAGAAACACAGATCTAATGCAATTCAAGAAAAGATTGTAAACAGATTCCTTTTTTTTTTTTTTTTTTAAGGGCAAAACATTTTAAGGGCAAAACATTTTTCTCACTAGAAGACAAGTGCCAAAAAAAAAATAGAAAAAAAATCTAAATAAAATATCTAAATCCCTGTCTAACTTTGCCAAAATCAAATCTGAGACCTTACATTGTGCTCAAACAAAACTTTGATCATAAATTTCTTTTCAGAGACCAAAATGAATGACAATGGGAAAGCAGATTTCTATGGCAGGCAGCTCTGTTAAAGCTTTCAATAACCATGTCAGCTCCCAGGGGCTTTAATTTGCTTCTGTGGTGGCCTTTGTTTTTATCTTTAAAGAATTCAGTAACTACATGACATACATGTACTTAATTTTTTTTTTCCAGTATTCTTTGGTAAAATTCTAATTGCTCTCAGACACATATTTCTGAGGGATGATGGTCACCAGAGCAGATTTGCAGAGCACCACAGACAGGTGAGGATCTCAGCCTCTGACAAGGAGTCCCAAATGCTGACAATTTCAATTCTTTTGGGGAGGTGAACAGGCAAGCACAGCTCTAATTTTCTGCTTTTTAGTATTCTTCTTTCCACTCAATGCTTGGTGACATTAGCTGGCACACCCTGTCTGTCAATATTTTTTTTTTTTCTGCAGAAGTAGTTTCATGGGGGAAAAAAAGAAAGAAAAGGAATTTTCTAGGCCTCTAGTTTGCTTTCCTCCTCTTCATCTCTTCTCCCTTGTTATTTGCCTCTTAAACTTAAGATGAAAACCTCGGGTCTGCAAAGACAAGCAGAAGCTTACTACTGCATGACAAAAAAACCCCTCTTGTATTTTTTAACAATAGACTGCCAGCCTCAGGAACAGACTACAAGAGACATGTAGTTTGGCCCTTCTAAGGCAAAATTTAGATACTATGTATAAATAATATTTTCCTAGTGTTATGAAATACAAAAAAGCTGCTATGGCCCTAAAATATAGTACCATAGTACAGGAAAACCTTGCAGGATCTAGCACCAAGCACACAATTTAAAGAAGTAAAATGGAGTGATTAGAAGGGTTGTATTGATCCATGCTTGTCATAGAAAATTATGATGATAAAGTTTTATTTTGGAAATTTTCCTCAGCGCCTGAAAGCTCGTGGTGGTGATAGTCATAAGTCGTCCTCCGCAGGATCAGCAAGTATTCCACTCACAGGGCAGATAAGGCCAGGCTGGGTGATGCCCTGAGTAATCTGGGCTAGTGGCTGGCACTCCTGCCCACGTCAGCAGGGCTGGAACTGGAACCTTTAAGGTCCGTTCCAACCCAGGCAGTTATCATATTCTGCCATATCTAGAAAACCAAATTAAAGTCAGAGAGGTTTTAATTAATAAGGTGCCAGAACCAAATTCTTTTTGAAAGACTTTTAACAGCCAAGAAATAAAAGACTTTCAATAGCCGAGAAGTAAAAATTCACTCAACAAGAACAGACTTCAATTTTCCTCTTATGAGCAGAAATTTAGACTTTCAGAGTAGTTTTGAGTAAGACAGTTATAAACATCCTGGCGAGGAATAATCACATCTGTCCCAGAAAAAAAAAAAAAAAAAAAAAAAAACAACAAAAGTTCCAAAAAAACCCTCTTTTGGTACATGCACNAAAAAAAAAAAAAGCTGCAGATATGAAAACATTTCACTATTTCTGAACACTGCACAAAGCATCTATCTAATCAAGTCTGAAGATGCGAGAGAGAAAACTGTGATAGAGGTTGTGAGACTGATGGTCCTGATCAGTCCTATCACTATCCCTATTGTAGAGGGAGGGTAGTTGTCCAGAGTGCAGTCAGCTGAAAAATGGTATATTTGTGGAATCCTGTGGTGTTTTGCAGGATTTCTGGCAGATTTTTCCCGTATTTCAATAGAACTACATCAGTTTCTTGGTGAGTCTTTTGTGGAGCACAAATAGCAAATTCCTTTAATAGGTACAAGGTTGCCACACACTTCAAGTAGAAATACTTTATAGCAGTCTTCAACAAAACTCCCATTGCCTTCTGAAGTGCGTCATTGGTCTAAATTAAGAACTAAGTAACTGATAAAGCAACACTTAAGTTCCACAAAAGAGACCTGGGATTCAGATTTCAAGCTTTCTTTTCATGGGTAGAAAAATACAGAATTTTATCAAAGTTTGCAAACAACTGAGCAAGCTAGCTGACACTACTTTTTGAATATTAATAAAAATTAAAGAATTGTTATCTAAAAGCAATTACATTCTTCATGTATATTTGTGCTAATAGTCTGAATAATTGCCTCAAGAGTCTGACTTAGTACTTCTGAAATACTTCCAAATAGAAACAATTTCTTTTTATATACAAGATGAATTAATACTCTATTAAGAAAATAAAGTCAAGCAAAAGAAAATGGAAACAACTGAAATAATCTAAACAGTAACAGGAAATTTGAAATCTCTAAGGTAAGGAGAATTATGGCCTTCAAGTTACACACTAGCAAAATGACCATGGATTATTTCTGCATTCTCTAACACCATAGCTGAATTGACAAGGAGGAAAATGATCACACAAATAGAGAATATTAAATCATCATAGTTCTCAAAAAACATTAAACTCAGAGAATGATTCCACTGTTCTAGGACAGACATCCTTCATAGGAAAATACTAATACTAACACATACCAAAATGGATGAAGCATGCAGAGTAATTTCTTTACGACAGATAACTATTTAGAAGATGCTCTATATTACCTATGTCTCAGGAAGTTCAAGAATGGCACTTCAGAACTTGAAAGTGCTATATTTATTTCCAATTATTACAATAAAAGATAATACAAACTGATATCAAAGAAATCAAAATCCTTTTCAAAGGGTCAAGAAAGATTTTGCATGACACAATGTTGAAGTGTCAAGAGAACATCACTACCTCTTTCAATTAATTTGCAGCTATTGCTCTCCAACAATGTCACTTTGTAACCTGTTGGTTACAAAGTGACATTATAGTTATATAAGTACACTAAAAGTACACTAAAAACTATATTTTTAATATAAATTCAAAATTTAAACTCAATTTTAATTCAAAAAACAAAATTAATTTACAGATGCATGAAACAACCTAGTATGTTTTGGCAGATTTTTCCAGCATTTCATGTTCTTTAGTCAACTAACACAGTGAGTGCCTGGCAGATAATCCTGAGGAGGGCAAGTCAACTCTTCTTTCATTGCCTGATCACAATACCCTGACAAAACACACTGTATTCTCAAGCACTTCCAGTTACCCATTGCAGGTTCTTCAGATACAAACTCTCATTGGAATCACCAATAATTAAAAGGCCATTAGCTTTGTGGTTGTAGCTAATAAGTCTACCAGTGCTTAAATTACTGTAAAATTAATAGCAGACTGCTTCCTTACCTCAGAGATGACAAGCAATTACATTAAAAGACTGACATGCTCCAATACTAGACTACTATTTCAGTTAAACAGGTAAGTACAGGGAGCAAGATGCATGAAAAAAACCCAGACATTCTTCTAAAAACCCTAAAGGAAGGCTGCAGCGTAGCTACAGATGTAACTGTAGTCATCTCTGGTATAACGACTTAACACCTGAGGTCTCTCTTTAATTCAGATTTTGTAAATATGAGAAGAAAATGGAGTAGAAAGAACAGAACCACAATTATGAATCGGAAATTTCCTGAGAAGGGCAGTTCTGCAAAATATTTTGTATCCAAGAAGCTAGATTTCCAGTCTCCCATCTAGCATGCTTCTACCTAGGACAACAGTCAAGTTTCTCCTCTTTCATTATATCTGATTCCTCCCTCCAGCCCCTCTGTGTCTGAACTGTCTCTGTTTTAGGGCTCAGATACATATGCTACTTGTTTTGTCCTAAAATGCCTTAGGGACATTCAGAGCCGTGCACATCCTGATCAATACTACACAGAAGAGGATTTAAACACCAGACCATGACTGAACCAAACTAACACGAAGAGGCCCCACATGCCCCACTGCCAGGCATAGGAGATTTTTTAATTCTCTCTCAGCCAGGTTGTACCAAAAGTGGAGACAGTGCTTTGCCATCCTTTGAATGCAGTCCACTTCTGCAGAATTCATCCCTCTGCACAAGGGTCAGGGATTGATGATCTGATGCCTTCTACATGCCCAAAAAACATCAGCCAAACCCTGAGCTTTACTACACACAAAAGCAGACCCTTTGAGCTTTGACTCAGTTTGGTTACTAAAAGACTGTAAGTATATTCCTAACTAAACCCTGTTGTCAAGTAAATATCAACAAACCAATATGTAACAAAACAAAAAAACTTAATTAAATGTTCCTGATTTCAAAACAGGCAGTTCTTCAGTCAATAAACATTTCTTCTAATGCTACAAGTAAGTGAAAGGTGACTAACAGGCAAAAGACTTTTTAAATGTCTGGCAAGTTTGGAGAGGGTTTGGAAGGAATAAGCTTGCCAGAAACTTCTGGCAAGCACACTCCCTACAACAGCCAGCAATGGATATCCAAGCATGCATTTTTGCTTCCTTTCCCAGACATAGTATTACCACCCCCACCTTCTAATTTATTCAGGGAAAGGGTGGCATTATTGAATTTGTTTTCTTAGTTAAGCAAAATTTTTTCCTATTGCAGAAGGAATGACTTCCAAATGGAGAGGTAGCCAAATACATCTGGGGAACATTTTAAGCCCATTTTACAGGTACTAAAAACTGAATTGTCAGAGTCCATTGGCAGAACATTACACTTCACTTTTATGCAACGTATTAGCTACTGCATTCCCAGTTCAGGACAGTTTGAGAGTTATACTTCTCAAATATAGCCCTGAGATGCAAAAAATGGCTTCAGAGAAATGTAAGAAGGCACACCCATTTTCCTTAGAAAAAGAGCACCTGCAACTACTTTTATATTTTGCTTCTTCTGCTTTGCTAAATTTTGTGTTTGCATCCTATCCATGACATGGATTAAGCCATAACTGCTTCACACTGTTAAGGATTTTACAGTGGATAACCCATGGGAACTATAGCTTAACCCGAAGGAAGGTTTTGCTGGAGGTTTTATACCATGACAATACAGATAAAAAGGAAAAACTTCTAATGTTGCATTCTAGTGCCTATATCAAAAGTTAACATCTCTGTCTTACAAGAAATGCTTTCTAAAAATGCAACTATGAACTAGAAAAAAAAATTTCCAAAAGCTCACATTTGGCTATATCCCCTCTTCTTTTCTGAGCTGCCTTTCTGAAGCAAGCAACAATATTACCATCAAAAAAGAACTTAATCTTTTCACATAATACCTGGCAAGTTTATGTGAAAACAATTTATGTGGCAGCAAACTTTCTGTGTTTTTTAAAAGTGTTTCCAAGCACCAAACTGCAAAAACTATTCACATCTTAAGGAAACCTAGGAAGAGAATATGAAAATTTCCCTTTTCTTCAGATGGGTAAGTAATATTTACTCTTCCAAAGCCTGTGACTGGCAGTATCCATAATCTACTCTTGGACTGACTTTTTTTTATAAGCCAATTTTGAAATACTGCTCCAGTGTCTTGATTCCTAAACACACACCCGCAAAAATTAGTCCAGCAAGATGACATTAGTCTCTTCTCACTGCCCAAATGCTTTGTAATAAGCAGATTGGCGGAGATGACTTAATTCAGACACACTGAGTAACTGAATAATTAAATCAAATAGAAGAGCTAATAAAGAGTGCATAGAGACTGCACAGACAACATTATTTAGGGAATGGAGAAAGTCAATAGAAAGAGAATAGTAGTAAGGCTTAAATGCGCCTTGACTCAGTATTCTGATTTGTTAAACATTTTCCCATCATTTTATGCCCTAATAAGTTTCCATTGACTAACATGACCTAAAGCTACAGAGAAAGCTAGCTGAGCACAGAGTTTCCTAGAATGTATCTCCACCAAGTTGCTGCAACTAAATATCAGTTAAAATAACTGAGAAAATGGAAGCATACATACCACAGCAAATTTTTTTGAGACTAGTCTCTGGGTATAGTAACGATTAAGCCACTTTGAACAACATGCTGTTTCAAAAAAAACGAATTCTATTTCAAATTCTAATAATAAATGAATTTTACAATGTGTTAAAAACAGCAGTGACATACTGGGAAATTAGTTGAGAAACGCAGCACTGGATATAAAAAATGTACTTTGTTACCCACATTCAACTGTCACTTAAACCTCAGGTTATCAGGAGGTTAAACTATGTACCATAGATTCACTGTAAACAAAAGTTGACCAAGATAAACCAAAAATAACCTGGCACCACATATTAATACATAATCTTATACAAGTTAAACCCAGACATTAATACTCAATGTGAACACTGAAGCCTGACATGCTGTTGTCTTCTCTTCCCTTCAGCCAAGAAGAGACACTCCCTTAACGTGAAATTATTTGAATGATCAATGGGAGCACAGTCCCTGAAATGATGTAAGAAATACAGACTTCACTATGAGTCAGTTGTTCTCAGCTGTTTAATTTCACGTATTTCTACTTGCAACAAGACACAAGGATCAAGACAACAACCTCTGTCTATGCAGTACACTCTAGAACTTAACACAGTTACATGGCAATAGTGAAAACCTGCCTTTTGACAGCCAACAGGAATAAGAATCTATTAGTGAAATTTCTGGTAGCAGACAGAAAAAGGTACCTTACCCCTAAGACCACCCATTTGTTTTATTACCTACTGCTACAATGAACAATGATAATATAGCTAAAAGCTGCACTTCGATTTTCACTCAAGCAGCCAGATCAGAAATAGCAACGATGAGAGTTTGCTATGAGTTAAAGGCTATCAATTCAGCTGCTTGTACTCTTCAAATAATGGAGAGTCAGGTCACTGCCAAGTAAGTGAATGAAACACAAGAGTAAATGTCAATTCAGGAATAGGTAGCTTAAACTTTTTGGGTTTGTAATTGCAAAGCAGCGGGCTGTTAAGTCCAATTCAAATGCTCAGAAGCAAGCTTTAATATTAGGAAAAATAACTCTTTAGTACATAAAGACAATTTTTATGTCTGTCTGCATTTGTAAATTTAAGATAAATCTATGCCTATAACAACACCAAAGGCATGAAGATTAATGTTCACTCCAGGAGAAACAATCAAGGATTCAAGGGAAAAAAGTACCATAACATGCTGCAGAAGATTAAAAATCTACATTCCTGGGCAAGTAGTGCTAAAATTTTATTTTTATATACATATGCATATCTGTATATACATATGTGTGTGCATTTAATGAACACAAATAAAAATTATATATTATACAAACACGTGTACACATACACTCCACAGATCTCAAAATAAGCCGCACGGGCACATAATTAAGGGGTCCCCAGGGCTCATAAAGAAAGTGCAACGACCTTGTTAGTGTTTGGCCTTTCTTTCGCACCCAGTCTCATTGTAAAACAGTCAACCATGAAAGTACTTTAAAAAGCTGGTTTTCTTTTTATTTACAGCATGATTTTATAATGTACCATTCATGTTTTATAGAAGCTGGTACTTCTGTATATCTTTCTGCCAAATTCAACATGAACCACAAACTTTCTAATTTACAACTTTCAGAAATTTGAATGCTTTTGAATACCAGGATTTTCAACTTTGCAATTTAATGACAACCCTGCCTTTGGCCTTTCCTGACCTGTTGTGAAGTAAATCAGGCACACTAATGTGGGCTAACAAGTCTTTTTCACACTGTTCGATCACCCTGCATCTTTTTTCTCAGCAGACACCGCCTCTCTCCCACTCTCTGTCTAGCCATCCTCCCTCAAAGCAAACAAAATGGTCACTGTAACCCTGCATTACTGCTCATTAGATCACAGGTTAGTCAAGTGGAACTGCCCGAGGTTCCCAAAGGAGAGCTATACTTCAAAAATCTGTCCATGTCAAATGAAGAAAAAACCCCTGAGCGTGGGGTCACCCAGATCAATGATCAAAAGAGACTGAGAATAGTGGAGGGAAAAAAAGAGGAAAAAAAAAAANAAAATAGTAGTAGACCCTTTCAACTCCGAGTCTTAAAGCAGGATTAAAGTTGGTTGACAGAAAAGAGGAAAAAAAAAAAAAAAAAAAAGCCCTTTTTTGTAAAAAAACAGCCTTCTGTATAATAAATCAGAATAGAAAGATACTAAGCTTTTTCTTCCCCTTTAACAACAGTCCATTTTGGCTTTAAAATGTTTTTCTCGTTTTTCAGAAGATTTTATAAGAGTAAGAGTATTTTTAAAGTGTTAAGAGTGAGGTTCTCATAAAACAAACTTACTTTAAGAAAATTAGCAAGAGGAATAATAATGGAAGGTATCGGAGATTTTCTCTGCATCCCATAAATATTTAGTACTCCAAAACAAGTCAACATCAATTTTCATTCAGTTATGACTTTGATTTAAACAAACCATACATTCTGAACTTCATGAGAAATGATGCAGGTAGCATGTCCACAAACAAAGGTAGTCAAGCAAAACTACATAGTTTGAACTCTTCTGGTACATGACAGATGTGCAGGCACGTGCAATACTTCAAGAATGTGCAGTACCATTTCTGTAGCCTCTGTTCATCTTTTAAGTACATAGGGCAATTTAGTAGTAACAACCACAAAAACAAAAAAGCCCAAACCAAATAAAAATATTTTAAAATACAGTAATAATTTTAAGTAATAAATTTTGATACACAGAACAGACCAAACTACTCAATGAAGAGTACTGTTTCACAAGGTTCTGTGCACACATATAGATACCACACGTATAACTCTGCTTATTCAAAATGAATTATGTATTTCTAAAACAACAAACACACAGTGTCACTAATGAAGACACTGTTGCAGCTAAAGGGACCTGATTGTTTCCTGCAATATTGGTGACAGAGCATCCCTTCGTTTACAGCTCTGAAAAGATTTCTTTTCCTGCCCTAGAGAGTAACTCAAATTTCACTCTCTTGCTCCCTTTATCCTCAGCCATGAGCAAAGGCATAATTAGGAACAAGGAACAAAGGTAAACAAATTGGAACAGAATATTTGTAGTAGATTTGTAGTTAATATATGGTCTGTTGTAAAAGCATTACTGCAACAGAATGTCATAGGAAAACAGAAGCTATAGGAAATCAAAGGAAAGAAATCCTTAAAGTACTTAAATGTTTCGTGTAATGTAGTAAACAATTTCCTAGCATTTATTACCAGAGTAAAATAAAAACCAAACTGAGACTGTAAATGCTGTGATAATACATGATGAAAAATATTGAAAAGAAGTTTACAGAATAAGCTTGTATTCCCAGAGAGACGGATGGAACAGCTTATTTTTAAATAAACAATGCAATTGTAGCAAATATGTAACAATAACGCAGTAATCCAAATTATCCACCAATATACATACGTGCGGATGAAATGAACAGTCTTTTAAGTAAAGCTCATTCACTAGTGCAGGTTGGGCTTTTTGCTGTTTTTTTTTTTATCAGTTTGCTAGATGCCTCACACTGTGTATTAATACTTGAAATGAAACTTCAGCATGCATTAACTTTAAAGATGCCCACACATTAATAGAGTCTTTACTTTTAAGACAGAATTAATACAGCACAGGCTTTCTGACCCTTTCAACTTCGCACCTAATCAGAATCTGAACAACTAAATATAACAGAAAATATCCGAAAAATCAAAGATACTGAGAAATATGTAGTCATAGCTATGGATTATCCAGCACACCGTCAATACTCTATTTTTGAATACAGTAGGAAAAAACATAAGGATGATGTGTGTAAATCTGGATAATAAATGAAGACCTTTTCAAGTAAAAAAATTGCTTAAATTTGCCTTTTTTAAAAAATATGTTATCTAGTTAATTTGTATGATCCTTCACAAAGTTCTAACTCACTAATTCAAAATTTCAGGCAGTTCAGATTCTAACAGAAGAAGTTACTGTTTCATGTCAGACTACTGTAATAGATTTTCTAAACATTTAAACTATTCTGAGAAAACATTTACACTTATAAAGATTCCAGCATGACTAATGATATGCTGCAGTATCAACAAATCATCATTAGAATAATGTCGCTATATTCAAAACCCTGCTTCTAGTCTTATGAAGACGATTGTTCCCAGATGCTAGAGTGGATATTTCATGTTTCTTCAGAAGCATGTCTGCATTTGCTGCTGAATCACTGCAAGAAGCGGATGGGAAAATGGTTTCCTCTTTTTGAACCAAATGTCATTATGCACTGAACAGAAGTGGTTTCTGAGGAAATAATGAACACTGTTCTCAGCCTACATTGCTATAGAAGAAGGCCTTCAATGGGTCCAATTTTCTTTAAGAAAAATCTCTGAGTACTGCATCCTCATCGTCCCTGAACTGTGGGGCCTTTCACTACTTTTGAATTTGCAGAACTCCATTCCATTCTTCATTTTTGTTTGAACCCCCAGAACGCTCTCTACTCATCTCTTCTGCTTTACTGCCAGTAAAGTCTTGGGAAGTAACAGGGAAAGAAGTGCATGAGACTTGTCACCAGTCCCCTTCCATTCCTCCTGTTACTCCTTATCTCTGCTTCATTCCATTTGCAAAAACAACAGTGTCCTGTCAAGTAATCAAGCTCATAACAATCTTTCATTTTTGGCTTCCATCACACCCAGAGAGCATCCAAGATTCTTCCAGGAGTATAATGGCTTGAAAGAATCCCAGGGTAAAAAAAATGAGTTCAAAACTGAGAATGGGTAGGAAGGTATTTAATCCCACACCAGTATGTGTTTCCTTCCTGGCCTTTGACAACCATAGCATTGTTTCAGTAACATCCACAACACTGATGCATAGATGATCCTTTCTCCATTCTGTCACTTGGAAACACGTAATTGTTTCATGAATTCCCACATATACGCCAACATCTCCATGTCCAGAGGTTTATGGTTCGTTTTTGCTCATAGGAATTTTATGCTCAAACATCTAAAGGAGATTCAGCCTCTGACGGGCCAATGATGCCTCAATTTTCAGGTTTGCCTTCCCTCATGCTGCAGCTCATATTCAAGAGAAATTCTCCTCAAGCATCTTCAGAAATGTTGAGTTTCATAAGGAACAGAAAGCCTCCCATACTCAGGCTGAGCTCTGAGCACCTCCTATATGATGCAGTTTTTAAGAAACTCTGCACACACATATTCCCAGCAAGGTGTTCAGGGCATTGGTAACTACAAACAATATTAATCTATGCTGCATCACAGTGCAGGTCGTACTGATGAAGCTAAAAATTTTCTAGTTTTGTGGCAGATAACTAAAATCCAATTTGAAATACTTGCATAGATATAAAATGGATAGATTTTCCCCTGCTATTGTTGAACTTCCCTGACATGACCAATAAAGATGCTCATCATGATTTCCCATGTGTTTGAGTGCCTAATTCCTGCAGAACGGACTGTGGCCAGAAATTAACTTCATACACTGCATACCTACTCTAACGGAATGAAGATTATGTGATCATGATAACCTTGAAAAATATTTTTTTTAAATTTACCTCTATATTGAGTACCAAATATAAATTATGCAGTTCAACTACACAAAATGAGTTTTCTCCTTGCTAAATACAAGGTTCACAGTATATTTAACTTGCGTTTAATCAGCAAACTTATTTTAGCACTAAAAACAAAAATAGAAGAGAAGGCTAAGTCCTCATCTTTTAAAAAGCAGCAGCTTGTATTATTGAACTCAAGATTTCATTCTAATACATATAAGATGGATGTTTGAAAGAAAAACACATACCAAATCACTTTTACAATAGCAGTTGTACAAACTCAATCTAATGCATCACTAAATACTTTTCCATTCTTTTTTCAACTGATCCTGAGACGATTTTTGCTAAAATGGTAGAGTTATATTTAGAAAGTACTTAAATAGCCACTATTTTGTTCCATTTTTAATAGTTATTAATTCTGAAAGAAATACATCTTTCTCTTGTTCATGTAAGATGTCACTAACAGTAATTAAATTTTTGAGCATTCGAGAATTCCCCAGAACAGCAACATCACAGACACAGAGGCTTAAAAGGATCATAATGATTGTGTGGTCAGATTTGTATCCAACAGGCCTCAGGATTTCATTTAATTCTCTATTAAACAGCACCAACTTTTGACCAAGCAAAAAAGGTTTCACAAAGAACTGTAAAAAGCTCTTCTCCAACAGTCTTTACTGAATAGCATATAAGCATTTGTAAGTATACAAATATTTATGAAAAGCATTTACAAAAATATGAATATAGATTTGTATCTGAAAGCATTTTAAACCTTCTCTCACAAATTTGCTTTTTATTTATAGAGACTGTGCTCTACCTCACAGACATTGTGTTTAGTTCTGCAAGTGCAGCCAACTCCTTCTCTTTGAATGACATTTTCTCTCTTCTTTCGTTGCTTGGAAGTCAACAAAGACACTAAATTTTCAAAGCACATAGGGAAAATAAATGCTTCTTTCCTATCTCTCTCTCAAGTTCAGTAAAAGCAATTGGACACCTACTCTAGAACATGCATTGTTAGGTGGTAAAAATCATTTTCCAGTATTTCCTGTATAATCTTCCTCTACTGTGGTTCAGGGTAGGGGGATAAGCAAAAAAGCATGAGAAGCAAGGTGGTAGGTAGAGTGGTCCAAGTCTCATTGGATTTTAGAGTTCCACACCTCCAACCTTCTGCACCACTTCTACTTTTACACCTTCCTCCCACCTCTTACTTGTGCCTGAACGCCAACTTATCCAATTGTCTTCTCATCCGAGTCTACTTAAAAGTAAGACCTTGATGAAGGATGGTAGTTAAGTAATTTTTAGGTCCAAACCAGTTCATCACATGGCCACACAGTCAGACTATCACACGTGAAAGACGGGAGAGGCAAGCAAACCAATACTGCTGATAAAAGAAATACTGGAAGTACCCACCATCTATATACATATAAAACAAGCATTTGAAGACCCTAACAGTGCTAACATATAAAAATCCATGTCTGATATTCAAAACTATATACAGCAATACTCTTCAAAATCTACCCCAAGACATGCAACTGCTTTTTTTGCAGAACTGTACCTGGCACCATTAGCTACTAATGGCCATTCACAAGATTTATTTCTCTAAGTACAGTGTGATGTTGTGAAATTGGTGTGTGTGGACAGTACTTCCACTCCTGTACCTTAGCTACTCTACTCCTACTCCTTATGTCCTTGTACATTGCGTAATATGTGCACATTTACAGGTGTGCTCAAGCATTTGTTTCGGTATCTTCAGGAACATCGTTCCAAATCAGTTTCTAGGGGCAGTCTTTGAACACATTTCCTTGCAGACTTACGTATTTGCCAAGAGCACAACTAGGAATTTACTACTCAGAGAGGCTCTTCTCCTTGTTAAGTTTTTGTTTCTTTGTCTCACATACACTGGGACAGCAATATTAAGCTGTACCAAGCAATATTATTCATCAAAAAATGATCAACCATACCAATTTATCTTTTTATCGAATGAAAATATGTTGACGATTTTATCTGTTATGGCTTTGTTTATTTTAAAACATAATTGAAACACAAATTCATGTAAAGAAAAGGTGTTGTTACCGCTTGGGTTCAGTCTTGTAACTATATGAAATTCCTTGCTGTTCACATTTACCTAGGATATGGATCTATTCTCATTTACTTATATTGCTTAACTTTCTATATTGCATTTCATATATATTATTTTTATTACAGGATCCTTTTATATCTAAATCATCTTCCTAACATGTATGAAGAAATTTTTAATCAGAATGGAAGGTCATATGAGACATGCAAATAGGAGTTACTTCTGCATTGTTCTAAACAGGGCAAAACTAATATTGTCTAAACACCAGTTTAACAATATTCTCCTCTCCTGCAAATGTGTTCATAACTGAAGTCTGACATATAACTCTTCTGTTCCCTCAAAGGTCACAGTTGTGAAGGAAGCAGCCAATACTCAAAATAGCAGAGTCCAGCTCCAAAACAATCATCAAATATCAGGGGATACACCTTGGACGAAAAAGAAGTATTTGCAGAGAGGGGATTGCAAATATTAAGGTCACTAAGGTCATTATGATCTCAAAACAGGGTAGGATTATATATTTTGGCTATTTACTGCAGTAATCTGAAAATAAATAATCTCAGAAACAGTTTCTTGAGGAACCAAAAATCTGTCCCCAATTTAACTTTGCTCTGGATGTCCCTGTCATAAAGTACACACATTTGCAACAGCTGGTCTTTGAAAACTCAGATTTGAGAGGCTTGACCAGGGTGAGGATGGGACAGACTGCAGAGAAAACTTTCATTTTCACTCTTGGTTTTAGGCTAAGTTTTCGTAGTACCTGCTCCTGAAGAAAATATATGCTCAAAACTGTTAGCTAAGTTACTGCATACTTTCTGAAGCTAAACCTGCTTAGGTGTCACTGTTCAACGCAGTTTTTCAGATTGCTAGTAATGACATCTATTACTCATAGATTGAAAGGGTTTCCAAAAAGAAACCATTTTCCCCTGACTAGCAGAAACCACAAAAGGCATGAACTATGGAAAAACAGTACAAAGACATTGGAATATAAAGAAGTGATTACATCCTGGAACTGAGCCTGTCATACACAGCTAACTTAGACCATAGGCAGGCCCAGAAAGCCCAGTTTCTAGAGTGCTCCAGACCCCTACCACCAGCAAGAGCCTCCACAGATGCTGGCAAACCTGAGCATTCTCCTGCAAACATTATTTAGCTTTAAGATATTTAAGGCTTCAAGCAAGAAGACATCGTTTATATACAAAATTATTTCTAGACATAAACAACAGAGAAGAAACTGGCAGAGTAATAGATAACAGCCCTCACAGCCCTAAGACAGCTCTTTTCATAAGGAGAGTCACCTTCCACTATTCTGCTAACAGAAAACCCAATTAAACACTGTCAGCAATTCAAAATCCATATATCCTCAAATAGATAAATACATCACAATCTATGTAAATATGCAATGAACCTTTCACACTCATTTTTGAAAATACTGTTTGCAATTAAAAGGTTTTTTTAAATCTTGCTCTATCAAATAAAAAAGAAAAATCAGAATGATGCTCCTGTGGAGTTTCACACCCCCACCAATTCAACTTTAAAGTAAGGTTCTTGTTTGCAAGGAAAAAACCAGCACTTGTGATCAGCACAAGCTTTCCACGCTATTTTTTTCCTGACAACCATATTTAAAACAACAGTATAATCTTAAAATAGGCTGAGTATAGGTTGATTCACTGTTAACTATTAAGTCTATATCAAAAAGTTCAAGCATTTTTTTAAATGGGAATTTAGAACAGATCTTCAGTGATTTCTCCTGAGTTTTCAAGTGGTCACCAATTTAAATACATGAAAGAAATTTATTAATTGCCTGAATTTCTGGATAATTGAAGAAAAACCCACCAACAGGTAATACTCCATGAATGTGTTTGTTTATATGGTCTTGGAATAGAATAGATCAAATGGAGTGGACCTACACTGATCATCTAGCACACTAACAAAAACAGCCTTAAATACAAAAAAAGAAACACCCCAAAGTCAACATACTGCCAAACAGGTAGCTGCTTCACCTGTGAACTGGAAAAACTAGTTCAATTTGGTTCCCCCTTTGGCCAGTCCTATATAGCTTCCAGCAGTCCTGAAACACATTCACACAAGAGTCTAGAACAGCCTGCTCTGAAAATACAGTGGCTACTGACAAATTCCAACATAGCCAGCTCCTAAAAATTACTCTGATCTGGGAGAAAAGTGGCTCTCTCTGCACACTGGTTCAACTCGGAAGAATTCACTGCAATATCCAGCTTCTGATACTGTTACACAAAGTAGCAGACATTCCAAAATAGAAATCAACAAGTTGATAATCATAGCAATGCCTATCAAAGTCTGTCAATGCCTTTCAAAGCAATTTGAAGCCTTTTTATTACCATCACTGTCCTGCAATATTTTAAGCCTGTAATAGAAATCTGACTAATCAAAACCAGTTTTGATCATCAAAAGTACTCTTGTGTGGAAAAGCAAAAGCACATTCCGTCAGCAAGATACTTGTTTTAAAAAACATATAATTAGGTAAACTGTTTTGGAACTGCACCCTGTGTTTTGGAAACCATGGCCAAACTGATATGCCACCACCTTCCCTCATATGCTGAGTAACTGAATTTATTTTTCACTTGTACAAAGTCTTATTTACTGTTTCATGAGGTTTCCAAAACTACAGTCAGAACTGACTTACATATGATTAATTCTTCATTACTGTAATTTTAATCTGAAGTAAGATTATTCTGGAGCAAAGCTATTGAGTCAAATACAATTGTAACAGATTTACAGCCTAGTTAATATATGCACTCTTTATTTCAGCATGGCTCTGTTGAAATCACTTAGCAGATATTTGAAAATGTCTAAATAAGTGCTATTGTCACAGGAAAAACAAAACTACTTACAAATATCTTTGACATGGGAAGATGGAATAACCACCATGGAAGTCTATGTAAGAGAAATATGAAGGACATCTTCATTTATAGTTTCTACAATGAAATTTCAAGTTTACTCTCTTGATTTCATTTTAAAGTCAAAATACAACCAGGAAACAGCTAACCAGCAACTGAACTCGGGGAAAACAGGATTACGTTTACTGATTAGTATTTCAGCTTGGCTTCGCCTGTAATTTTCCCTTGTCACTTCAGTAATATGAAGAATATTCTGCAAAACAAATTAGGTTAAATTGCATTTCATAAATTAAGTTATTTGGATATTTTTGCAAGTATCTATTATAGCTGTGAATTGAACTATTCATGCCATTGCTTATTACTTACAGCACGCGAGTTCTACAACACCATTTCTACCAAAGCAATGCAAGGAAAAAAACACATTAAATAAAGTACAACATTTTGAAAAACTGAAGCAACTGCACTTCCCAATAATAAATACAACTAACATCTGTTGCAGAAACTGCTTGGCACTTGCGCAGTTTTGTGAAGAATTTTTGTTACAGATAAATATTTTTCTACATTTCCTATTATGCACCACTCAACTCAGACATTTTCCTTAATTATACTCTGAGGAGTCCTTTCATATCCATTAAAGAAAGGCAATTTGTTGCCTAAAAGAATGCATATGTATTTTTAAATTTCAACTGTGATTCATCTGTCTTCTGGCACATGAAAAAATCAAGGAAACACCTATAATTAATGGACTTAGTTATGCAAAAATGTCTAATAAAACTCTCAATGCTCAACATACTATATATGTTAAATACTTTAATAAGCTGGTTTTGATATAAGCAATGGTCTTATGATTCATCATTTTACTTCTGTTCCACATCTCCATAATGAGGACAACAGCTAAGCCTTTAGGAAAGCAAGAAATTACCATTTTAACATTGGTAAAAGTGACTGAAGAAGGCTTCTACTTTGTAAGAACTTTGTGATAGTCTCCTCTTTTTTTTTTTTTTTCCCCTTTTGATTTTGCTTTCCACTATTCTTAGGTAAAGAATTTCAAAATCACTGAGCTCTTGATACAGGGTAGGTAGGTTTTTTTCCTGACAACATACATATGCTGTGCACATTTAACAAAACTGTTGTATTCTGCATTTCATACACACTCACATTACCAATCAAGACTTGTCTGCTATGATAATAAACCATGAGGTTTTTTTTTTTAAAGCATGCAGTAGAAACCTATTTAAATGCTATTGTAAGCATATAGAGATCTATTACCCTACTGAGATTTCAAGCAACTGGTAATGAAGAATGAGGTGAAAATGAGGGTACTACCAATAAGAGAAAAGAAATGCTAACTCTAAATACAAAAAAAAATCAGTTCAGGCCCAGAAGTCTATCCACACAGGTTCAGCTGCAAAATGAGAGAGTTACAAGTATAATTTGCTGTAAAGCAAACCAACTGGCATTGCATTCATTATTAACATGAAATTGGACAAGGAACACGTCTTAAATTTTATTTGCTATCAAAAACCTCACTTAACATTGAACTAAATTTGGCCACTTTAAAAATGAAAAGCATACTAAAATAAGAAATACTTAAATCATGTAAAAAACAGCACTTTTGTTGATGAAAAATGTAATCTGTATTGCTCTACAAGAAAAGTTAAAGCCAAGTCACATAGACTATATTTGGATGATAAAATCAAATCAGTTGTGTCTCAGGATATTGTCATTTTTTAAGTGCAAGGTTTAGGACTGCATGCTTTGCTTTTATGCTGTATAATAAACTACACCAAATTATTAAACTTATATCTCAAAATCAATATTAAATTTCCTTTAAATATTCATTATTTCTTTCTAAGTCTGTTTTTATATGAACAAGACCTAGAACTTGTAGATTCTATCTCTGAATCACTATCGTTTACCTATTTATGTAACTTGATACATTAAATACAAATTCCTTTTTTTCCTTTTTCCTAAGAATGAATGCTCAGAGAAAAGCACCAACAACTTAAAAAACATTTTACAGTGTAGTTTACATAGCTGTCACTTAATCTCTTCTGATATTAGAAACACTTGCTATACTCCAGTCACAGTTACACCACTTCTTAACACATAATAAGCTTAATTTCTTTTGACTAAGAAAGGAGGCATAAGCAGCAATAAAGAAGTCAAGACCGTATGTTCAGCTATACTGCCTAAGAGCAGCTATTCTATAGATCAGTTTGTTCTGAGTTGAAAGCCTAAAACTTTGTATTTCAGACAATCTAAGAAAGAATCAAGTTTAAATACAAACCAGCAACACAGTAAGGTGCTGAAACAGTTTTCACTCTCCTGCACTTACAGAACAAACAGATTTCACATATGATCTTTAAGAGGAGGAGTCCTTTAAATGACATTTATGAACAGAATGATGCAACCAGATTTTAACTTCTTCCTACAATTTCAGAAGTAATTTTCAGCATTTCCTCAAATGTATCTGACATGATAGGAATGTAGACAAGATGAATTTCTCAGAAACTGAAGAGCAAAAGGTACACTGAATAGAACAATTACATAATTTACTGTGTGATAGCTAGAAATTAGACAAAAACATTACTCCTTGGAACAGGAAGATCAGAACTAGTTAAGGACTTCAGAACAGGAATTGCAACTCTGACCTCACATCAGTATACAGCAGTTCAGAAAAAAGCTTTTACACAAAAAACAACCTATGGCCACAATGTATTGCTTTAAGCAGTTGAAAAGAATGGAGTAATGGAACAGTGCAAAATTAAAACTAATAGCAAATAAAAACCCAAGCTAAACAAAAAAATCACTGTCCCAGCAGCTTTTCATAAGAGTAGTTTTAAAAACATCTTTTCTCCCTTAAGCAAAATATGGTGAAAGCAGATCTGTTTGCATCCAAGTATTACTTGTCTGTTTTCCAGAAAAACTAAGCCTGTATAGAGTGCAGTGGACTAAGTTTTTAGAGATTGGGACTGTTCTTGGTCTGCATACTTATGATAAAGAAGAAACTGAGGCCAGTCCTTAACCAGGATGTCAGAGTAATAAGTGATAGTGGATCAGTGGTGTGCAGATAGTAAATACAAACAGGCAAGAAGCTGCCACATTAACGTACCTCTTGTACTGAGCGAGCTGCTGGCTTGTCTTGGTGATTGGCCAGTATTAAAAACGGCAAAGTACATAACTGTGGGTGCTGGAGAGCAGAATGCAGTTCATTCCTAGCAGTTTCTAGATCATCTTCAGAGGAGGCGCTGTCTAGTACAAATATTACCCCTTGGGATCCTTGGTAGTAACGACTCCAGTATTTCCTGATATTGTCAGCTCCTTTCAAGACAATAATGAGAACTAATTAAAAAACAATAATTTAACAAATTTAACACTTGTAAATGAAAACAAACCATCCACTTAGAATGATCAAAATAATTATCTAAATGTTCTCTCCTAACTATCATTAAAATAATAAAAAGAAAAGTAAAAGCGAGACAAAAAACCAACATAAAGAGACACAAATGTCATATCAACATTGTTTAAATAAGGAAGGAAGTTGACTCAATGCAGCTTTCTTCCTTTAAAGCTTCTGCTATATTAATGAGTACTGGCAGAGCTACCATGCCTGCAGTACCACACAGCCTAATCCTTTACCTTCTCACTGGAATATCTTCGTACTCTGACACCTAAAACTTTACCCATTCTTTTCCACTTTGCCCTGCAGCTCCTTGTCATAACCTGCAGCTTCTGTCATGGCAGTTGCTCATTTCTGAGCATGATAAGGTCTTCCAGTTCATCTCCAAACCATCAGGCAACCACTTCATAATTGGGGAAAAAAGGTGTCAGGAAAGCCTATTAAAGTAATTAGATACTTAATGAGGAGAATGATGATACAATAGTGAGTTGAACACTGAACGAGGAGCTATGGTGACAACATGCAAAGGCATTCAGTTTAACTACTTTTGCTCTGTCAACCACACTAAGGATTCTGGAAGAGCCCAACAGTAGACACATGAGTGACTGTATAGGCTTATATGCCACAGTAATTTTTAGGACACAGTTCAGCAGCACTCAGCCCTCTCAACAGAAGCCAAGCACTAAGGTTATCAACAGAAAGCTTTTGTCTCCCCTGGAGAGCAGCATATGTTGTAGCAATGAGGTAGGAAAAAAAAAATTGTATTTGACAGCTGTCAAACTATCTAAACTATGATTTGGATATGGGCTATTCTTTATATGTCTGGATCTGGCACAACACTCATGGGGACGAACACTAAACAGTGAACAGCAGCAGCAACAGTCTAGTAGAAAACTTGACATGCCTGCCAGACAGTGACTTGCAGAAATGTGCTGAAGGTACCTTTTATAGACACTTTTCTTATTTTGAGACAGGGAGAAGTAAACTTCCATGTATACACAAGAACAAAGAGCTGAAAATAATAAAACTCCACTTTCCAGTGAAACAAAATGATACAAAATTTCTGAGCAACATAATGAGTTTTCAATGCAACATAATGACCACAACATTGATACAATACTTAAAATATTAGCTTAATTTACACATTGTACAACAAAAAAGACAGTCACTAAACAGAAGTGAAGAAATAAACATTTGCTCCATCTAATTTAGGTATGCAACTCAAGAGTATTCAAACCTCGCCTAACGGAGTTACTCTTGTCTTTTTACCAGTCACACTGGAACCTGAACACTTTGTTTCTGTATCTGCACCTAGCACAAACACTGTCAACACACAAACACACACACACTTTTTCCTACAGAGAATACTGAAGTCATACTTAATCAGTTTTTTTTCTGCAAGAGATCTATACAGTTGGCTACTTAAAGGCAAACAGTCATGGGACTTAGTCAAGACCTTGCTTAATCTCTCTGTTAATTTAACCAGACTCAAAAATACAATGCACAAATAGGATGGATGTTTTATTTATCATCAACACCTGAAGATTATTATTATTATATATACAGAAGAGGGATTGCATTGAAAGCTAGTTCTATGTTTCTGTAGCACACAAATACCTGTCAAATGTACTTGGAAAGAATTTTATAGCATCTGTGAGATGCCCCAGTCTTTCTGAACAGCTGTCTACTTCAGAACCAAGTAGAGCACATTGCCAGAGGGACACTATTTACATAGCCACACACAGCACTGTCGCAGGACACTGAAGTATCACGTTACTTTAAAAACTAGCAGAGAATCATTTCTGATGAACTTAAAGGCCAAGACCATGATCAGTTCTTTGAACATATTTTTTTTTCTAGCAACATAACATCTGTCTTATTTACTCTAAGCATCAGTCAGCTACTTTTCAACCACATGTCACTGCTAGAACCTGAGTCTTATCTTTGTAACCGTACTCACTCCAAACAGAAAAACTGTGGTGAACTGCAGAGCATTTGACCTCTTGTATCCAGGCATATGGAAGAAAGCAGCTCATGGATCCTACATGGGACATTGAAGACAGAAAAGGAGTACACTGATTTGTTGACCTTATGGTCCTGTCTTTTTGGTTCAGGTTCTTTAGCAGCTCAATTTTGTTTCTCCATGTCAACTGTCCCAAAAGAAACACCACCAAAGTATAGCAGTCCTTTTCTCTCCAGCCCTGGTCAGTCACCATGGCACAGTTATAAGAACCAACTTAAAACATCCCATGAAACTTGGTATTTTCCTTACGATCTTCCATTACTCTAATGACATGCTCTGAAATTGCTTACACTTCAATTCTGAGGAAATCACAGCCTGAGGTTTAAGAATAAAAATAATTTGCACTAAGCAGACAAGAAAAAAGACTGATAAAGCATGTACCTTGGGGTACCATTTCAAACCATTTTTCTGGCAAATGCACTTGAAAAATAATTCTTGGCATCAATAAGCTATCAGCAGCTGGAAGTCACAATTTCTACAAGTCAAAAAACCTGATATTCTTTTGCCTTAACTCTTCGTATCCAGGGAGTAGAAACTGCTCTCAGCTTCTTTCCTCAGAGCAGTGGAGTTATCCTGGAATTATCCAGGGCAGGAAACACTTGCCTATGAATAGTGTTTCAGCCATCACACTTCGTGGCATGACAAATGCAGTCTTAGAAAGCAAGCAGTTTTTAGCTGCAGTTCAGCAAAACTATCCTATTAATTAATTTTTCATCTATTCCAAAGGTTTCAAAGACAGGAACATTCAAAGTCTGAGTTCTTTGGAAATCCAAAATATAATGTGTATCCATCAAACATCCTTAGGCTCCCAGAAGACTGATGTGATAAAGCACAAATTTAACTTAACTAGTACCCAAAACATCCCATCAAACAATAGTAACACAAAGAATAAGCACTTAGGTTGTCAGTCTGCTGTCATGTGTTTCTCTGAGAGCTTTGAACCATATGTATGTTTCTTCAACCAATAAACTGCCTAAACTAAGATTAAAAAAAAAAAAAAAATCTCCAAAAATCAGAAAAAGATAATTCACATTAGATCTAAGGAATGTGCTATGTGACAGGTTCACTAAAATGTGATATTCAGGGTAGCAGCTTCCTCGAACACAAGCAAGAGCCACTATTTATGGCTAAGGAGTGGGTGAGACCTGTGATGCGACTAAAACATGCAATTTACAAATAAACCAGGGGAAAAAAACCAACAAAACCCACACTTCAACACAATCACACCACTTACTCTAAAAGAAAAAATAGTATTGAATCAAACGTAGGCTTGAATCACTTTATAACATGAAAAAAAACAAACCCCTCCTTACAGAAAAATGACAGGATGCTGCAATTAAAAACCCCAACCATTTCGCATTACCACAGGGCAGGTTTGCTCAACTAACTGTAATCTTAAAGACTGTCATTTTAATATTTTTAAATAGCAAATAATTAATTTTTTTTTTATTATCAGAAAAAGGAACAGTGTGCCCATATTAACACTGTTAATTATTTGTATCAGTGCCGACAGCACCCCTGGGGAGCTGGGAGGAAGATTTTGAGTTATGTGCAGTTTAACGTGCACCTGAACCAGTACACACAAGTACTACAAAACACTGCTGTAAATATAATGCAAAACACAGAGTTGCAAATCTTCCTTTCAGCTATGAATGCTTCTATTTACATCTTCATTCACAGTGGTTTGAGGCTATGTTCAATTCTCTCCCTTTCAGTACTTTCAGGAGAACAGAACACAGCATTACAGAAAAAATTCACTGAAAGAAATTTACATGTGTCATACTTGTTACTTGTCAGACTTGCAGCAAGTCTCCATCGAGAGCATAACGAATGTCACAGAGCCCTTGCTTCAACACAGTATAGTCCGCAATTGAAAGCTCTTGTTAACCTCAAAATACATCACAGGTCTGGAGAAGTTAGAGTCTCAAATGGAGGGAAGAACATTTTTTTCCTTCCCATCAAAAACAGTTAACTTGGGGACATAAAAGAATGCAGGCTGCAAACAGCTTTTCTACCACTTCAAATATATCACCCACTCACCTGAAATGAAGACACCTACATACTTTGAAAGTTTTACAGTTAATTAAAACATTATATAGATCATTCCTCTACTGATATTAATCAGAACATTTCTAATAAAGCATAAAGGTGAAAAAATGCCAAGGACTATGCTGCACAATCTCTTTGTGAGAAACACCGGCCCATGGGTCAGGGAGTAAGAAAGAAGGGTAGGGAAAAAGAAATCTCTTATCCATTCTTGCAAAATCTGTGAATACATCCTACTCTCTCACTCCAAGAAAACCCTTGGAAAATAAATGTTTCTGTCTATGTAGGGTTTATAACTTCACTTCCCATCATATCCTCACAAGTTAAACTAATATATTTTCCTGAGTAGTCAAGAAGATACCCGAAATCTTAGCAACACGTTCAAGAGACGTGGCTGCTTCTTATCTATCATGGGCAGGTTTCCCAGTATTCCACTCTTGAAGAAATACTGTATACAATTTTTTTTTAATGTGTTAGCTCCCTTTTATTACAAATAAATTTAAAAATCCTCTTTAAGACACCTGCTATGAATGTGCATGGAATTTGTCCCTTTTGACAGACACATCCACACAGAGATACAAAAGTTTTGCATGGGTGTAATGTCAGTCACCATTCTATGGCTACTTTGTACGACTACTGGCACAACACAGATTCTAAACCAAAACCTTCTTCTCCAGATTCAAAAGTCCCAGGACTTCTGCCTCCTTCTCCCACATCTGCTAGAGGACTCTGAGACAACCAGGATCTCAGAAGCAGCAGCACTTACAGCAAGACTGCTGCCAGCACCCAGCAAAGCTCATATGTACCCTCCCCTGAGCTGCAGTCACAGCTTTGGTAACAGCGCAGCTAACCTCAAATAAAGCTCAAAACACATCTTTCTCCATGGCACTTAAAACTAGTAGGCATATAAAAGAAGCAGCAAGTCTACCACAAGCTGTGTACTTTTCTTCAGCCCTTGTGCTAATTGGCCAACAGAAGTTTAAAGCTTTAGCTTTTGAAAGGATCATGGTCTTTCTAAGAATCAAAGATAAATCTTTTTTTTTTTTTGGATCGGGGGTTGATCATAAAATAGTTGTATCATTTCTGATGCCTAACTAGGCTGCTACACTCTATCTTTTGATTCTGCCTGCAGAAAATGGCATTGAAAGCCTAACAGGAGACAGAGACTTTTAAGCAAACCAAATGTTCAGCTTTTCTCTCCACAAAATATCTCACAAACAAAAACAACCAGTCCCCACCCACAAAAGCTTAACTAGGAAATTCTGTGTTTTGCTTATCCTATTTACATAGCTGTGATAGGCGTTGCTTGCATGGTTCCTACTTGCAGTGAGACAGATTGTGGGCTGTCTTTTCACACTGTAAAAACCTAACTGTAGAAAAAGCACAGTATTTACGAAGAACAGTGTTAAGATCAGTATGCTGAATCAGAGCTTCCTCAGGACTCAGGTTAAAGAGGTCCATGAGCAGGTATAAATGATCTCTCCTATCTATGAAATTAAGAAACTATGTGACAGAGCCTGGGCTTAGGCACCATTTGAACAGCAGGCTGAGCATGACTGATACCAAACAGATCTAACTTTAATGCTTTTGAAAGCTGAATGTCTCTGTGCGACTAACAGCATGGACAGCTCAACAGGGTCATCTAAAAATTTCATCTGCTAAGACATTCTGTACACTGAGGCAGCTATGTCGCAGATGGCATGTACTCCACAACCAGATTTCGTAGAGGTGTCAACTGCCTTTTAGTCAAGTACAGTATGGAGGTATTATTGTTTTGTGTTAGTTCATCCCTGTGTAGATGACTTAGGCTGGCATTTACTTGTGGGATCAGTCTTCTGATGACTAACTGGATGAAATGTTAACTGCTCTGACAGGCTATGTTGCTAGAAGGGTGTTCAGTACTCCACTCTACCTCCACAGAGCAAAAGAAGAGAGAGATTTCCCATAAATATTTAAATTTTAAATTCTAACTAATAGAGCAACATTATTTTCTCCCTCATCCATCATTGTTTTCACCAGGCAGATACTACCTGACAACTGTTGCTGTCTTCTCCAGAAGTTCCTATTTTCCATTCAGCTTGGACTGCATGACAGTGTGGCTTCACCTCCTACTCTCTTTTCTGATGCTCTTTACTTCCAAATTAAGGCAAAGTATGCATGCTTTATTTAACCAAAACTATTTAAAGCTATTTGTTCTCAAGCCGTCACCTAGACAATTAATTTAGCTGGCCTAAGAATGTGAATTTATGACTTTGGTAATCAAGTTTAAGAAGTAACAGCAGTGGGGTGGCAAGTTCCCATCTCTTTTCCTGGGCATGCTCAACCAACTGGAGACAAGAGCATTCCTGATATTACCCACTTTGCTCTTGCTAAGCACTTAACACATTTTTGTCTTAAATGAAATTTCCAATATGACTACACAACATGTAGTCTCTATGTTTGAGAAAATGGCTTTTTTTGTGGGTGTATCACAAAACCTAAAACAAACATATGACAATATATTTTAATAAATAAAAGAGAGGACATTACTAAACCCTCTAGCATGCTGTTAGTATTTTTAAACTTTTTATGAAGAAGAAGAACTGCTCACATCCACCATAATTCTTTTAAATTTGACTTGGCTCAGTGTTTGGCATCTCACTTGTTTCTAAGCCTGCATTTACAAGAACCTAAAACAAATTATCAAATAACTTATTCTAAAAAAGACAACTGGAAATTCTTAGTTGACTACCAGGATGGACCTTAAATGTTGATATAGGCCTGAATAGGTATCTAAACCACAACTTCATATTCTGTCTCAACAGGATTACAACTGCAAATGACTGAAAAAATAGGGAATAAATGGTGATTTCAGCCACTGTGTCTCCAGGCTGGAATTTGTTAAAACCAAAGAAAAGGCTTCCTATTGCCTTTACACCTCCATTATCTATCTTGAGAACCAACCTCAGCATTCAGCATCCCAAACTTTTTTCAGCAAAACACTGAACAACAAACATTATTATCTGCCTTATTTTTCCAGTCTTCTCCCACTCTTCTGTATGTTCATCATACACAATTTCATCCTTAGTTCCCACAAAAAATTACTGCAGCGTAAGAGGAAATCATCGCAACTGTAGTTTCTTTCAGTACCATTACTCAGCTGAGTTGCATAATAAAGAGAGGTATTTCCAATTGTCCTGGTAATGGTACATTCTGAAAGAATGTGGACTAGGGCATGGCACATCTCCACAATAACTTGAATTATACATATTATCTTACAGACCAAATTTTTTGGGGAAAAAAAGGGTAATTTTTCAGTTTCTTGGGGATCAGGAAGGGATTATTGGTATAGCAAAATAGCAGCTTAGAGAAGAGGCAGTTCAACTTGGTCAGCAAATAAAACAAGACTTTCTTTTCAAGTAATTCAGGAAAGCCTAGCTCTCTATATATTCTTACTTTTTCAGGATCAAATTCAAGGTTTTTAAACAAAACAGTTATCATTTATGAAATTGGATAAAACCATTATTTTCTGTTAGGAAGGAAAGTTCCTGTCTCGGGCAACAAAAACAATAAAAAAGCAAAAATTTGGTTCAATTTTTAATATTCTAGTATCATGTAGTTCAAAGAAAAACTTCTGCAAAGAAAGCACAACAAACTTTGCTCTGTCTCTAAATCTTAAAGGAGCATGAAGAGATAATCAGTCCTTGAACAGATTAAAGAAGAGAGACTGTGTTCTATATATTTTGTCTGAAAATTTACAACCCCTGCAGAAACGAAGAAATAAAGCCTGGCTTCGTTAGCAGGTTTGGAGACAACCAGCACAGTAAAAACTAGCACCATCTTCAACCTCAAGGAAGAATACTACTTCAACAAAATAGAAAGGATACGACACTTGGCTGCTGAATGTAAGAACCTTAAGCAGTATAACTTCTGCTGTGTTTTAAATATTGGCTGTTAATACGTTACTGTATGATGACCTATGAAGCGTTCTGTTACCTAAACTTAAAAAAGACAAAGCATCAAAAATTAAAACTATATAGAACTTCACTCTCTAAATAACATGGAACAACAGACAATGATTGTTAAGAACAGATGCCTTCCTCCAAGTTTGCAAGATCAAATGTCTGGACAAGACCTCCACACTACAATAAAGAGAAATTGTATAACAATAGCATAATGACTGAAGGCAAAAACCAGGAATAAGACCAAAAAAACCCCAGCAATCAGACAAAAACATGGATTCTCTTCAACATCAGAAGCAGAAATTCCAAAATAAAGTTTAATAGTGATTATGTATGTAAAATGTTTTGCTTTATTTTCATATAGGAACAAGAGAGAAACCATGCCTACTCCAGAAAGCTCAGGTTTTACCCTCATCAAACAGGAACACATTTCTCAGCTAAAACGTTAAATGCTGACTAGAGAATCACAGAATGATTTAAGTTGGAAAAGACCTCTAAGATCATCAAGTCCAACCTTTGACCTATCACCACCTTGTAAACTAGATCATGGCACTAAGTGCCACGTCCAGTTGTTTCTTGAACACCTCCAGGGATGGTGACTCCCTGGGCGGCCATTCCAATGTTTAACAGCTGTTTTCATGAAGAAATTCTTCCTGATGTCCAGCCTGAACTTCCGCTGGTGCAGCTTGAGGCCATGTTCTCTCATCCTGTCACTGGTTGACAGGAAGAAGAGAGTGACCCCCACCTGGGCACAAACTCCTTTNACTTGTGCTCCAGACCCTTCCCCAGCTCCGCCGCCCTTCTCTGGACTCCCTCCAGCACCTCAATGTCTTTCTTGCAGTGAGGGGCCCAGAACTGGACGCAGCACTCGAGGTGTGGCCTCAGCAGTGCCCAGTACAGGGGGACAATCCCTGCCCTGGTCCTGCTGGCCACACCATTGCTGATCCAGGCCAGGATGCCATTGGCCTTCTTGGCCACCTGGGCACTGCTGGCTCATCTTCAGCTGCTGCCACCAGCACCCCCAGGTCCTTTCCAGCCCCTCTGTCCCAGCCTGTGGCGCTGCCTGGGGTTGTTGTGACCCAAGGACAGGGCCCAGCACTTGGCCTTGTTGAACCTCACACCACTGGCCTCAGCCCATCGATCCAGCCTGTCCAGATCCCTCTGCAGAGCCTTCTTGCCCTCCAGCAGATCCACCCAACTTGGTGTCATCTGCAAGCTGAGAATGCACTCAATCCCCGTGTCCAGATCATCAATAAAGTTATTAAACAAAACTGGGACCCATAATGAGTCCTGGGGAATACAACTAGTGACCACCAACTTTTGGAACAAAACAAACTTTTGGAAGCTTGCTTTTGCTCTCTTTACCTAGACAATGAAAAGGTAACAGAATTAGCATTTTTCTGCAATATTTCATAGAAGAAAACAGATTACATAATTTTTAAATACAGACATGCAAACACCCAGTCAAAGGAAAAAGAAAGTAAAAGATGCGGTAAAAAATTCTGACAATCTTTCTGTCTTTGAGAAGAGATAAATGGATGAAAAAACAAATCAAATATTCTGGATTACTCTTCGTCATGAGTCAAAACACTCCACTAAGATAAGACTTCTCAAAACACACACACCTGCAAAAAATAGAAGTTGTATGATCAGAAAAGGTTAAGAGACTTTAACAAGGATCTGCTATAGAATACACAGATTCAATTCTTGATTAAAAATTGTTTTTACCTACATGAATTATATATTTCATATAGCTTAGGTAGCAGAATGTATAAACAAGATGGCAAATGATTCACCCTATTTTTAAAAAAAATCCAAAAGTGACATTATGTGCACATTATGCACGTAACACACTGAAGCAGTATCTACACTATCCCTGAGGAGTGGTCCCTTTATGGAAGAAAACTACTGGGGTTTTTTTTTTACAGAATACATGCTCAAACAGGAACATGTATGTTTAAATCCATGGACCAGTGGTAGTAAAGAGGAAACGCTATGCTTTCCACAGTTGCTTATCTCAAAGCCTTCTTGAAACAATTTCAGGTAAGACAACTATCATGCAACTAGATCTCCTGAAACTTTCCTCAAGAACCAAGTCAAATTCTACCCCAGATCATTTAAGAGAGGATCCAACCTCGCTGAAAAATCTAATAAATATCCTCAATATTAAGTCTACTATATTTACATAAACAATAAAGAAGATATACAGAAATTCTAGAATATAAAGAAGATCTATGTGGGTTTTAAATTAGAAGAACATTAGACTCCACAAGAAATCTCATCAGGAGAGTGTCTTCTTCCTTGTAACAAACAATCTCTCTTGGTCACTTAAGACTCAGAGTCAGAACTGGGAGCCAAAAAGTTTGCCTGTATATGGAAAAC
>VZTI01004181.1:269924-312541 GCA_013397865.1 Struthidea cinerea
AAAAAAAAAAAAATCCCACAACCATAAAACAACCATTGTTCCAAAATCTAATAAATCCAACAAGAGAACAGTTCACAAATAATATAACTCACTAGAAGTTGGTTGCCTTTGTAACACTTTCAGTGGCGCAGTAAATATATTGGTTTTGACAAATGTTCACATAGTTACCTGAGCCAGTTCTAATAAGTGAAAGTTTATACATACAATAAATAGAAGGAACATACACTTCCTTGAGCTGCCATGTGAGCCATACTAAAATTACAGTCCAGTTTGTATTTCTGTATAACTTAACCACTGCAATCCAAGAAATTACATTAAGGAGATATACCACACACCTTCCATTCCTCCTGCTTTTTACCCTTTGTTTTTTGAGGTCAGGATTTGTACAGCTTTTCTCAACTTTATCTACTGAGATTTTTAACTCCAGCTACACCAATCTATCATTTTAAAATTTAATATATCTAACAAATTAAAACAACTGACAGTTATGATGAGATTTAGATACTGCATATTTTTATAACCAAATGAATAAATGCCGTACCTCCAAGTTCTTTTACGTTCAAAATTGCATTCTGGAATGGCACTGCTTTTATACTAAAACCTAAGAAGAGAAATAAAGAGCATTAGTAAGCTATGTGTTAAACAGGCATTTGGAATCAATTGCATATATTCAGAAAAAACAACTCTTTCCATTAAGAACCAGGATCTTGCATGTGAAATTCTGTTTCAATGTGTTTAGAAAGCCAGTTATATGGGGATGGAAGGGGGTAAGAGGTGGAGGAGTGCCATGGAGGGGGATGAGAATAAATCAGTATAAGAAATTAAATTGTCAATTGTAAGTACCTGGAACACAAAATTCAGCACAAAACTTCCATCCAGATAATCTACCAGAACATACTTCTATAAAATCATCTTTTACTGCATCTGGAGCTAAAGTGGGTAATTCAGACTACCACTAATATGAGGTGATCATTCTGCAAGTTTCTTCAATGCTGCTGAAGATAATGTGCAATTCAAGTCACTGTTTTCTTCCATTTAAACTTCAGAGGTTTGGTTGTACCTGGATTATTAATCCTATCTATAAACGTTACTAACTTAAAGATTCTTCTACAGACCTTAGCTGGATGTATTAAAATGGTTATAAGCACACTGGAAACAGCTGTGGATACTCTATTAGCCTGATTTTTGCTGAAAACTGAAATAAAAATAAAAAATCCAACCAAACAAAAAAACACCACCAAAATGTGATCTTTACTCTTAACTGAAAATTCAGACAGACAAGAGAAATGGAATGTGAAAGGCTTCCTTCCAGCAATATACCAATGCATTATATACTAAATTTGGCATGTTTAGTGCATACATATATATAAGTGTATATAATATTTTATATAGGGAAAATTATGTCTGCTCTTTGAGAATAAAATATCCAGACAGACATTAAATTTATTTCCATCTAGAACACGTAGTTTCAACATGATTCCATATCTGTGAACTGAGTAAAGAAGTTTTGAAAAAATGTGTTTCACTTCACATTTATTAGCTATCATTCAACAGAAACAAGGTGTTTTTTCGCCCAGGTTAGACCAGTAAGATGTTACAGTACTATGGCCAGTGCTAGATTGCAATAGAGGAAGGTACAAGAAAGGCTGAAGGGAATAATTACGAAATATTCTGGGCATTGCTGTCTGAAAAGAAATCCTAAACTCTTCCTAGGAAGAAGGAAAAACTGGAATGGACCTGAGTGGCATTGATGAGAAAAAGCAAAAACATAGGTTATAGCTGGAAACCTGAGTGGAGAAGTTGTCAAATTGCATTCTTGGATTCTCCACAATATTGTTTGATATACCACATTTAAGTGGATTTATTATAAGCTGGATACCCTAGATGTGCATCATTTTGGTTTGCCTGCCTAGTATTCTCCAGAGTTGGTTTTCATTCCTCAAGTTGCCTAATTATATAATGGTATTTTATTGTATCTCTCTAGAAAAACAAAATCAATTTAATTTTTACTTAATGATATTTTCATTACTTCCTTTGATAGCTCTATACTTCTATTTATATTGCTGTGACTGCTTCTTTCAGGGTCTAATGTTAAAGTCTAATTTGTACTAATTCCAGAGATAAAGCTCAATAGAGGGAAAAGAATAATCTAAAAAAAAAAAACAGGCTAATTACTGTACAATTTCCTTCTAACTTTTTGAGTCAGTCACCTTCTCACAGCCAAGCATCAGATCTCTGTAATGTTGCCAGTAACACTACCATAGAGGCTAGAGGTTAATTAGTCATTGTAATAAAAATATTATTTTCTTGTACCTGTTTTACTTACAGTTGTATTAATAATCGTACGTTCTCGTAAATTAAGCAAACGTACACTGAAAAATAGCTTGCTAAGGAACAATCATAAAACTTAAGCCCCTGAACCACAGCTACAGTACAAAGCCATGTAACTGCAGACACCAGTTACTTGCACAACACTTAGTATCTGTTCCATCAGCAAATCAACCTTAATAATTGCTGCAGCCACTGAACCAGATTTCTTCCATCTCCATGACCTAATCTGCCCTCTTTCTGAACTTTCCAGACAGATATTCCCTCTTCCTATTTCACATGTTTGTTTCTGGTTTTTCTGATGCTGTTTTGTTTTTGGTTTGTTTTTTGTTGGTTGGTTGGTTTTGTTTTGGGGTTTTTTCAATCAAAACATGCTTTTCAGTATTAGGTATTCTGGTTCACCTTTACCAAGATGCTTATTCAAATTTTTTGGACTTAAGATACCTCTTATCTGTGGTTGTGCTGTCTGTTTTTATGTATCTTCTCAATACCACTGAAACTTTTTGTAAACTGGTTCTTTGATCTCAATCTGCCCTTACTACATAAACAAGCCTGATGCTGATCAAAAAATCTGGGATTATCCATTACATTTATTCTTTTGCTTGCTAGCATATACCACAAGGCAGTATGGACCAAGTATGTACAGAAGTAAATCCCAATTTGAGTTTCAGAACATCACTGTCCTATTCTATTTTACAGCACATTCTCCTCCTTTCACTCCAATATACAATGAGACTGTTTAAAAATCAAAAGTAAAATGAGAAGAAAGGAACATTTTAATGTGTGTCGACAGTATCATGCTACTGTATGTTATGGTTCTGCTCCATTAGACTACACTGTTTGGACTTTTAACACATTCAAAATTGTATGTTTTCATGCATATTCCCCAGCGTATGAAAAAATACTGAAAGAAAGTAGTGGTAGCTTCAAAGTGATCCATTAGGTACTTTCAACAGCAAGATAAGTAGACTGAAGTTCTCTACAGCCTTTGCTATGTGTTTCAGAAGTCACTTTCGGGCAATGTTCTAGCACACCGTGGAATAAAGGCAGCATCCTACCTGTCGTAGACACGATGTTCTCCGGGCTTTCGCTGCAGAGCTGAGACAGAAGACTCGTCTTGCCAGAGCCAGAGAGGCCTATGCAAACCAAGTCATACTCAGGTCGTGGTGGTGGCGGTCCCTTGCAGCAAAGTGCTCTAAAACACTGCCAGGGTAGGGCAAAACAAACAAAACAAAGACAAAAGGAAGAGGTTACTTTTCTTTTCTGGCAAATGTTTATTCAACAATGTTCTAAGAAGCAAGTTTATAAATTTAAAAGCACTGGAGAGAAGCAAATTATTGTTATTATTATTCCAACTTATTATTTTGATTAACAAAACTTATTATTTTGACTAACAATTAATAGACCAAGACCGCCTCAACTAAAATCTAGAACAACCTTATACACGCATTAGCTTTTCACCTAAACCTCAAAAAGCTGGTGTGGAGGAACATGACATCCATTTCCCAAGTGAGCACAAACTGCTCACACCACAAGATAGGCATGTGCCCTATACAGCTCTGCAATTGATTATGCATGAGCTTCCTTCCTGTGCTAATTTCATGCAATACCTGGCTGGAATATCAGAGCCACTCCTGAGCAGCTGCTGGCCAAGCTCTACCTCTTGTCACAGAAAAGAATCAGGGACCTTTGCTCCACTAATGTCCTTTCTGGGCTTGCTTTGTCATGCATTTTAGCTCAGAATAACAGATGTTAAATGGTAGAGCTTGTAAATAAATAAATAAACAAATAAACAAACAAACAAATAAATAAATCTTGCTGGACATAGAGCTAGTAAAAAACAGATAGATGTCTCACTTTCCCTGGAGAAGTATAAATTAATCACAATGTAAACAAATAAAAATCTCTTACACAAAGCCTCCTTCAGAGTTCTGCTCACTTCTCTTAAACAGTTTTGCCAAAACAGGCCAAGTTTATCCAAAAGTTTCCTTTTGGAATAAAAGCCCTCCTAAGTTCACCATTTCTTTGTTTATATGCAATTTAGAAACTTTATATGCAAAAATCTAAAAGCACACAATTCTGGGAAAGCTAGGAAGTTGATATTTTATATATAGAGCATAATTACTCACTAATTTCCAAGGCAGGTCTCCACCACCCAAATATATATATGAACACTTTTTTCCCCAGTATCTGCCACCTTTATATCAGAGGAAGACATCTGCTCTAATAGCGCAGGGAAAACGTGTCTGTGCAATCAGTCCTTTCTCAGACATTCTGTTTTTACATAACCCCAGCTCTTTATTTCCATCTTAACCACAAGTCAGTCATTGCACTGATTGCGGGAAAAGAAATCCAGTCTATACAACCTTAACCTAGTTTGTCTTGACAACTGCCCAGGTTTTCTCACTGAGGGCTACTGGAGGAGCAGAGAAATTGAACAGATGTCAGTAAGGCTCTAATGCAAACAGTGGGGTCTGACCCTGTGAGCAAGTTGTCCAGTGAGAATGTGATTACAAAAGGACAGCTCACTCAACGCAGAACTTTAATTGGATTCTTCCAGTATAGATGGTAAGTTATTACACATGCTGCCAAAACAGTTTTCATTGCTTTAAAGAAGTAAAAGATAAATTCAGTGAAAGCTACAAAACTACTTCAGCACGTTTTAAAAGAGAGAAAGGAAACACTTTAGAAGAAGTAAGAACATTTACAATAATATTTAAGCTGAATAAAGGCAGCAGATTTTAAAAATAATAGCTTTGCCTCCATCAAGATTTGATTCAAAAATTATTTTAAGAAGGTTTGCTCTTGTATGTATCATACCTTAAAGGAATAAACATGCCTTCCAGCTTTATTTACTGGTGTTCTATTTATTTACTGGTTTATACTTATCTCACAGGTTCTACAAAGCCACAGCAAATATTCTACTGTGGTACTTAAGTGAGAAAGGACAACTGAGTTCATTGAACAACATAAACTCCTTTAAACAGAGCTTCCACTTAATGGATATCAGGTTGAAGGCCACATAAAATCCTTCAGAGCTTGCCAGAGCTCCCAAGGCTCTGTGTCAGACCCTCTACAGCCAGTCTTTAAAAGGATTCAATTTGTCCCTGTCAGCATGGCATCCTTGCAACAACCTCTTGATGTCACATTGAAAAACATAAAGGAATAGATGAGCTGATGGAATTCTGTGCTTCTCTCTGTCCAGCCACTGCGCCGGTTCTTATGCAACCAGACATGACTTCTGAGCCCTGACAACATCTAATAACATACAGTCCTGTGAAAGACAATTTCCGCTCTTTGCAGAACACGTATGGAGGCTCTGTGGGTAACAGGCAGATTTTGTGAACTTCAGGATCTCCTTAAGTTTAACTTAGTCTGGAGAATCTTTATATGTTGTGGATTAAACACGTGATCAAAAATCCAGGTCAAATTGCATCTCCAAAGCAGCATATGTAGATTCACCACCCTCTCACTTATCCTTCACCAGTAAGCACAGTTAGGCATGAAAATTGCAGAGATAGAACCCTAGAAGACAGGAACATGGCTCCCTCCAGACCACTCTCGTATTTTATTTTACATGATTCCCCTATCTTTGCTATATTCACGACTTTGTCCTTCTACTAGGCTAATTTCCTTCAGTAGATTGCTTTAGCTGTAATGAAAATAATTTTTTAATATTCTAGCTTCAAAAAGCTGCTGAAACTTAAGCTATTGTGTATAGCACTTAGCAGCAGCAGAGATGAGAAACTCTAGAGCACATTGTAGGGGATACTTGTAAAAACATATTTAGACTTTATAAACTTGTTTCACAACCCTCCTTACTCAAGCTCAATGAACATCTTTCCCATAGGAAATATCACTATACAAACGGTCTGATTACTCTCTTCCTGTTCTCTCAGCAGCCTAAAGTTACCTGCTCCCTAAAAAAGTTAGGGTTACTTAAGCATCCATTATTGAGACTAAACCTTTATTGTCACAACTTTAGCAACTGCATGTAGTGGCTGCACAGTATCTGCGGAGGAAAGTAGAAAACTCAGAAGTTAACATGCAAATAAAATTGCATCTTATATTCTGCATTTTATTATGGACAGGAAATGCATCCTGAAGTATTTTATAACCATGGACTAGAGCTACACATTATTTAAGATATCGTCACATATTACAGTGCACTCTGAAAACCACAAAACTGCAAGAAATCTGTACTAGTAACTAAAGAAATCATTCCAGAACTCCAAAACATAAATACATCAAAAACACTGAGAGAGTTGCTCAACTCACAACTAGTCCTCAGTTCTTTCCCAAACCAGCATACTTTCCACTCCATTTGATCAACCCAAAAGGCATAAGAGAAGCTTGAATTAACTTGCCAGATATGGACCTGGAAGTCTCCTCCATTGATTCTCAAACCTGATTTGCTTGATGGGCAATAAAATCCTGCCTTTTAGGTATTACAAAACAAACTCTAAACCCAAACAGTGCCTCTTAGAGGAAGTGTCGGAACAGACAGAAAGAAAACATTGTACAGCTGCAAATACAGGGTCAATCAGAGCTAGCTGGCACAGTTACTGAAAGGTTGTTTGGGATACAGTCATGTATTCAAACCCCACTGCTAGCAACAAAAATGGAACAACATTTTTTTGAGCCTTCTCATCCTATCAGGGTAAGACCGACCTTAGTATAAAGGAAATGACATAACAAATGGTCAGCTTTCATAATTTTTGGGAATATCACACTCAAATCTATAGCCACTGGATGGAGAAAATAGGCACGCAAAGAGAGGCCGGCAGGGAGAGTCAGGAGTTAATTTTTTAATGAACAAACATATTTTTAAGTACTGAAAATAAAACAATAAGGTACCTGTGAAAAATGCATGCATTTAGTCAGTTTTTGAAAAAAAAGATAGATTTATCCAGAAAACCGGGGGTAATAGGTGCTGCAGTCTGCAGAAATCTGTGCAACATTCTGCAGCACTGTTACTTTCATTTTACTTGTAAGTGTGCACGAATGTGCCTGTATAATCATTTTGTAAGAGTTAAGGGAAGAAGTTAGCCAGTTCTCCTCTTCCTTACAGATTTCTAACCCAACCAGACAATTCTGGGTTTAGGTGGAGCAGTATTTATGCTGACAATCCTAGACAGTGTCCCTTTAAAGCCCTATGGAGATTTCTTCTGGGAAAAGCATATTGTGTTTATAGCAGGGATAGCCAAACACTTCGGATGTATGTGCCGCTCAGAGATCACAGATTGAAGCTCTGGGCAGCAAATGTCCCTGAATTACTACTCTCTACAACACATTAAACTGCCTCCAGCTGTTGAGTCTGTCTTTGCCTACTCATTGTACTTCTCGTTTCACTCTCCTTTTTGGGGTGAAATACTCCATTATTTCTGCTTTGTTCTGGACCCATCTCCTGTCTGTTTCTTTTGTTGCCACTATTTAATAGGGACAAACAGAAGCAAGGGATTTCATGCTTAGTTGGTTAAACACACACACTCTCATGGAAAAATACCCTAAGTTAGTGCAGCACTAATGCTAACAAACCAAGCATTCAGAACTCTTGAAATACAGAATTAAGGTTGAAAGCTCAACCCTAACTCTGCCCTCTTCCCCCCTCTTGGTTATACTTATGGATATGGTCTCCTTTTACAATTTGTTTTTCATTTAAGGTATCTTTGAACAAACAGACTTCTAATACTTGCACACACTTATATCCAGAGGACTGGTTAATCATCTGAAGCTGTGATAAAACTCAAGGAGTTTATTTTAAAAAGTAAAATTTGCACACAGTAGGTTCCATAGCTCTGATGTTGTCTGAGATCACACAAGCACAAAGAAACCTCAAACCTTGAAGAGATAATGTGAAGGGGGGGGGNTCAACGACACAAGACAGACAGTTAAAATGTTAACGATAGGAGACAACTGGGAACAGCAGTGGAATAATCGAACACAAGCAATAAAATACACAAGGCACCAGAATGAAATTATACACTGTGTGTGGAGGAGGAAGGAAATATAAATAAACTAAATTTTAACTGTATGAATACCTCAACTTTACATTAGTACCACAAAATTCCATGCATTTCACAGTGTGAGCTAAAGCTGCAGGCTCTTCAGTTTCCATACTACTGTACAGGTGGTTATACCTCTACAAAATAAAATGGGGAGCAAGAAGAAAACCTACAAAATTTAAGGCACCCAATAAATGACACTGCTTTCATGTTTTCAAACATCAGATTAACAGGGCTCATCTTTGTCTACATGACTTCAGTAATAAGGACAAAACCTAAGATTGCTGTTCGTTTTGCAGCTACCAGCAGAGATGAATGTAGATGCACATAGCCACTGCCAGCCTGAGGGATGTTCAGCACAAATGAAAATCCTAAAATCATTACTCTGACTGCCCACAACCTCATTAAGCAGCGACCACTACACTCAAGATCCTCCACCCCAATACAGGGTAATGATCCAAACTCCAATGGAAGGCTCAAGATCTCCTAACCTGCTACACTATTCCTCACACAGGATAAAGCAATCTTCTAGTTTAACCTGGCTAAGGAGTGAGTGATCAGCCCACAGATTGAACCAAAAGCATTCTGTCTCTACATGTATCTACTTCTCTTCAAATTTATATCAGCATGTGCTGCAGAAGGACCAACAAGTACAGGCATTAAAGACAGGATAATATAAAAAAGGGCAGAAGAAAACAATTTCTCAAGGAAGTGAGGTAGTTTTAAAGAGCAAACAGTCCTGGTGATATCCTACCTCACAGAAATCATAGAATCATAGAATTGTTTAGGTTGGAAAGGACCATAAAGATCACCTAGATCCAGCTGCCCTGCCGTGGGCAAAGACACCTTCCACTAAACCAGGCTGTTCAAAGTCCCATCCAACACTTCCTAGGAGCAATCACCACAACTCTCTGGACAACGTGCTTCAGGGTCTCACCACCCTCACAGTAAAGAATTTCTTCCCAACACCTTATACAAATCTACCCTCTTTTAGTTTAAAACCATTCTTCCTTGTCCTATCACTACATGCCCTTGTCAAAAGTCCCTCACCAGCTCCCTTGGATGCTCCTTTCGGGTACTGGAAGGTGATATAGGATCTCTCAAAGCATCTTCTTCTCCAGGCTGAGCGAGCCCAGCTCTCTCAGCCTGTCTTCATAGGAAAGGTGCTCAGGCCTCCTCTGGACCTACTCCAACAGGTCCATGTCCTTCCTGTGTTGGGGACCCCAGAGCTGGATGCAGCAAGTGGGATCTCACCAGAGCAGATCAGAGGGACAGAATCCCCTCCCTCCCCTGCTGTCCACACTGCCCTGGATGCAGCCCAGGACATGTTTGGCTCTCTGGGCTGTGAGTGCATGCAGCTGGGTCATGTCCAGCATCTCACCCACCAGCACCCCCAAGTCCTTCTCCCGAGGACTGCTCACAATCTACTCTCTGCTCACAACCTATTCTCTGCCCAGCTTGCAGTGCTTGGGATTGTCTTACCCCAGGTGCAGAACCCAGAACTTGACCTTGCTGAATTTCATGAGGTTCACATAGATCCTCCTCTGTTAAGGACACTAAGCAGCAACACATGGTCTAGAGCAGGAATCTCAAATTCTGCCTTCTGACCATGAAGAAATACATTTGGATTCATTGGTTGAAATCGTTTACAATCCCCTGTCAAAAGCTTCTTGGTATTTCAGAGGAGCCAGGTGCTGGAATCTCAAAAGAAGCAATCACGCCTTAAAAAACTTTGAACATCCTTGTAGTCTCAGATGAACAAGACATAAGACACAGCCTCAAGCCCCAAAACCAGACAAATGACACAGACATATTCATTTTTTAACACATTTGATAACTCTGCTACCAATAGAGAAGGTTTAGAGGAAATACAGTTAAGAAGAAAGAACTGGATGACTTCAGACAAGCCAGATATGACACTGCCATTCAGAGCACATAATTTCAAAAGACTTCATGTCATGATAATAAAATTACAGTGGGTCAAATTGCAGGAGATAATTTGTTTTATCTGATATCAGGTGAACTGTTAGTGGATGAAGGCTTTACCCAAAGTTCAGGAATCAAAAAATTCAATAAATGCAGTGAAAGACATAACTTCCCTGGAAGGAGCTGTAAGGCAACAGGAGTCCTTTCCCTACTACCTGCCAAAATAAACCAGAAACCTCACATCCAAAATGAAAAATGAGCCTCTCTGACCTTATTGTCTTGCACACTCCCTCTAAAATCAAAACCAAATTATGACCCTCCCTTACATTCACACTAGAAGAAAGCGTGAAGTAAAGTAATATCAAGTTCTAGATGTACTCTGGTACTCAGTGAAGTAGTATGATTTAAAAGCCTGCATAAAATAAAATAGCAGACACCTATGATAAATCAAAGCTAAGTCAGCAAACAGTTGTAAACACATGCACAGGTGGTACTCTGAACAGAAGACTATCAATCACTTCACTGCAGTGTCAATCAAGCTCCAAGGTGGTTTTTGGACACTTCTAAGTTCCATCAAGTGTAGAATTATTGCTCAAATTGTTCCCTCACTGACAGTTTGCTTTCCACTTGTTTTATTGCACAAGACTAACTCATTCAATCCACCAGTCCATTCACATGTAACAGCAAGAGACAAAGGCAACAAAAAAGATGAATGAAAGCCTTTGCAAACAGTTTATTTCACAACTTAAGGAAACACAACCATACTGAAAAAACGCCTGAAGAATCATCGAAAATACCAGCAAAAAAGGCAGTAGCAGCACCCAAATGCGCCAAAGTTAAGGATGTGACACTCCTGTCACTTCTAATTTCTGGTAAGGATAAAAGATGTATACATTTTTTTCTTAATACTCCCCCTCAAAAAACCACACAAACAACAACTAAAACAAAATCACACCTTTGAGCTTTCAGGCTTGCTAAGAGTCATCCCTGTACAGTTTCTGAGCCAAACAATAAAAAGCATTTCCATGATTTATGTGTGTTACCAGGTGGGTTACCAAACATTTTTTTTTCAGCACAGAATCAGTAATTCTGCTCTATCCACATAGGATCACAAAAGCAGAAAGAAGCATACAGACCACTTGGTGTCCTTTGATTTTTTTCTGAGCTGACTACATGACTACATGCCACCTACATGCAACAGCACCCTTTGTTTCTTTTTTCTCCTCAAAAACTATTCACAAGTACACAAGACCCTGGACATTCGTATTTGACATACATGGCACACATATGATTACTCTGGTAACAACATCAAAAAGAGGATTGATTGAAACAGTAGAGTGATATCTTCAAGCCCCATGCCAGAATGGGTCAAGGGAAAAAAATCAGAGAAATATATCTGGTGCAAAGAGAAATCTAGCTCCACACTAGATGGAGGCAAATGAAGACTTGCGTTGTATTTCATGCATTAAAAAAAGTAAAGAACAAGAAAAGCTACTGCTGCTGTCCTACTCTTAAAATTTGCAGGCAAATTCAAAGTACATTAAGAGAGTAAGACCCATCATGCCCTGTGAAGTGAAACTTCTGGAATTTACAATAGGATCTATATAGCAAAACGGTCTCAAAAAAAAATCAGTTCAAATAAACACAAATTCATTTGAAACACAGTTGGAAAAAGCATGGGAATAGCCCAGTGCAAACAAGAGAAGTGTGTCCTCATGCACTAATAGCCAGAAGATCTCAAGAGGGATTCAGGTGATACCAGCAAATAAATCCCTGAAAAAAGTAACAAGATCTGAATTCTTCCACCCATTTTATCAGTAACATTACAGAAACAGGCAAACTCCAGAGTATTTTTTCCAACCAGATTCAGCCCATGCTTTCAGAGTTGTTTGGCATCGTAATCATAAATGAAAGAAAATAATTCCTGGGCTGTGTGTGTTTCTCTTGAGTATCAAAAAGCAAAGTAACCTAGAGAAACTCTAAGTATGTTTTGAGGGAAGAAGAAGAAATAATTAATGTTTACTTGAGGCGAAGTTTCCTCTGAGATTAAGCCCCAAGGTATGTCTTGTTCCTTCTTATGAAAGATTTCAAAACTAACATTTGACATCAAATCTGAGAGAAAAGAGGAGAAATCTCTGAGGACAGCAGTCCAGACTGTTTTCTATAAAGTCTAGTCTTACTGAACAAGTTCATAGCTGAGACAGAATAGTAACTACAATGAGATTGCAAGTATCAGTCAAAGTAAAAAATTGTGTGAAAAAAAAACCGCAGAAAAAACCAACCAACCAACCAACCAAAAAAAAAACCCCAGAGAGAAGAAAAGGACCCACTGATTTGAGGGTGGGGGGGGGGATGGGATTGGAAAAGTCGCAAATGGAAGAGTTTTAGAATCAATTTGCAAAGTACCATAAAGCAAAATTAAACACAATCATGATAGTGTGACAATACATTAAGAAGGAAAGTACAGTTTCAACTGTCACTTTTAAACCTGCTCAGGAGTCCCTGCTGCTCTCTGCTCATGCAGTACGCATGAGCACACCATGGCAAATTTAGGCATTACCAAACCAAGAAGTGAACAAACCGAAAAATATTTGGTTGCCCTAAAATTATCAGGAGATAGGGGAAAGAAGATATTAATAGAAACTGACGCAACAAAAGTTACTAAAATAGAAAGTGTACGCACTTAACATATGAATAGCTTTACCAGTATACACATCCAACAAGAAGTAATGGGAGGATAATAGATAATAGAAGGAGGTGGACAGAAAAAGGACACCCTGACTTTGCAGACTGTGCAAGTCTTCTGGCCAAAGAATTCTTCTGCTTGGAACACTAAAGAAAAAGCTGCTTTTCAACACCAGAAAATGGAGTAAGAATTATACCAATATTGGTGCAGTCACAAATGGGAGATCCAAAAAACATGGCCTATTACCAGTTCATGGCATTACCAGTCTCCAGGGTTGAATTTGAAACACTAGATAGTTGCAGACTCTAAGTATCTCTCATACATTAGTCTCCCTACGAATGATTTCAATCATGTGCCCTCTTACTTTCCCAGTACATTATATTTCTAAAAAATGAGAAACTTCAAGAGAATACCTGTTTTGACCAAAAGACCCTAGGGAATATGAAATATGTAGTAACATATACAGAAACCTCTCTTCCCTCCCCCTTCAGAGCATAACAGTTTTACTTGGCTAGCACAGCATATTACCACCATGGGAGGAAACAGACCAACCCACCCAAAAACATTAATCCAAAATACACAATTAGAGGAAGGCATATGAATCTCAAGTACCATTAAAAATTCTTCAAATTTTAATCAATGAGAGCCTCTTGGAATGCAGAACAGGTTTAGCCCCAATCAAACTCTTAATGAGTTAGGTTTGAGAAACTTCAGCCATTGAAAACATCTCATGCTCCAACACAGGCATTTCACGTTTCTCCTCTCTCTCCAGTTGCAGGCTTGGATTTTTTTCTGGCTATGTATCTACCATGGAGTTTCTCAGCTGATACCCTGCTGATCAAGACTCCACTGGCTGTTTTGTTCACTTAGAACTGCAAAATCAGAACTGAAATTTATTATTTGTAAGCATGCATAAATCAAAGACTACACAGCCTTTAAACTGTTTTAAAGAGAATGTCAAGAGATGCCCTACTTCTAGTGCCTGAAAGTTTGGGGAACAAAACTCAGTTTGAGATGGGGATTTTCAGCTGATAGGGAAGGGAACAGAACCTACAGAGAAATGTTTCAACTACACATAATAGTTGTTTCCATGAGTTTGCACTGTAAAAAGAAAAACTAAACAAAACAAACCCAAACAAAACAAAAACCCCCACGCAGATTAAAAACCCCACAAAAAACCTGACACAAAAACTCACACAACAACCAAACAAGATTTTTTTTTTTAACTAAGTATTGACCAATGCCTATTCATCGTCTTGAGTTAGGTGGGGGAAAAAAACCCCAACAAATAAATGATAAAGAATAATCTGTAGACAAATTTTGGATGTATAGATCATGTTGCCTTTGAAAAGCAGTGGCTGAATTTTACCATTTTTTAGGTGAAAATGGAAGCTGGCAAGAACCAGCTTTACTTTTTGTGAAAACACAGATTATTGTGGCCTTGCTCACAAAACAGCCTGCCATGCAACTATGCAGACTCATGGGTGTCAGTGTGCCCGCTCTGTGGTGCTGACAGCCCAAAACAAGAAATTTCTCCTGGTGAAACAACCACCATTTTTTATCAATTAAGAGGCATGAAACACTTCAATCCACAAGAGTGTATCACTATGCTAGATTATTTTTTTTCAGTCTCAGAACTGCTGAAAGCCTTTTAAGGGGAATTAAATTTTTCTCCTTTGAGTAGGTGCAGCCTCCAGTCAGTTCTAGGAAACCAACACTTTTAAAAGGAATAAAAGCCCTCCGCCTGAACCCTTCCTGTGCAATCTGTTTCACAATGATGCTGCTTTCATTGAAAGCGTGATGAGTGTCTGGGTTTTTTCAGATGATTATTATGCAACAGTTCCATAAAAATTCTCATAATTTAAAAAAGCAACAGGTTGTTACTTAAGAGTACACCTGATGTTGATGAATACAAACACAAATCCACGCAGAAATAAACTTAACATAATTTTCAGATAACTGAGCACAGCTCTGAGCACAGCTTAGCTCCTCAGCTGATTTAATGCTCAGTTGGGGGAGATTTAATACATGTTCTAAGCAGGCTGCAGACACCTCAGTAAGAATTGACTCACTGCTTCTTACGGGAAAAAAAATTTTATCATTTATTCTAGATCAGCATAAATCTTGCCAAGCTGGGAAACTCCTTTTTGCTGTCTAGAGAGAAAAAATCACTGAGGACCAGGGAGAATTGCCATAATGATGAGAGTCTATCAGAGAAACATAAGCAATCTGTAGCTGGTAGCATAATTTAGAGTGAGACAACGAATCAAAACAGGCTTAAGAAATAGAAGACAGTTGTCTTTTAGAGACTAAGACATATGATTGGTTATAAAAGCAGTACACTGGCTTTAACTCAACTTTTTGTTTTAAGTATTTTAGATTTTTTACATTCACTTTCCTAAAGACTGGCAGATTACTAAAGAACTGTAAAAAAGAACTGGAAGCTGTGATTTTGTAATATAAAGGTATAATAAACTTTAACAGTGAAACTTAAGCAACTGCCAATTACCTACATATCATTAAATCAGTATTTTTGAAACACAGAGAACATATAGAGCGTGAGAAAAGATGCACACAGTTCTATTCATGCCACAGAGATTTTTCACTGAAAAGGATGCTTTCACAGCCCACAAGTAATTCTTCAAAGCAATTTATAACAATGAAAAGATACAACAAGGCATGGGATATATCATACCAATTTATACAAGGATTAAGGAGTACAGCACACTTTGATTATGTTACTGGGGAATAAAGTTACAAAGTGTAGGATTTCAGAAGAAACTAACTGCTCTAAAACATGTCAAAAATCACAGGAACTGAAAAAACTGGAAGAATTTTACTTTCTTAAGTAATAATAATATAAGCCTCTTTATTTGAAGAGACGTGTAAATGATCAGGTTCCCTCATACTTGCAAAAAATTCTTAAGATCACGCTGTTGAGATTACTGCCAGAAAAGCATACAATCACAAATTATGTCTTAAAGAGATCAATGCTTAATCAGGAAGAAATGGCAATCTATAAAAGCAGGGAAAGAGACATTAAACCTTGGTTTTCTAGTGCACTGCACACAATCCTTCTCTGATACCTGGAGGTGGAATCATCATGCACATAGATGGATTTTACATGAGAGGTTTGCAGAACAGAGAGAAGAACAGGGTGCTGGTGTACTTCTGTACTAGAAACACTACCTTTGTAGACCAGTAGGAAGCAAAAACTCTGCCCCAAATCCCACAGCCCAAGAGAGTAAGAGATAGTAGTGGAGCATCAGCTCTAAATACAACCTTGGACAACCTAGCTTGGATTTGTATAGTTGAGCAGGAAGTAGCAGGGACCTTCTGGATAGACATTGAACTAAAGGAATTAAAAGAGGAGATCGTCCAAGACTGCAGTCACTTCCAGTTCTGCAGGTCGAGAGCAGAAAGATCAGATTTTGAAGTACTTCAAAAGAAAGTTTCCTACTCATTTTTATACAAGCATTTTATAAAGCCTATATAAATGAGAAAAAAGTGCTGTTTGCATTCTCCAACAAGGAGAAATTTCTGGTGCCCAACGGACAGCACAAGCCCTTAGATCTCCTGCAACACAGAAGAGGTAAATTGTGTCAGGTCACTATCCTCAACTGATGTGTACCAAGAAAATCAAACTAAAAAATATGGAGCAACATATACAAAAAAGCATAAGACTGACCATTCCTCAAGACTCACCAGTTAGGCAGAATGATGAAGCAGAAGTTCTCCTGTCACTACTAACCATACTGATCAAATCTGAAAACATGCTAACAGCTACTGTTTTTCCTATTGAATTTTCCAAGCTCCTTACCGCAGGAAGCTAAAACATCTCAGACCTTTTTTAAAGCATTAAGTACTCTCTCTAAACTCAATATTTTGAAGGAAAAGATCGAAACATCCAGGCCTAAGGTTCAAATTTAAGTAAAACATGAGAAATTCTAGTGCATATATGCTGTCTTGAGTCATTTTCCTAAAAAAAAAAACAACTCAAAGGTGTTTTATTATTATGAGGTCAACTGTGACTTCCAAAAGTAATGCACGTTTGCCTAAATTTTCAAACTGACACTAGCAGTCAGTTGGGTTATTTTTAAGTTCATTCTTAGAAACACATTTTATTAAACCTATTTTTAAACGTACCTAACTTCACTAACTTGATGCTAATGTCAGTCCAAACAGAAAAACTGAGACAAAGAGCAGGAAAAGAAAAAAAAAAAACAAAACAAAAACACTATGAAAACTAGCAGGAAGGGGAAAGAACATGTTGCTATTAATGTATTACTTCTAGTGAAATACCACTGAAGTTCAACATAATCCAAGCCACCGTGAACATGTTGCTATTAATGTATTACTTCTAGTGAAATACCACTGAAGTTCAACATAATCCAAGCCACCGTGCAATGTGTGTAAAGCAGCAAAGAGTCTAAGTTTCATACACTAGAAGAGAAGTAATAATTATATGGCTTTTTTTTTTTTTTTTTTTGTTCAGAATTTGAATTTAGTTTTGGCACTGATTCAACCTATATATACACTTCAAAAGAAAGCAGTCCTTCAGCATGGAAACATGGTCTAATGCAACAACAAAACGCAAATTTCAGTGCTAGTTTTGTTTTTAAAGGCATCAAAAAATATGAGAACACGATTGTGATGTCCATCTAGCACAAGGGAACTAGACCAATTTAAAGTAGTTTATTGTAAGAGGACACAACTGAGCTGAGAAGTCTCATATTTGACTTGTATCCAGAAACAAGAATCAAAATGAACTATTAAGCTGTAGTCTAAATGTTTGAAGATTTTTTCAGCTGGGGACATTATACAGCCTTAAATGGTAAAAACAGTTAAGTCCTATCCCAGTAAAAATCCTTGGAAAAATAATCTTCTACAAATAAGATGAAGATAAAGTTCCAACAGACCATAAATTGATTTGGAAATGTTCACATAAGAAAAATCACACAGACAGCAATAAGCACACCATTCAACAGTATGAAACCAGGTAAATATTTCTGCACTACGCATACATATGAAGTCCATTGTAAAAACATTAAAACCTACTTGGACTTCTAGGCACACTGAAGTATTTTAATGACAAATGTATCATGATTCTTCTTCCTGCTGTCTACTGCTTTTCTCTTCTGCTAAGCTTTACATTCCAACCTAATAGCAATATATTTTCTCCTCCAACCAACCATACTATTCAGTGGTATTTCCTAGAAAAATTTTTCTTGTGTGTCAGATAAACACAGAAGAAAATCCTTCAGGGACAGCTTGATATACCACAGATGCCAGTTGAAATAATACTGAACCAAGAAATTAAGAATTTCATTAGTGAACCTATCAGCACAGAAAATGTGGTAAAAGTACATATTTTAGCAAAATTTAACTATATCAAGCACGTGACTTGGACTTCATTCCATAATTTTAAAGCTATGTGGGTTCAGAAGCATCAGAAAAGTCATGCAGTGGGAAAGACCAACTACGGAAAAAACAAACTGAAAAAGTCTACAGAAGCAGCACGATGGTATTGCATTATTGTACTACCATGAATGTTTTATTTGGGAAACAAAAACAGCTCATATGTGGCATTTTAGGACAGCAAAGTCCTCTTCATAATTTTCTGGTTAAAAAAAAAAAATCGGTGGTGCCTGGCTAGATGAAAACAGTGACAAAAAATGTTACCTTGCAGGTGCCACACAAAATCTCATTGAGGGTAAACAAAAACATAGCTCCTGGAGAAACTGCTGAACTTCTATTAACAATTAAACACCCCATTAAATTAAACTACACAGAACAAAGAACTGTGCGACTTTGCACTGCAACTCAATCATTAGTGTTCTCACACAACTCTGTGCTTCCCACATTTTCAGGAATTAGACCTGCAAGTTTCCCCATTTTTACACATGTTCAAAGAATTGAACATTATTAGACTGTCATAAATGACTTAAGATTTTTGGCAGGCCATCTGCTGTAATAGCTTTGAATTTCCCTTAAGTGCATATTGTGGATGACTTATTTTAACAAGAATTAACACTACCTTGAGGCTCAGACAAAATCTAAACTCTTAACTCCTTTGCATCACTAACATTCCAAGTGAAGGTCAGTGTTATATATGTGTTATTTGCTTAAGATTAAGATGCATGACATGTTACATACATTAGACATTCTTTTGGTCTTAATTTGAAACAATTAATCCTTCTAAAGCAGAGTAAGACCATCTCCACATACTTGGACTATGTACTTTGTATCTCTGGCCAGCAGAGTCAGAACTCTAGAAAAATTTCAAAGAAACACTTTTCCAGTCACATTAGGGTTAAAAATTAAGCATGATTGCTCATGCTTGCCATTCCACAAATTCCAAATATATTTGAAAGTCATACTAGTCCTATCCTGCATTCCAAATTCCTGCAATATTCATTAGTCTCAGCTTAAGAACCATCATGAGTGGAAGACCAATTTGCTCGTAACGTTTCCTGTGTTGGTTGCACTCTAGATCTACTTTTTTACTGTAGCATATTGGAGAATTTAATCAATCTTCCCAGAAAGAATCTCAGCAACTAGAGCTATTTCAGTGGTTCATTAGCTAGTTATTAGAAACAGATTTCATCACTGATATCTTAGGACAGTGAAAACAAAAACCAGATTGCATGGATTTGTTTTTAAAGAATCTGATGTCATCATTTTTGCCATTATAAATTGATACTGAAAACAAATATTGGCAAAGAAAGCAAACATCCTATACTTGCTTGATTTCTCCATTGACCACACATAGGGAAAAATATTGCTCCAATGCTACAAAACCCTCCTTTTCCAATACAGACATGAGATGAGATTATTTAAAAAACGAACAAACTAAACCTTTCATTTTCTATTCTGTCAAAGGGAGAAATCTCAGTTTACAGTTTTACAACCATGTTTTCCCCTCAAAAAATACTGACATAATAATCCTGCAGTTTTCAACCACTTTATACTGCATATCATGTGGCAGAAATGTCAGCCATACCCTTCAGCATTTCCTACTCATTAGCTTGGGTATTCTTCACTTTATCAATGAATGTGCACATAACTTTGTTCATTCCCAACACTTGGCGGCAGGTTCAAAAGTTTCATTCAAAACCTGAGCATCTAAAAGTTCTAGAGGCATTCAACATCATGAAGGTGAAGATTCCTGAGTTATTTCACTGGATTTTTACACACCATCTAGTAATTACAGTTTTCTCTTTACCAGCTGAGCCAATATTCAAATAATTCCTTTTAAATATCGTTTATATTCATGGGTCTGTAGGAAGAGACTTTGGAATATGGCATCACGTTTCCATTTGTTTTTTTCTGTACTTTTCTATAGCCAAATAATATCAGTGCTTAACTCACTTCAGTCAATGCTTCCATCCAAACAACCAAAGGAAAATGTTTGGATACTGAAGAGACACTATTCCCCAGCTGTGCTTATCTACAGCCACATCATCCCAGGGTAAGCTGTACTGTGTGGTAAAGGTGAAGTTTTTATTTTCAGTATCAACACATAGTATGCATAGGACCCATCAAAACGAACATACGAAGAAAAAGAGAATCTTCCCAACGGTGTAGTCTCATTCCTTCAGGGGCATTTGCTCAATTGTTGTTTGGGTGGGATGTTTTTTTCTTTTGCAATTGCCAATTTTAAATCCTAGGAGGGTAAGGCATCAAAATCGGACCACTGAAAGGACTGACACATCCCAAAGAGTGTAGTAGGAACTTGATTAGGTTTTTTTATTGGGAACTATACTAGTCCTAGAACTATCTAGTACTCCTAGATGCTTACATAGTAACAGTAGCTAAAAACTCTTGCCATCTTTGGCTGTCCAGGAGACTGCACTCCTTCTCCAGGAATGTGGATTCAAGCATAGTTATCCAAGTATTCATCACCTCTAGGCTGAATATCACTGAGCGCTACACCCCAGGGATGAGGTGTTCCAAATGAATCAACAGGCACCCTGCCCTAGGAAGCGGCACGTGGGGATTGCTCACCGCGCCAGGCGGCCCGCTGGTCTGAGAGCAGATTCTTTCCAAGATCGGGTGCTTGATTTCACGCTAACGCGTGGGAGGGAATCCGTTTCTCCATTAATTTCTGGGATGATGGCAGTTGAGAGATCATTGCTATGGGCCAAATCAGGGGAGGGAGGCTCATTTCCACCGCAGCTGACTTCAGCAGTGAAATACTTGTGGTGGTGTCTTAACCGCAAGACAATTATTAGTTCAGCAAAATTTCCTTTGCGATAGCATTGTGATTATAGGAACGGGTTCAATGCCCACAAAGAGAAAAAGTAAAGCACCATCTCAGAGTACCATATTGAATTTCACTAGGCACTCGTATCACTTTATCATGCATTTTGAGCAGAACATTTGAGCAACATTTTTGGCTTAACAAAAAATAGTATTTAAGAAGTTGCCCAGAAAGCTTACAAAAAATACAACAAATGCTGTTTTACATAGAATTAAGAGTAGGGCAGGACCAAAAAAATTTGCACAGATTTCTTTTATCCAATTCTGTTGGTTTTCAGTTGGAACAGAGGTAAAATAAATAAGTAGATCAATCAAGGTACAGACCATTCTGCAGTTCAGATTTCCCATATCTTCCCGGTTCCAGCAACTCCTAGTTTTCTGCTCTAATAAAGAAGCTACTCACTTCAGTAAACAGTACTTTTTGTTAGTCAAGCCTTGTATTACAAAATAGTTTCTGGCCTTGATGTTAGATTTTTAATACTGGCTATTCACATGTAGCTCTGCACATCAAAAATGCTATTGTACCACTGCAGAAAACTAACTACCTAAGGCACAGGCTTTAGAAAGCAATCATTGTAGATACTGTGCAAGGACACCAAAAGCTCCAGTGCATCCGGATCAGGCAGAGGACAAGAACATGACACACTCCCTTTTTAAAAGTGGGGGTACACTGATTTAAAAATAAAACAAGTAATGTACTTTACACAGGTCCTAGACAGCTCAAATGACAGTGTGGAGCTACACACGCACACAAGTGATACTTAAGCCCTTTCAGGTAATGAACAAAAGGAAAGCAAACAGGAATTCAGAAGTGGATTCTCAGTACTTCTATACATTACATACGTACATCATGCAAGTTAGCCTAACTTAACTCAGTGAACTTTCACACACAGATTAGTGCTTACGTACCTAAAGTGTTTAAAAATTAGTTTTAATTACACTGCAAATTGTGCAAAGACTAGACTGCAGCTCAGCATGTATTCATGTAGCATGTAGCTCAACTCATATTTCCTTATGACTATCCAAAAGCCATAAGGTAACAAAAGAGAAATATATGAACCACTTACCTACTTGATAGTCATTAAAGAAAAATCTATCTGTGGAGCAGAGAGAAAAAAGACATCTATTTTCATAGAACTGGATATTTTAATATCAATTTCATGCTGCCCTGCTCGGTAAAAATAGTAGCATATTAACATGTTGACGTCTTTTGGTTCTGTTGACTTTTTAGTGTCTTTGTGGATGCCCTACGTTTTCTACACAAAACTAAAAATCAGTTAGTCTCTCAACTCTGAGCCTTAAATGTAGCAGCATATAAAAAAAAATAAACCCATTTCCCTTTGTTACTTGCAAAGACACTCACTTCCCTCTTTCAGAACAAGCATTTGTTAATGCAAATGCATCAAGGCATCACATTTTTTCCTTATGTTTCCGATGACAATATTGCCAAAAGTACAAATTTCTATTTGTTCAAATTTATTTTGTACTTATACTACATGTGGCATACTGAATGTGCCAGGTCTCAAAAATCTCAGTGCAGTCTTGAGCTACACATTCTGCTAAAAGAAATCTCACTTACAAAATCTAAGAAAGCCACAGCCGTATAAACACAGAATAATCTTTGAGACAATCTAAAGCAATTGAGATATCCAGATAAATGTCCTGGGAACTTTCTGAAGGGATGCATGCAGCTGTAAATGGAGTGAGGACAAGAAACAATGGACAAATTGAAGCCCAAGAGGTTCGGGCTGGATTGAAGAAAATACTTTTTGCCCATGGGAACAGTCCAGCACTGCCCAGACAGGCTCCACAGCCCTTAACTTTGATGGTTTCTTCCACTTGGTTTCAAGACCAGAACTAAGCTGAACAAAGCCTTGAGCAACCTAGCCAGACCTTAAGCTGACCCTTCTTTGACCACAAGGTTAGACTACAGACCTCCCAAGATCCCTTCCCACCTCAATCGTCCTGTGAAAGCAACACAAATTCTACAGAGCCCTTCTGTGATGTTTCATCTATACAAGTTTTAAGTGACAACATTTTCCAACAAACAGTTTGTAAGTTAACAGTGCTCTTAAAAGGCTAACATCACTAGGGAGGGCCCTCAAAAAAGCCTGAACAGTTCATTAATTTGAGTAGACTTCCACAGACTGCTTGATCCAATGTGGGCATGTTGATTCACTGCCACTTTTGCCCAGGGGCTCAAACCAAAGCACCCACACCAGCTTAGTCACAGGGTGAGTAGTCAGTACCCAATTTACTGTTTCTTTACCAGTGAAAACATCTCTAGAGGTCTATCACAATGACCAGGATGTTTTTTGCTTTGTTTTTACAGTCGGGGGAAAGAGAACCCTCTCACACATTACCTGGAAAGGAATCATCAAGCATCTGCCTGTGCTTCTGGGAGAGCTGTGGGACAGCTCTGAAGGACTGCCAGATCTACTTACTCAGTATCCTCATTTGCACGATGGGCAGGTTGCCAGACTCAGTTAAAACAATACCTGAGGTCTAGTTTATATTCCCACCTAGACCAGATAGCTGGGATTTCAAACACTTGCAAGTTTGGGTGTGAGGGCGGTGTGCGTTGACAAGGGAATTAGGCCACAGCTCTACAGGATTTCTCTTCTGATGCAAGATTAGCTCAAGCAGCTCTGCTCTCCCCCTCACCCAATTTTCCTTAACATCTGCACAGAGTGAGGGGCAGAACTGGAGACTGCACCGCATCTGGGGTGCAGGTGATGGACCTGGGACTCAGAGCAGTGACTCAGGCAGAGTCCAACAGTACAGTGCCCTGGTTCTGCTGTTCAGGCAGGCAAGCTGCAGAAAACGCTTCTGCCTTTGGGCTGACAGGGACAGGCTGCTCTCAATTTATTTTAAAAATCAGGCCCCTCTCAGCTGCTCACTTGCTTTTCATCACTTACTCCTCTGCCCCCATGTCTCACACACCAGTTGCCATAGTTTGTTTTCTCCTCGCTCCCACTTCTCTCTTCACACTGTCAGAAAAAAAAGGGAGATGGAAGCACCTTCTTTCCCAGTTCATCACCTGTCAAAAAAATCTCTTAAAAAAAAAAAAAGACAGTGACTCACCCAAGCACAAAGCCAACAAAAACTTCTAAGTCTTCCTGCTTGCACATCTCCTGAGTTAGGCAACATGGGTGGCCCACATCTATCTAGAAGGACGCATTGGGAGGGAGCATCTCTGGCCATTGTGATGGCAGTACCCAGCACCAGCACCCAGCAGCTCCTAAGTTTTCCTTCTCTACTCCAGCCACATGCTCACAGAGCAGACTTCCTTAGCTGTGGCACCAGGAGTCTTTGCCTCTCAAAACCAACAACAGTTTGTAACACAATGACCTCAGGCAGCACAACACACCGTCCTGCTAGGAACCTGGCCAGGCCCACTATTTTATTATCAGTCCCTCTGTCATCTTTTTTAAGTTTAGACTGCCCCAAAAGTGAGATTAAGGGGGTTGAGGGAAACCAAAACACACACACAAAAAAAGTGAACCTTTTAGCCCATCTCTGACAAATTCACTTGCAATGAACAACAAAGTTACATTAAACCACATTCAGTAAAGTGGGCAATGCTTATATAAATACCCTCATTATCTTGTGTATAAGTAAGTAGAAGTAATGATTCTTGAAACTTTAAACTGTCTATGAAAAAATTTTAAGCTGATTGATACAAGTTAAGGCAGCATGAAGTAATATTTCATTCCAAGTTTTCAATGTATCAAAACAAAACCAGAATTATGCTGAAAGAAAAATCTCAATTCTTCAACTTCTAAGAAACATTTTGCATCTAAAGCCTCCCAGGCTGGATATGGTTTTCCAGTGTACCATGAGCAAGGAGTAAAACAGTAAACAAGTATCATTTCATGGTCTCAAAAAAAAAAAAAAAAAACACCAAACCTATATTTATTGTTTGTAGATACATGTTTCACAATATCCAGTTAAAATCAGAATAAATCTATTGTGAAGTTACAATGTTTACTCAATTATTTAAATGCTGTATTAATACTAGCTAATTTTAAATTAATATGGAAAATTAGCAGGTTAATTAAAATATCTCAATGCAACATATGCTTATTTTGATAAAACTAGAGCACAGGAAAGAAAATCAGAACAAAGATTGTTTCTCTTACACTGCTCAAAAGCAGAGTGAAAAATATGCTGCCACTGAGACAGGAGAAGGTACAACAGAGAGACAAAGTTTGACAAACTATTAGACCCAACATCCATAGGTAATATCCCTAAGAAAAAAGAAGAAAAAAAAAAAAAGAGAAAATAAATAACAGCTCTATGCCTTCTTCGCATAAAAAGAATTCCTATTCCGCTGTTAGATTTGTTTCTTTGATATTTAATATTCTTTTCACTAGAGAACTTAAAGAGGAAAGCTGTTTAACAGTCAAACATGCTCAGAACACATAAATCACAGCAATCTACCAAAAAAGACAAACAAGTATTATACCATCAAAGTCTCTGATCACAGATTTGCAAAGAATAAACTATCTGCTTTTTTCAAGATTCAATAATACACTACTGCTGTGTAGCAGAAAGGTTATGAGCCCCCAAAACAATGCACAGAGACTGTTTTCCTGGAGCTGATTCTTGTCAATTAGTATTTACGTATTTAATTTTATTTGCATATTTACCAGATATATTTACTTTCTTCCAGTGCCACAAAGCTCCTTAAAGCAAGAAAAATAGCAACAGCAGAGGATAAAACTGTCTATAAAATGGCTTTATACTTAATTGAGTTCTTGTTCTGATTCATGATCAGTAATAATTATTCCTAGCAAACAGGGGAGAGACTTTCCCAAGCACATACCACAGAGAGACTTGCAAATTAATTCAAGTATTTTGTAAAATTGTCTCTTCATTAAGTGGTAGTGCTCCCCAAACATACAGTTTATTATAACATCTGGATCCTTTCATCATCCCATTACTCCCTTTGCTATTCTTGAAATATCCTTGTAACAGGAAAACACTTTCAAAACATGCTCTGGCATGTTAAAGCCCAGAGCTTGCCACTGCAATTCAGATTTTTGAAATTTACACTACCTCTTGTTTCCACCATCAAATGTACCAGCGTGTCTAGCATAATTTTAAATTTCCCCAACACTCCTGCTTAGCATTCCCACTGCAACACAAATTACTGATGTCCTAAAAAAATAGAAACAAAGATACTTCAAAACATTTGGCTTATTTTAAATATGCTCTTCTCAAAATCATCTCTCCCCTGGTCAACCATCAGTGGTTCTTACATCGCATAGTAGCTATGACCCCTACGTTTGAGGTGGCATGATCAAAGGAGCCCTGGCCAGACTTGGAAAAACATTTCCACTGAGAATGGACATACTGCCTGTCAAAAGGTTATTCCCACTGCGTACAGGGAGCAGCTCATATTACTGCAGTGTAACATGAAAGTGAAAAATCTAGCTGTAGTAATCCACATACATGTTTTTCTTTCTAAAAAGGGCATATGGGAGACACTGGCTAGAACAGAACATCCGTATTATCATTTGAAGGGAGGGGATGGACCGGTGAGGAAAAGCTTCCCTAATCAATCCATCTGTAGGAATCAGCCTCTTAAAAAAATACTTTAAAAATTCTGCCTCCTACCATAGCAATTACTTCTCTTCAGTTGCTTTCCTTCCCTTTAGTTAAAAATTTATTTATGCAAATATACATCTACATATAGATAATCACACACATACACACGATCAGACTTTACACGCTGCGGAAGACAAAATAACTTTGGAGGCGTAAATCTTAATGTCAATGACAGGAAGGCTTTGGTGAACCATTACCATAAATCTGACAAACGCTAATTTGATGGGTGGCTGTATCTGTCTGCTGCAAGACCAGTCTAGACAGTCTATTGAGAAATCCTAAAACACAACTGTTTGTTCCCTGTAACACCATCTGGATATGGCAATAAGAGCCGACCCAGTGCCATTCACACATGGATCAAAGCACATGCTAATGCCATCATGAAGTCATACACATAAAAAATTCAATCTGAGAACTCTATGCAATTTTCCTAAGTCCTCAGTGAAGAAACCTCAGACTTAGCACAACTCAAGCTAAGTGCATGAAGAGGGGGAGAGGGTGGAAAAAAAGAAGAGAATATTTAATGAGCTTGGCCTTCCCGAGGAATGTTAGGCCACCCATTGTATTGGAAAAGGCTCATGTCACACTTCAGTCATGGCACCCATCAGGGTGCCCCTTTACAAAAATTGATCCGGAGGTTTTTGTAATTACCTGTTTCAAACAGAAAGAGTGCCCAGAAAAAGGAGAAGGTTTCTGAGGTGTAAATCTTGCATTTTCTTATTTAAGACAGAGCTGGCACAATTTGCAATATCGCAGACAATATTGAAAACCCCTCTCTCATTAAACTGCACCATGGCACTAGATCAAAGCACCAAGGGCCCCCTATTGAACTTCTCTAAATATTACAAACCTAAGAGCAAGTCTGGCTATGCAAAAACTAAAGTAAAGCAAATTTTTTCCTGCTTCCAAAAAACAAATCACAGCTTTCCATGACACAGCTTAAATAGGTAAACATACTATATAGCATACTGCAAACTTTAAATTGTTGAAGCTTCATCTACTACCAAAAAAAAAAAAAAAGAAAACAAAAAACAAAGATTACTGTGGGCTTTTTTCCTGCAAAGCTCACTTCTGACAAGTTCTCGGGTGCTTTTTTATTACTGCCCTTCAAAAGGTTCTTGTAATTTTTTTTAACATAATGCATTATGTAACCAATTCAACAATCTGCACAAAATATTTGGCTTTGTCATCAAATCCATCATTTTTTTCTGTTAAGTATCCACTAATACTAGGCTTCCAGCAATTATATTGTTCCCAGCTTTTTGACCATTGAAACTGCATTTCTTATTTAACTCTGTTTTCCTTTCATGATGTAAAAGTTTACAACAAACTGATCTTAGTCTTTCTGGAAAAACTATGTGTGAAGCTGGTTTGCTGATCCTGAAGATGTATCAAGTCAGGAAGCAAAGGCAGGTTTTAACAACCATTTTGATACAAGTCCCATCTTTAAAAGCTGACATCCTATCATTTAAGTCTTTCTCTCTAATCTTTTGAAAGCAATCTAAATATTGTTGGACTTCAATGATTCTTTTGGGTCCCTTTCAGCTCAGGATATCCTAGGACTCTATACCGTTATGGTGGTGTTTCATATTGAAAACATTTGGTAAGATCACAATCCTAGCTCCTTAAATACCGTTCTTTGTAAATTAAAAAAAAAAAAAAGACAAGTAGCAAAATTTATTTCTGCCCAAATTTCCAAGCAGCTCAATGGAAGTTAAATAACTATTAAAACTTCATTTTAAACTTTTATAAGATGATGTCAGTAATTTCCTTATTCCCAAAAAACAGAACTAGCATGTTAACAGGAATGACCTGTCACAAAATACTGCATCCCTAAAAGTTTCATAAATTTATGGCAGAAAAATTAACTCCATAGTTACTTCAAAGGGCCTACAAAAATCCTGTATATCTGCACACAAACACACAAAAATCACTCAAACTAAACTTCCAAACACAATTTAACTCTCAGTCTAACTTGAAAAAACATGTATTTGTAAGAGTAGGTATGAAGTCACAATAGCTATAATGTGGTTCATCACCAAAATAAAACTGTAAAAAAAAGTACACTACAGTCCCCAAGTTGAATTCGGTACTTCTGTGGAAATTACAATTGTCTTAAAATTTAAATATCTGAGTTATATAGTTTTTAATAACAACTTTAGAAGATAACAAGTTCGGACTGTTACAGAGATGAAATAGTCTGAGGAACTTTCTGCTACTATGCTATGGGAGGAGCAATTATAATAACCTTTTTTTAGTGACATAGATTAAATACAAGCACTTTTCGCTCCCCCAAAATATTAGCATTCCCATAAAACAAACAAACAAATTAAAAAAAAAAAAAAAAGAAAAAGAAAAGGGTGGGGGACAAAAAAATTATTATTGCAATCAGATGACTTTAAGACAAAAAAAAAAAAAGAAAAAAGAGAGCGATCAAGTAGTCTTTCCGTTCAAAGTATGTTCATGGATAAACAGAAAAAATCTCCACAAATATTTCCGGTACTAGAAAAGCCAAGAGATTGGCCCTGACTTATGACTCAAAAGACTGATACACTATGAGTCATCAGGTTTTCAGACTGTAGAGATATTTCAATATGGGGGAGTGGGAGATTTACAGGAATGAACTCTGCATCACAAACCAACAGTTGTTTCTGCAGAAAGCAAGTATTTCCCCTTGAGGAAAAAAGTTGGAACTGTGTACATATCACAGTAATTTCTCATTACATTTGTAATGGAATTAAATGGCATCATACTAGCATCAGGCTCTTTCATCTCTGAATCACGTACAAAACAGGTAACTGAAGAACACGCATGTACTTAGCATCTGTTTAGAAATACACAGAATCTCCTGTTTCCTCCAAACTTCTGCATGGAGCATTTTATTAACAGAACTAACCTAAGTTTAGGCAGAATAATCTATGCCCTAACTATCAACGTTTCAGACAAGTAGTGAAAGGCATGTTTCGCAGGCTTTAGAATTTCCAGACTCCCCTCCATGCTCTGCAACAGGACAGCACTGCCATCTACTGCTCACTGCCGCAGCGCAACCCTTTAACACACGTCCAAAAAGTCTCCACCAGCTTAAAAACACCACGTCTCCCAAGCAGAATCTAAGACAGAACCTTGAGAAGCCAGTCCCACGGAAGACACCTGCACCAGTAACTCCTCTAACGATTCTGTAATTCTACATAATACAAAACAGATGTCTGTGTTTCTTTACTCAAATGTCTCACGGAGCACAGAATTAACTGGAGCAGAGGGGGAAGAGAGCTGCAGCTGCTCCCCAGAGGCAATCACCAGGTAGCTGCGCAGTGCCCTCTTCTGCTTTCCCACCAACGCAGTTGTACACTTCCTGAACACGGAGTTCTTTTTCCATTTTTCAGTCCTTTTCAGAGTACAGACATTAATCTGTAAATACATTGAAGACAAATTGAACCGCCTCATTATGAAAAACAAAAAAGTTATTACTGTTTTGCAGGATACAAATAGCCATGTAATCACTTCAATCATAAAGCAAGCATCATATAATTACAGCACATAGACTCAAGTCTCCCAGATTCCACAGCAACAAAAGGTTATCTCTTACCATATGTAGTAATTTGAGCTTGATGGTGACAAGTGGCAGAGGTGGAAAACAACTGAGGTGAGAATAAAAAACTGACAATAATTTTGTAATCTCTAACTATAATATTGTCAAGTTACACAGACAGTTTTCAATTGCTGTTGTTTTGTGGTGTTTGGGTTTGTTTGGGGTTTTTTATGTATGGCAGAGTCTATCAAAATGTGAATGACCTTGCAGAAACTTTAAGAATCTTTAAGATCTTAAAAAACCCTCCCAAAAGACCTCTGCAGACACTCTACCCCTTTTTCTTCTTAAAACAATTTTTCAGAGAATGTGCAAATATACTTGCAGAACCCACAAAAGCAAGTCACAGCATCCTCTCTATTTTCTATACCCGGCAGAAAAAAAGAAATACAGATTAATTTCTTCACAAGTGACTTTATACTGGGGATCTGCTACAGGCCACTCAAACAGGAAGACCAAGCTGATGAGGTCCTCTACAGACAGACAGGAGTGGCCTCACGTTCACATGTCCTGGTCCTCACAGGGAACTTCAACCCACCCAGTATCTGTTGGAAGGACAACACAGCAGGGCATAGGCAATCCAGGAGGCTCTTGGAATGTGTTGGTGGTAACTTCCTTCTCCAAGTGATAGGTAGCCTGGGAGGAGTACCAAGCAACAAAGAATCACATTAGGAAAGCTAAAGGCCTCACATTACTAAATCTGGCCAGGAACATCAAGTGCAATTAAGAAAAGCTTCTATACATGTGGGACTGATAAAGGAAGATTAGGGAAAATATAGGACCTGTCCAGGAAGAAATGGACAACAACAAAGAAAAGGCTGAAGTACTCATTGACTTTGTTGCTTTCAGTCTCCACCAGCAAACATTCCAGCCATACTGCCCAAGTAGCAAAAAAGGCAGGGACTGGGAGAAAGCAGAATCACTCACCCACCATAGAAGAAGATCAGGTTCAGCACCATCTGTGGAACCTGAAAGTACACAAGCCCATGGGAACCAGTAATATACATCCACAGGTGCTGATGGAGCTGGCCAAGGAAGCGGCTAAGCCAATGTGAATCATATTTGAGATGTCATGGCAGTTCAGTAAAGTTCCCACTGACTAGAAAAGGGGAAATACAATCCCCATTTGTAAAAGAGAAATAAGGAAGACATGGGAATATACAGGGCTGAGAGTGCCACCTCAGTTCCCAGTGAGATCATGGAGCAGATTCTCCTGAAAACTATGGTAATGCACATGGAAAATAAGGAAGTGAATGGTAATATCCAGCACAGCTTCCTAAAGGGTAAAACATGCCTGACAAATCTGGTGGCCTTCTCTGACAGGATTACGGATGGGTGGTGGATGAGAGAAGAGCAATTTACATCATCTATCTGAACTTGTGCATAGCATTTGACGCTGTCCTACATGACAACACTGTCCCTAAACTGGAGAGAATGGATTTGATAGATGGACCATTCAGTGGGAAGGAACTGGCTGGATGGCTGCACACAAAGAGCCACGGTCAATGTCTCAGAGTCCAAGTGGACAGTAACAAGTGACCTTCCTCAGGGTCGATATTGGGACCAGCTTGGCTGAAAGTCTTTGTTGGCAACGTGCTTGGTGGGATCAAGCGTACCTTCAGCAAGTCTGTCAACAACTCCAAACAGCGTGGTGCAGGCGACATGTGGGAGGAGAGGGATGCCATCCAGAAGGGTCTTGAAAGGCTTGAGAAGAGGACCTCTGCGAACCTCATGAAGTTCAACAAAGCCAAGTGCAAGGTGCTGCACCTGGCTTGGGGCAATCCCAAGAGCAAATACAAGCTGAGCAGAGAATAGATTGAGAGCAGCTTGGGACATCTGGTAGCCAAAAAGCTCAATATGACCCAGCAATGTGTACCCACAGCCCAAAAAGCTAGTCCTGTCCTGGGCTACATCCAATGAAGTGGCCACCAGGGTGAGGGAGAGGATTCTGCTCCTCTGCTGTGCTCTCATGAGACCCCACCTGGAGCACTGCATCAGCTCTGGGGCATCCAACATAAGAAAGACATGGCCCTCTTAGAGCAGACCCAGGAAGGGTCACAAAAGTGCTCAGAGGGCTGGAGCACCCGTCCTGTAGGTAGGTTGAGAGAGCTGGACTTGTTCAGTCCAGAGAAGAGAAGGCTCCGGGGAGGCCTTAGAGCACCTTCCTGAAGGTGCCTACAGGAAAGCTGGAGAGGGACTTTTGACAAGGGCATGTACTAACAGGAGAAGGGGGAATGGCTTCAAATTGAAAGAGGATAGATTTATGTTCGGCATTAGTAAGAAACTCTTTACTGTGAGTTGATGAGTCACTTGAACAGGTTGCTCAGAGAAGTGGGGGACGACCCAGCCCCAGAAGTGTTCAAAAGAAGGCTAGGTGGGGCTTTGAGCAACCTGGTTTAGTGGAAGGTGTACTAGCCCATGCCGAGAGGATTGGAAGGAAATGATCTTATTGGTCCCCTCAAATCCCAACCACCCTCCCTATAGTTATATGAACTGGAATGCTGAAGAGACTCAATTTTCATACAGTTCCCATCAGGAAGTGCTGACCACATTAATCATTCTATCTCTCCAACAGATTTGCAAACAGATATTAAGATATAAGCTGGTAGACTATCAAATTCAACGCGAAGAATTTATTTGGAATACACAGAAATCAACATTCAGATTTTATATATACAAATTATTACCTTTTTCTTACAAGCTACATTTCTTTTCTACTTTAAGTCACTGGTGAATAAGGGTATACTGGTTTTTACTGGGGTAGAGTTAATTTTCCTTCCAGTGGCTGCTGTGGGGCTGTGTTTTGGATTTGTGCTGAACACAGGGTTGATTATACAGAGTTATTTTTGTTATTGCTGAGTGGGGCTCACACAGAGCCAAGGCCTCTTCTGCTTCTTGTACTGCCATGCTGGTGAGGGGGCTGGGGGTACATGGGAGTTTGGGAGGAGACACAGCCAGGACAGGTGACCCCAACTGACCAAAGGGATATTCCAGACCACGTGACATCATGCTCAGTATATAAAATGGGGGAAGAAGAGGGAATGGGTGGAGGACGTTTGGAGTGATGGTGTTGGCCTTCCCAAGTCACCGTTACATGTGATGGGGCCCTGCTCTCCTGGAGATGGCTGAACACTTGTCTGCCCATGGGAAGCAGTGAATTAACTCCTTGTTTGCTTTGCCTGTGTGCGGGGCTTTTGTTTACCCTATTACAGTGTCTGTACCTCAACCCACGAGTTCTCCTGCTTTTACCCTACTGATTCTCTCCCTGATCTCACTGGCGGGGCAGTAAGCGAGCAGCTGCCTGGGCTTGGCTGCTGGCTGGGGTTAAACCACAACAAAGGAATAAAGGTAAGCCCTACCTGTAAAGAGACTCTTAAAATCTTGATGATAAAAAATTAAAAAATTCTAATGAAATCTAGATGCTTCTTTTGGTAGTTCCCCCTCTTTATATCTGAAAAAAGGTGATCAGTTTTACACCCACTGTAAGTCACTTATAAATCTGCAGCCCAATAATGACTTAAATTCTTTGCCATTCTTTACAGACAGTAAAAGGAAACAGGTTCCTCCATAAGCAAAGCTCTTCTCTTTCCAAACTGAACATCTAAGGTCACAGGTCTAGTTCTATGTTTAGATTTAGAAGTAAAACCAGACTGTAGTAAAGAAATAGTTACTAACAGGATGCTCATACTGAAAATTACTTCAGCTATCTTATTTTTCTTACACAAAAGATACTAATTCATCTTTGGCAGCCTGAATAAATCATCTCACTTCATTAAGAGGGTATCAGCTGTTCCCTCATCACAAGATGATTTCTGGGAATTATTACTGAAAGAAAATTATGTGAGTTGCAAAAGAACAGAAAGAGAAGAGAGTAGCTAGAATTGTTAGACAAACAGTCTTTAAGGTGTCCTCTACTTCTGGGAAAAAAAAATCTATTATTCGATGGAAACTGTAGCTAGTATTCCTGTAGCAATAATGAAGAAAAGCATAAGTTTAGTACACACATCTGTCTGAGAAAAAGCAAACAACATTCTTACGATGATGATGAAATAGTTTCCATTCCAACAGTAACTCAAGATGATGTTAAACAGCAGCTATTAATTGGACACTTTTACATCAGCAAAGCCAGATAGCTTGGATACAAGCATGCTGAGAGATCGCATAGGTACCGGCTAGACTGGTAATGCTTACTGTCATTAAGGTTTAAAAAACTGGAATTGGAAAAGTTCACAAGAACAGCAAGAACAGAACTGCTACGTCAATACTTACAAAAGACAAATTGGATGCACTAAATAATTATGCCTGTGAGCCTAAAGAAGATTTTGTGAAGAAAAAGAATTTTTATGTAGTGAAATAGATGATGAAAGATTTGATTATAAACAATTAAATTAAATTACACAATGAATGCAAATTAACAGGTCTACAGACGATAGACTTACTGTTCTTAAACTGGGTGTAAAAACGTATGTCTTTATGTAATATTCTTAGTCTTCTGTAATATCCTGCAGTGCCAAACTGAGTGTATTTTCCTTAATCCATTAGAACAATCCAATACCAACAAAACACTTTTAAAGCTGTGAAAGTTTATTTGATTTATGGGCTCATCAATATACCTTTAAACAAGGCACTTTCATGATGAGTGATGCATTTCTACTGTGGCCACACAGGACCTAGCCCATACTGTCTGATATTTAAGAGCACCCATCCCAGAGAAGCGCAAGATCATCAGAAACAGTGAAAGAATACTGATAAAAAATGAAAAACACAGTCTGTCGATAAATTACTAGGTGTCCAGTAACACAGCGAAACTTGAAAAAGACACTGCTTGAATGAATCTGAGGAAGATAAACCTGTTTAAGTGACTGAATGTGCACTGGGTTTCTTAGAGAGAAGACTGTAGAAAGCAAATGGCAGGTCACACTGACTGTTCTGGGCACAGACAATGAATGGCAGGCCTAACAAGAAACAAAGTTGTGCACATTTCTATCTAGAAACTAAAAAGAGGATAGTACTTTCTGCCCTGGAAAATAACGCCTCCGAAAATGTTTTTGGGCATGGTAACTCAATTTGCATGGGGCATCTATAAGGATCAGTCATAGCCTCAAAGGACTGAAGTCTGCTTTGGAGATTAGGGAATTGCTAAATTGGAAAAGTAAGAAACTATGATGTCTACAGTTGACACAATAATCCCATGGCACTGCTGCTGTTGTCCTGATGTCCGCAAAGAAGAGTGTTCAATATGGAGAAAAATAGAATCAAAGAGGTCAGGGAAGAGTCACTAAAATAGGATGATGAAAGAGCAGAAAAAAAATCTCAGATAATTCAGGGATTGAGGAACTCATAAATTCACCTTACAAGATAAAGAGTAAGGGCAATCTTCCTGAAAACATACAGAAGAGGATCAAAAATGCCATAGGCCTTCATTAAAGGAGCAGCAGTTAAAAACTAAAACTTCCCGCCCAGAGTATACTGGATTTTTTACTACTGAAAATACTCAAATCAGAATTAGAACTTTTGTCCTTCACCCCAAAATGGTGTTGTAGTTTAGAGGATATCTGTAGATTTATTATGAATAAACCTGATCAGAACAAACCCTTCTGGATTTACATCTATTCATTTGGATATCCAACATATATTGTCTGGACAACCAGCAACCATGGCTTTACTAAAACAGGGAGAAGACTGCACAGCCTCAAGATGAGTAGTTCCATGCTTGGTTCCACCAGTGCCACTGTGGGCTGTTCAACACTTTGCAGTGCTGACAGAAGCCCATATTGTGCTGAAGCATCTCAGACACAGAGACAGCTCACATTCAGAGAAGTAACTGACAGGGACAACACAGAGTTTACTAAGTTACAACTGCTATAGGCTGATTTTGACTTATTGATCTTACGGAGTTCAGAGAGAACAAACAGCACAAAGTACAAAACTAGCATAATTCCCCATTTAAAACACAGCAGCTCAATCTTTTCAATGCAGAGAGAATACCTCTTTCAGGAGGACTCTGGTGCATGTCAGACCCAAGAAGAAAAGAAAACCTTTCCATGGGATGTTCTGTGGGACACAGCAGCAGAAAAGGTTTCCTGCTTACCTAGCCTGTCAAAGGGACATCAAAATATGCAGAAGCAGAAAACACTTCTGCAAGAGGAAAAAGAAAGGAGGCAGAGGGAGGAACAATACCATCCTTTTGTAATTCTCACTTTCCCTCCCTGCTATAGATATGAAGACAGCCACAGGCACTGGTTAAGAAAAGAAAGGAGATCTACAGATGTTAAAAGTAAGATGGTCACTACTCCTGCTACAGCTGAGAGGACACAGCATGTTCCTTTGTCCCTGCAGCCGGACACAAATGAGGAAGCATTTTGCTCATCTATTCCCATGTGTCAAATGGGCTAAGTTTGGATGACAGAACCAAAAGACAGAACATATTGACTTCAGGGTATTTCATCTGGCTGTCTGCTTCAGAAAGCTTTTTGTAAACTTTAAATTCTTGTTCCATGTTTGGTGCATCTCACCAAATTCCACAGAAAATGCATCCAGATTTCCATGGAAGAAATTCTGCTTTGCTTGCAAACATCACTCCAAAGAACTTCAGGTGCAAAATTTAAGATGTGTTGTTCACCTCTCACATCTAATGTAAGGTTCTCCAGGCAAATTTATGCTTCTGGTCACATGCATTGGATCCCTATGATTTTAACAGATGTGCCCACCTCCAACAAGAGGTCAGTGAACTGAACACCAGCAGCAATTTAGTCAGTGAAGCAAGCAAAACCAGATCCTAATACAGAGAGCAGTTTGACTTAAATAGCTTTTATTTACTCAATTTTGAGAAGTAACAAACTGTATTTTTTCCTATTTAGATCCAAAAATAGTCTATGTGCCCATATAAACAGATTTGTAAAGTCTGCACTGATTCAAGAATTAAAATGGTGTCTGTAGATGACCATGTGGTAGTTTAGACAGCCTTTACTCAAACCAGCGCAATAGAGGAAATTCATCCTAAGTGCGGTGAGCTTGAAAGAAAGACACCAAAATTATCATTCAGAAAAAGATCAGTTTCTGCTGAAACCACACTTCCTTTTCCCATATGGGAACTTACTATAGGGAACCTAACGACTGAGAAAACATTTCAGAGAAGAGTGTGCATACACACCCACATTGGAACAGATTACCAATTGTTAGGCTAGTGAAGGCAAGCATATTTCTCTAAAGCAATCCCTTCTCCTCTCAGGAGATAAATCTTAGGCAAACAATACTTGCTAGCAATGAAAACATAAGATGTCAACAGCTTTGTAGTTTGTTATGTTATTTAATATCAAGTCTGTACAAAGCACAGTGTGGGAATTAAAAAAAAAAAGAGAGACAAAAAAAAACCACAGAAAGTAATTTCTAATGTTTTCAGGTCAAATTCTGAACATATTAGTTAGAAAAGTCTGGAATGGTTCTGAACTACATAAGGCCTGTAGGAGTCTTGGAGATGTTCTCATGAGCCAAACAGGCATAAACAAAAGACAGCCTTAAAATGAGATAAATCTGAGTTTAAATTGAGCCAACATGGATAAAAAGAAAATAAAACAAACAAATTCTACCTGACCTGAAACTCTCAGTAAGTCACAACACAAATGTCAGCCCTCTCCAAAAGACTGCAAAATGAAACAGATGTGGCTAAAGAGACAATACAGTATTCTAAGAAAGCTCCCCCTGGAAATTTGGTTTACATTTAATAACTTGCATATAAAAATCATACAAGGCACACTTTTTCCACAGCAAACCTTAAATATGATAAATTGCACCCAGTAATGATAAATTGTTTCTGTTTCAGGTAACACTTTGCAGATAGAAGATATATGCTCCTACCTTGTACAGTTTTATTTCACTATTTAGGGATTATTTAGCACACATTAATGCCACAGAATATCCTTCCGCTCCCACATGTACCAAAATCTAGAGTATGGCACCATTAAAAGCCCAAGAACTAATTCATGATCTAGAAAAACACAAATAGTAATGCCCAGAAGTATGACAGAGGACATCTGTGAACAAAATTTGGCACAAATTTCTTACAGAATTTGTGTCTTGATGACTGATGATACAGGTCGCTTAGACACAACAGCACAGTTCAAGCCAACACCTCCTCCTTTGAGCATGAAGCCAAACTGAAAGAAAAGCTTACAAGAATTTCTTAGCAACTTTTATTGAACCAGGTGATGCAAAGTTGGCACTGGAATGCTGTCTTGGTTAACATCCTGATTTGGACCAGATGCTTCTAAGTCTAATATGAATAGAGCACCAGCTTCACATGAACAAGAAAAAGTATTTAACATTCAGGCAAGACTTATTTGGTAAATGCCAGAAGTGCAAGAGCATTCGTGGAAACCTCATAAAGACCGACACACTCTCATTCAGGACTAACAGTACAATTTTAAGAGTATTGTCTGAATTTTTAATATAATCTGATGAAGCTTTTGTTAGAAGTTAGAGCAGTTAAATAAAGATTATCAGAAAAACACAGGGCCAAGATAGATTTAGAAGAGATTACTGAGTCATCCAACAAGGTATGAAAGAACTGCAAGGCCTGAAACATCACAACCCTGTAAGAGCAGAAAAACCAACACTTGATTTTTGCTAACACTGCAGCTTACATAATCAATACAGGAATTGCATAAGCAGAAAAAAAATAATTCCATGTTTAAAAGTGATCAGTTTTCTGGGCTTTAGTTTTTAGACCAATTTAACTCTAGCATCAAAATTTCTCTGAGTTACAGTATTCCATCTTCAACATTGTAGTTTTCCTTTGTTTCTGGGACAACTGGCAATTAAAACAGCTAGGAGAAACAGATGATAAAGCAACAGGTGGGGAAAACCCAGAAGGCCTAGAAAAGTACAAAGGAATAAGGCATGTGGAAACTTGATGTTGGCAAATTAGTTTTCACTCAGCAGCTGAACAAATTCTCTAAAGTCTCCACTGCAGATAATTTTATAATCTCTCAAAATAAGTCCCAAGACTTCACTTTTTGCATTAAGAAACTTCTTTTTCAGTACATTGTTCATTAGCAACAGGACAATATGAACAGAACACCCTTAATCATTTTACTTTGTATCACTTGTCCTTTTACTATTTTCTACAAAACTTCTAAGACTAACCTTATCATGCAGAACTTTCTTCAAATTTTGAGAACAATACCAACACAAATGTTATTACCATGCTGCGAATAAGATGCTTACAGTGCTGCTACAAACAAGTACACCGTATTGGTTCATGAAATGATCTAAGAGGTGCTATATAGAGCATTTACAGTGAAAGTAAAGGTTGATGACCTTTCGTCCATAGTACGAAACAAGAGAGCACATGGAGTGGACACTCGTTAGTCTCTGTTAACTCAAAGAGATGCAGCAAAAGGTGTCATGAGACAACTAGCACTCAGTGATGTCAAAAGGGGAGGCTCACCCCTTTCTGTGTCCCTTCTGAGCTGCACATTCCTGCTCCTCACATGCCATCAGCCCTTGGTGCTAATTTGGACCACGCATGTACAGTGAACTGCCAGAACCCCCCCATAAGGTTGAAAAAAATAAACCAGCTTGCAAACCTGGCAGAAAAATAAACAGGAGAGTACAACTACCACACACACATGCTTAATCTCCCATGTCAGACCAAGTAGAAAGATGGGGGTGGGTCATAAACCTCAGAGCAAAATTCGCTTTTCCGCAGCAAACTGGTCCTGGAAGCTCAGCTGCCCCCCAAAGTCTCATTCCAACCACTCCCTCATTTCACAGGTTTGAACATTTACCTAGAAAAGAATTTGAAAAATATCATGGCAGCAGTCCATAACATTATGAACGAGGTAGGTGCTTCAATGAAACAAGATCTCCAGGCTCCGGCTCACAACTACCTAGATACATGTGCTAATTCTCACTCCCTTGAGTCTGCAAACTTACTCCTGGTTGAACAATGAAATCTTAAACTAAGAGTTAAAGAACTCTTGATCTTCATTTGCCTTTTTTTTCTCCCCCACCAGATAAACACCATGCTCTTTCACATTTGGAGTCACTGCTGGATTTCAGTGCTGGCTTGTTTGTTTGCATCCTGAGGTTTTCTTCTAGGCTCTGTTTGTTCTCAAATATATCTGGAATCTCTCTCCTCTGGAGTTCTTGGCACTCGTCAGCTTTCTTCATGAGCTTTGCAATACAAGACTTAAGGTGAGACAATTCAGAATCTGCCCCCGCCAACAACACACTTGTCTAACCAGAAGGGATTTACACTGGTTCTCCTTGCAAACCAGACAAATCTGTCTTCCTGGCATGTCTTTTTTCAGAGTGCCTAATAGCTTAGTCAAGATAATGGAAATGCCAGAATGGCAAACAGAGGAATAAAGGTGTCACAGGAAACTTCTGCTTGCCTCAAAAATCTTGCACCTATTTCAAAGAATTAGCTATGTAAAAACAACCCTGCCTTGAAAAGTCACAGCAACAACTTTGCTCTTTCTCTTCTGCAAATACTCCATAATTGGAAACAGAAGATGGGTACAGTTCCTTCTCCAGGGAAAACTGCACAATGATCTGGAGAAGATGCACTTGTAAAAACAGTAAGTATGCTAAATGAGTGGCTACTTCAAAACAAACAAACAAACAAAATAAAAAGACCCCCCTCCCAAAATGTACAATACAGCAAAACCCCACTGTTACAAGATACAGAATCCAGTAATTGACAAGAACCAAACAGGTTCTACCCATTTACCCAGCAGCAAACACACTTAGAGAGCTGCAATGCTAGGAACAAGACAGATTGTAAAGAACACAAAATGCTTAAAACCCAAATTTAACCATTAGGCACTGTGAAAAATCCTCATAAACTTCCACGAGTTCATATGGGGAGTTATGTTTTTACTGAATGCAAGAGACCCCAACTGAATCTCAGGTACTACAGTATGAAAATATGAAAGTATGACAGTTTTTATGTTCTTGTCTCCCACACAAATGCTACAGGGAGTAACAGCTCTACTATGCATTGCTCAGATGCCCAGAAATGGTTTGTTCCTACAAAATCAAATTTAAAAAAACCCAAACACTAAAAACCTAAGGCAAACCACACAGAGCCTAACAGCAGCAGAGATTTGCAGAACAACTGCAAACAAAACAGATCACTGTGGATCCTCCCTACTATCCTCCTTCCTGCCTTTTCTCCCCAGTTTAGCCAGGAGGGAAGAGGGATTGTCACTCTTCCTGCAGACAGCAGCATTGCAGAAGGTGGTTGTCTCTTGGCTTCTCACAGCACAAAACCCTAGAAATGTTGGGGGCTGCAGGTGAAATGTTGCCCTTCTGTTCTTACATTTTACATTCCTCTGCCCTGACACTAGTAAACTGCTCATTTCCTGCTACCACCATGTCTCTCCCAGGTGTCAGGCTCAGGCACTCCCTCACCCCAAAACTTCCACTGCGCAGGAAGTGTTTGTTTACCATGAGGTGCTACACTGTACCATTTCACACACTCCAAGGGAACTACTCCAAATCAACTCTCACACTCAGACTCAATTCTCCCTTTCTGCAATCCTGACTGCCATAGCCAGCCTCGTAGTCTCTCTGTAGTCTCGTACTCAAAGGGTTGGGCCATCCCTGTTCTCCTTAACGTACAGGTTCACTTGTTTCAAGCTTTATTCATTGCTCCATCCAGCATCCTGTGCCTCAGACCACAAAACCTCCCAGCAATTGCTTCAGATGCTCACAAGTCACAGGACTATCCTGTATTGCACTGAAGGCATGACAATTGCAGGGAAAACAGTGGGGAAAAAATCCCAAACAAAACCAGCTCTCTCACCTCACACCACACATATTCACACCCCTCATCCCCTCGACTTCAGAATTCCTAAGCTTGTCCCAGTCTCTTCTCAGCCTTCTCCTCATAATAGAACCTTCGGTCACTCCCTCCCTTTTGGCAGGGAACTAAAATTTCTTCATCCTCAGTAGGAATCAGGGCTCCATGTCTAAAACTACAGCTTAAAACGAAGACTGCAAGCAGTGTATTCACAACAACGTGCCACGACAGCTCTTCGCTGGAACACGAATCCCCCGCTTAACTGCAACTCTGAACGTTTCCCAGCAGCAGCACTGCCACACCTGGGCTACACTCACACAGCCCCGCGTCTGACGGTGTCACAGGCGGCGGGACGCGGCTGCCGGCGCCCGGTGACAACGGGGCGCTCCGGGCCGCCGCCCC
>VZTI01004181.1:312600-353449 GCA_013397865.1 Struthidea cinerea
GGGGAACGGCGCCCCGCCAGCCCCGCGCCGCGGCCTCCGCGCCGCGCGAAGGGACACGGCCGGGCACGGCCACCGCCGGCGCACAGGCACCGCCGCGGCGTGCAGGGCGCTTCTCTGCTGCTGCTGCGGCTTTCACACTCCTTGCTGCTTCACCACCCAGGGAACCGGGCGCGGCGTGGGATGGAGGGGGGCAACATGCCGCAGGAATTGAGGTCCGAAAGAAAAATACTTTGGTTTTCTTATTTGTTTTTTGTGGGTTTGGGGCTTTTTTTGGCGGGGGAGGAGGTGTGGTGGTGTATAACAGACTTTAAACAAACCTCCATGAAAATACATTTAATTGGTAGCACTTGTGAGCTGCTATCTCTGTGGTCTGTTACCAAACTGCAGCCGACTTTTCTGGAAGACAGAGCTGGTACTGAGGCAAAGCCTCACCTGCTGAATTCCCTCTATACCTTTGCTGAATGTATTTGTCAGCGTACAGCTTTTTAATCTGCAAAATTTTGTTTGCTAAACAAGTTCTTAAGTAATTTTCTGATGCTATTGTCTCCTAGCTCTTCCTAACAAAACAGATCTGTAACTCAAAGCCATATCCGTAACACAGGGAATTCTAAAACCAACTACAGAGCTTCAGTTTAACCCAGTTCAGAAAATGCAAGACAATCATGCAAACCTATATACTGTATATACTAGAGGAAACAGTTTTCATTCAATTAACTCAGAAGGAAAGTGGGCAAGTTTCATTAGCATCTTCTAAAAATACTTATCTGGTCTCTTGGGTCTTACCTGTCAGTATCAGAAAATCACAGAAGTAAAGATACAAAGATTTCTTCCCACAAGAAGTCTGAAAAATCCAATAACCACCTTGACTTTTACTTATACCCAACAATGAGGTATTATATATCTGAACCAGCTATACACCTAAATCATGTCCAGGTACATTCTTTAAAAATTATAACAATGCTGAGGGGAATATAAGAAGTGGTTAGAAAATAGACTAAAAAAATCAATGAAGCTTCAATATTGGAAGCTTGCCTCTTTGCTGTGCTTTAGCTTCTTCTGCTATGCTACAGGTTTCAGACTCATTCCCTTCCCTTTCAGAAAAACTGCTGCCCTCACTACTGTGCCAAAAAGATCACCCATAGACTGTTCACAAGGAGAAATTCCAGCAGTGCGAGAGGATGATGGATTGTGTGAGAGACTGTGGCCCCCACGGAAAGGCTGCACCCAAAGATGGTGCCGGCTGATCTCAGTGGTGACTGAGATGGGGGCAGGGGGAAAGATCCCAAGCAATGCCAGTGTCATGCCATCTTCAGAAAAACCCAGAAGAACCATCCAGGGACCTACAGGGTTATCAGTCTAGATTTGGTCCCTGGGAAAGTCACAGAGCAAGATCTCTACAAGAGGAAAAGCATTAGAGTCTTAAGCAGAAAACTTAGGATGGGTAAAAACTGACTGGATGATTGGCTTAGAGGCAGCAGCTAATATCTTGTACTCTACCAGGACTGCAGTAACAAAATGGACAACTACATAAGCAAAATCAGTGACCTGTCCTTCGTCAGTGGCATGGGAAAAGTCACGCTTGCCAAGTTTGCAGATGACATCAAACTGGGGGGAAAAGCCAATACACTGGAGAACTGGGCTGCCATCCAGAGGGACCTGGGTAGAATGGAGGAAGGTGGGGGGGCCTTGTGCAGTTCAGCATGGAGAAAAGCCCTGCCCCTGGGAAATCAGAGCCTCAGGCAGCAGGGCAGGCTAGACATGGCCTGCCTGGGCAGCAGCTCTGCAGAAAAGGCCTTGGGGCTGGCAGCAATGAAGGGCAGTGATATCCATCAATACAGTAGTACAGGCACAATGGAGGAAAGTGATGGTTCCCCCTTGATTCAATAGTTTTTAGACAAGACCACAAGATAAGATACTGAGTTCTCGGTTTGGGCTCCCTACTGCAAGACTCCCACTGCCAAATTGGCGTGAGACCAACACAGGCCCACCAGGATGCTCAGGGACTGGAGCACCTGCACAGTGAGGGGACCCTGAGGGACAGGGCTGCCTCAGCCTGGAGAATGGAAGGCTTCAAGGGCACCTCAGAGCAGCCCTCTTCTGCCTACAGACAGGTCACTGACAAGAAAGAGCCAGGCTGTGTCATGGTGGCTGAAGGACATACAACAGACATGAGCTGAAAGACAAAAAGTCCAAACTGGAAATAAAGGGAAACTTTTCTCCTACAGGAACAGTGCAGCAGTGGTGCGGGTTGCCCAGAAATGCTGTGTGGTCCCTACTCTTGGAAGTTTTAAAGAAAGACTGCAAAAGCCCTGAGCCATGTGGTCTGACATCTTTGCTGACTCTGTTTTAAGAAGAAAGTCAGACCAGAGACACCCAAGATTCTTCCATCCTTAGCTGTAGTGTCCGTCTCCAGTCCTGGCAAGCTGCAACACAAAACCGAAAGTCTAGTGAGCTCTTTAACTTATCATTTACATTAATCTTGTTAATTTAGTGGGTGACCAGATTCCTACAAATCCAATCTGTAAGATGACAGGACCTTTTCAAACCTACTGTCATGGAAGAAAAACACAGAAAAGTGAAAAACCTACTAATTTCAATCCCCAAGCCTGCATGGTATCGTCCTCCCTGCTTTTGGAGACCAGGCAGGATGGGCTTTCATAAGAAACATTACACTGCCCATTACATATGGTCATCAGAAGTATGGAAAAAACTGCATGACTCTTCAAGCAGGTAATGCAGTAACAAAACAAAGTTGTGTGAACAAGCTCAGTGCTGCTCTACCTGCAGCCAGTGTAAAAATAAATTCAAGAAAATCAGTACTGGACACAAAGCATACAGGTTTTTTTAAACCAAAATTAAATACCCTCTTTAAAATGGGGAGGAAAAAAATCAGTTCCAGAACTTTTCACAGGCAGAGTAGAAACAAGATGACCAGCATTCACCTGTATCACAGAAAACAGGAAGCAGATGTGCTGCTGGCATGCAGAGTGATGACAGAGTCCCTGTGTTAGCAAACAAAATTCCCAATGCTGAAGCAATAAGTACATCATAAGTCTTAAAAAAACCAATGCAGAACATGTGAGTTTCCCCAGACCCACCAGACATTAGCAAAACCCTGATGTTTGCTTTTAAAAAGTTCTGCTGTGTGTAGTCCTCATTACAGAGATTACTGAATGGAGGAGTTGATTCTTCTATAAGTAAACTGATTAAAACTTTGTACATGCTACTAAGTTCTCCACATGAGAAGTGGCGTATGAAATAGGTGTTAATCCTCCAGTCTCCCTAGGAGGGGGGAAGGCTTTGAGAGGGCACAGCACTCAGCTAACACATGCTGTAGAACAGTCGGACAAGGGGTTGTGCAAAACAGTCAAAAGTTTTCAACACGGCTGTAAACTACAGGAGTCTCATACTTTGAAGAACAAGTGGAAGGGACTGCATAAATACCAACCGTTATTAAGAATAGCTTTGAGAATGCCAACCTATCATTTCCGTAACAGTCAAATCCTCAACAGTTTGAGGAAGGCTCATGAAGAGGAATGGCTACCACACCACAAGTTTAGTTACTGATAACTCAGGTTTACCAACTCTTGGGCATTATATTACCAGCCCACACCAGACACCGTTACACAGATTGCCAAAGCTTGGAACAATCACCATCTGATCTGGTTATTAACCTCAAGACTCTGAAGGTCCAACATCCAGAAGCAGAGCTATAGTAATTGATCAGCCCCACTCGTGCATCATCATCTCGAGCTCCATCCACACTAGGGTACAGCACTTAACCTACATCCATCACACTCTGGGCTAAAAAAGGCATCACTGGAAAATGGGAACTACTAGGGAAATAAAATTTAGCATTTGATCTTCCTGTTCTTCACTCAGATAAGACTCTAGGTACACATGAATTTACAATTCTGCTCAGCTGAATTAGTAATTACATATAAAACTCTGCAAGAAGTCAACATGTTAAGACCCAGCAGAAAGGCTGTCTTCTTCCATAGTTGCACAAAGTCTACGCAATTACCTGGTTTTCCTGCTGTAGCTATGTGGTCTATACTAAAAGATCCTAAAAGACACTTTGTAGAATGTTCTGTTTTGCCAATGGAAAAAATGAAATATGCAAGCAACTGGAGGGAAGGAAAAAAAAAAAAAAAGAAGTGTACAGATACATACATGATCACTCCTACAAATCAGTCTACCACATATACTCTCTAAATCTACTGATCTATTTTTCCCTTCTCGCACTGTTTTTCTTCCGTTACTGTTTTCTTTGCTAGCTTCAATAAGTATTTCAGGTACTCTAAATACACTAATGAAGAACTACGTGTATGTATGTGGAAAAACGTCTTTACATATGGCAATATTGGAACAGTAGCAATCTTAACACACTTTACAATGTTAATAAAAACCCTAAAAATACTTTTAGATTTCACCTAGGGAAATGCAGAAGCATGAGAGGATGGCTACTGGTTGAAGGAAATCCCCATTTTCCTACTTCCTTTTTCCTACTTGTTCCCTTATGCTCTGCCACCTATTTCCTGCATGACAGCAGCAGCAGGCCAGACAACTACCTACTAACAAATTTTATTATCTACTGACAAATCTATGCTCTCACATTCAGGCTTAATTTATCACTCCCCTGCAGCTGGCAAACAGAAACCTCTTGACTGGTTGGGCTACCACCACCTTTAGGGCACACCCCACCATGTGTTGACTACCAATAAATGTTGGGGAACACGAGACCTCCTTTCACAATGCCAGGACATGCTAATCAAATCCAATTCTGTGCCGGATAGGAATAAAAATCTGTGTGCATAAACCACTCTTTCCAAGCCGAACTTTTCCACTGCAATAAAACAGTGGGATAATGGGAATTTTCCATGCTCTTTCCTGTTGTACATTGTTTTAGTTTCAGGTCCCCAGAAATTTAAACATAACTTGTGGGGGTTAATTCTCTCAGGAAAAGGAGATGTGTCATTCAAAATGCAAGAAAAATAATTTACACGGCATTTGCACACAAATCCTAGGACAAGTATATAAGTACAGTGAATAAAATTGAAAAGTAATTTGCTATCACATTGCTGCCACATATCATTACATGGATCAATAGGTGCATTGCTGGCCTTTGCTGTATTCTCTGTACACAATACAATGCTGGATGGTGCCAGAGGACCAGCTGGTGTCATAAACACCAACCTCAGATTTGAGGTGACAAAGAAATGTCTCTGGTAATGATGTTTATTTGCCCTTCTTAAGTCTTTTGACAGTGAAGACAAAGGCACTGCAACAATCCTTGACCTACACAGGACAAATTACAGCAAATTTAGTCTGTTTTACAAATCTATAAACTATGCAACATCATTTGATGCAGAAATTTGAACAAGGCAAGAGATTTTCTCATTACAAGCAGAAGACTGCCAGCTTGGTACATGTAATTCTATCACTTCTGCCACGGAGTGGCTCTGTTAGAACACTTGCACATTTCAAAGATAGATGCTATTTTAGATACCCAACAGGAGTATGATTTAGTTGGAGTCTGACTTAGAGAAGAACTAGTCATTGCTACAGTCAGCATTATCAACATGTACCAGAAACGATGGCATGTTCTATGAGGATGAGAATTCTCGGGAAAAAATTGAGTCTGAGAGAAAAAAGTGAGTGAGTCTGAAACTGGGCAGTAAGTTATTACACAGTTTAGACTTTGGCTACTTTATGCTCTGTTCCATAATTGAAGACGTTTTACAATGTGTATAAATAAAATTCAGCATTTGTGAGGTATCCTGATAGTAGCCACAACTGCCACAGAAAGACCCACTAAATCATAGTCAAGGTGTATTTTCAGTAAGCTTTCTACAAAATTCTTCAAAAACTGAAGAAACCCACGTCATCATGATAGAAAAAGAAAAGCCTTGTATGGATGAGTAATTGGTTAAGTGCCAGGAAACAGAGGGCAAATTCTGCAGTGCAGGGAGGCCACTTGCAAAATTTCTCAAGGAACTGTGATGGATCTGCTGTGGCAAAGGTAAGCAGCAAGAAACATCCAGTTACTCAAAAACAGTATAGGGTAAAGATTCATGGAGAGACAATGTGAAACTGAACAGCCATCAGAATGAAAGGTGACATTCAACACATAAAGTGATCTACATGTAGGGAAAAAAAAATAGCAGTCATAGTAAGTTTATATGGTCTATTGCTCAGAAAAGAGATCTGGCATTATAACAATCCTTTTAAAACAGGAGTTCAGTCCTTGACAAAAAAAAAATTAGGCAAGTGTTAGACTTAAGGACAGGAACATCATCTAGCCATTGTATAAATGGGTGTTTCAATTTAACCATGTTTATACTTAAGAATGTATTTTTTATTCCCTTTAAATCAAAAATGTTAACAGAAGTGGAAGAACTCCTAAAAGGACAAAAAAGGATGATCAAAATATGGGATAACTTTTCCTTCAAGCAATCTTAAACCTAAGCAATCTTTGTTTCTTTATGCTGAAAAAGAATATTTTAGAGAGGTCTGACAAATTCATGAAGGCTTAGGTAGGTTCTAGAGGGTGGTGGTACAAAGTAACTGCACACCATGTCTTCCGGTACAAGGATTATGAGCCATTGAATCCAGCTCATTGGAGGCAACTTCAGAAGGACATGAGGGGTTCATTGTGGAACTGGTACTTCACCCGAAGAACCACCACTTCATTTGCAACAGAGGCTGTGTATTCTTCCTGACTTCATGAAGAAACGGGACATATTCAGAGATAAAAATCTACTGATGATAAAAAACGTAAGCCACAACTAACTCCAAAATCTCCTGTGCTTAAAAGAGTTGCAAACTTGTAAGGTATGAGATAACATTAGTGCATACACATTTCCTGTTCTTACACCTTCATAGATATTTGTTAATGGCTACTGTAAAACATGCTGCTGGTCAAGCAATGTATTTGGACTGACGTAATATGGCCATCTTTGTGTTCTAATTCTACCTTCAGAACAAACAGCAAAAAAGAATTTGAGGCAACAACATCTAACTCGGTTTTTCTCCACAATTGTTAGCAGCAGCTAATTAAATTACCACCACCCATCCTGTGCAATGAATGACTCATAGGTTCAATGGGGAAAGGAACCAGGAAAACAAAGCAATGTTAGGTACTTAAAGGCTCTACCAAAACACACATGAAACACAGAGGGCAAATTAGGCAGGATTATCTTGCTTGTATATCTCCCAATCTGTGATAGCCTGGCTTTGCAACCAGGCAGTTCTAATGTCTCCTGTTTCTAAAATGGCAGGGGTAAGTTTTGAATGGTCTGGAAGAGTTTGATGTATTGGTCTTCTGAGGGAGAATGTCACTCATACATCATATTTAATGGAATATGTAATGAATCTCCACTTGCTTGCCTGGAAATAGACAGTGCATAAATTATCAAAGACAGTGCTTTAAACTGAGCTGGATGACTTGTACTTGAGCAGATACGGCGGCACTCAAACTGTCTTCTAGCAGCTAAGACAGGCAACCACACTTCTCTGCATCCGTTCCAGGCAGATTAAAGGTGCACATGACCATAGCTTTAGATGTTAATGAAGAAGAAGTTGTTAGATGCCAGCACACTGACAGGGCAGTGTTTTTTGTCGTCAGTACCAGAACATCCCACACATGTCTGCCAGTTACAAAGACACTGCTGCAAAAGTCCTTCTGTATCTTCAGCATTGGATCATAACCAGAAGATTATGGCTGATTATATGTTAAAATTGGGCTGAGTTTACTAATAGGTACATCTATCAAAGGGGAGGCAAGATTAATTATTCTTTTTAAACCCGTGTTCTTTCCTAGGACAGAACCTTCAGGAATGAGTAGAAAATGCTAACAGGGCTAAGTAAGTATAAATAGACTGCAACTTCAGAAAAGCTGATTCTTTTTAGGAACAGATATTTACACGCTGTGTTTTAGTAGGAAGAGTAAAACACAAATTTCCATACAAATTTCCAGGACAAGAGGACATAGTCTCAAGCTACACCAGGGAAAGTTCAGGTTGGACATTAGGAGGAATTACAACACAGAAAGGGTTGTCAAGCTTTGAAAGAGCCTGCCCAAGGAGGTGGCAGAGTCACCATCCCTGGAAGTGTTTCAAAAAGACTTGGGCACTTAGTCTGATGATGGGACTCTGTGATCTCAAAGGTCTTTTCCAGCCTAATTGATTCTGTGATTCTATGTCTGCCAGTGGCTGCTAAATGAAAATGTACAAAAGAGAGTTGAAGTATGCATGTGAAACAGTGCCTGAAATACTGTGTGTAGATTACCTTGTGAAAACCTGAGGTTTAATGTCTTCCCTAAAAATGTTTGCTGTTCAGGACAAATATAATTTAATACCTATATAAACATTTAGCCCTACAAATGCAATTAAAACTCCAGCACAATCTTAGAGCATCAAGCTCCACTATGTACTACAAAAAAGTATGCAACCCTCTACAAAAATTAATTTTCCTCTTTAATATCATTATTCTAAGAAAAGAGTCCCAAATTCTGCAGTGGCCTCTGAAATCATAATTTATTAGATTTATAAAGATTTAAAAATTTAAAAGATTTAAAATTTTACAGATTTAAAAATTGTCAGTTTTTTTGTTTTTAAACAGAGCTGGAGGTATTTTATTTCCATAGCATTTTTAGAGGAGAGATGAAAAAAGACCTCTGTCATGCTTTAGGTAAAGGAACAACAGTTATTTATCAAACTGCATCACTATACCATTTCTGGCATCCATGTTTGCTTCTTTTCCAAAGCTTTATCCAGTCATGGCAGTCCACTTCACTGTTATAGCTTTGTCACTTCTCAGTTTGCATGTGAATCTAACACATACTAACTATTTTGCTAAGTTACATACAATCCCTCTGTTCTGATCTTCACATGTAGCTGTTTTTCAACATACATTCATGCTGCACTGGTTATTCATTTCAAATTCACTAAAACACGAAGCATTTAAGTGCCAAGTGGGCACAGACCTCCCCTTTGCAACCCAGCTAATCTGTTCTCTTTCTAATTGCACCATACCCAGTTTCTGGGTTTCATTAACATCCTCCTTTGCACTGGTATCTAGGAAATCTCTTCATGTGCAGTTTAGACAACTACATTGATTTACAATTATATCAGTTTATACACCAAGACTGTGTCAGACTATATTTCTATGACATTCAATTCAATGTCAATTCCCAAGAGTCCGCTTGCTGTACTGAATTACCGCTTTCAAATAACGTATTAATATCACAAACTTATGATACAGTCTGTTCAATTTCTGTGTACTGACTCATTTGGCATCAGACAAAAGACAAAATAGTATTTTAATATTAATTTTTATGCCCAGAGTCTGCCAGCCAACAGCTTCAATAATATCAATTAAGATTTGAATCACACAATTCCCAGTAGCTACTGAAGCACTTACATTGTCCAGGGAACAATCATCTACCTTTAGCTGGCAACAGCTCAGCCACTTCAGGGCAAGGTGTGAACTTTGACACCTACATCCAGGAACTGCAGCTGTTTTTCACTCTCCTGACCTGGAAGAAACAAGCTACTACTAGCAGCTAAAGTTAAGATAAATAACCATTGGTAATGCAGGCTCTTGCTAGGCAGTGCTGGGTAATGGAGAAGACTAGTCTGCATGGTTTTTTTGAGAAACGCCAGTAAAATTTAAGGAGTACAGGTAATATTTGCTTTTTTTAAATTCTCCATAATTTTCTGGAAAAGGCTTGGAGACATTATGAAAAATAAACTAACATCATGTTTAGTAGCTGAATGTCCAGTTGAAAAATAAGGGCAGAGAAGGACCACACAGTCTTACAGTATCTGAACCCACAGTCCTGGCAGGAGGGAACAGTCACAAGAATTTCTCAGATAAAAACTGAGTGGTTTATAATCACTCTCTAATGCATACCAGGATTTTTCTCAGTAACTTTGCATGAAACCATACACACTGTGACAAACTCTTCTGAGTTTTAATAAGCAAACATTGTTTTGCAATCACAGTATGTTAAGCCCTCAGGCAATATCCACATAGTATAGAAGCACACAGTCTTTATGAAATAGCTCTGTAGGACATGTTTCTTACAGCCAGTCATGCAGCAAGACAACTGAAGCAGACAGAAATTTTACAGAATGTGGTATGAAACAGTCAAATTAGCATGCACAGGCATAAGCCAAAATAATGACTGGGACTCAGGAAGAAAAACAGACCATGTCTACATGAGTAATTAGCTTACAACAAGTATTGCCACTGCTTCTGGTACTAATTTTCAAAAAAAAGTGCAGTTATGCACAGTTTAAAGATCTAAATGATCACCAGAGTTTTCAAATCATTAACATGTAAGCCATTAATTTTATTCAAACACTACTACAAAATAGACCCTGAGACCTCAGTTATGCTAAATTACTTTAGCCACCAGGTGCCTCAATCAAATGCCACAGAGAGTTGACAGTATGAGGCTATTATCAACACCTGAGCTCCACGTATAGGGTGCAGAGTAGGTAAAATTCCCTGCTCATACGTAAACCACCTCCCAGCATAGTGGAAATGAAGGAAGCAACACAGGCCTCACAGTCTGACCTCAGAAAAAACACATTCTTGATCTCAGATCTACCAGTCAAATTGAAGTCAGTCTTATGAACCAGAGACCAGGCAAACAACTAAGAACACTGATACCACTGTACTCCATTCTCCACATTCCTTCCAATGCCTTAGAAAAGGCTATCATAAAACTAACAAATTGCTCAGTACGGGAATATGTATCTTCCCCAAATCCCACAGATGACCAGATAAGAGGCTGAAACAGAAATTTTCTTCCTTCCTGCCTCTCATCTCCCTCTGTTTTTTATTTGGGAAAGGCAGGTGGGGTAGTTTTTGTTTTGAGCTAGAATCATTGTCAGATTTCATTAAAAAATTTCTCTGAGAATACATATGACCAGATTCTGAGAACCACAGCCCTTAATTTAGAGAAGTTTTTACTGTTGACTGAAGAAAACCAATCAGCACTGTGTATTCAAAAAGCTGGGAGTAAGAACTCACAGCAGCTTCAGAGAGGCATAAGAGGTATTCAGCACAAGCTACATAGAAGGCAAAACCCACTTTTGGTAAACTCAAGATTCAGCATTGTGCTGACTCCTCCTACTTTTAGTGGGAACACAGGACTAAACAGGATCACTGTTCAGTCACTAATTTTCATCTTTCACAAGAGCAGGTATCCAAATAAAGATTTATCCATATAAAGATTTACCCATATAAAGAGATGGACAATCTCAATCTTGAAGATTCACTTTGTTCTGTTCTCCTATCCCCTGGACACGTTCTGAGCTTCAAGTCATCTTTCAGTTCCTCACAATAGTTTAAAGATTGCCAAAAAGAAATTCCAAAGTCAGAAAACCAGCACTTCTTCAGAAAATAAAAAGGATAAACTGCCAATGTTTTGAGCTCACCAACACCGAAAAAGTCGTTGTGGAATAATTTCTTAGCCACAAAATGTGTTAGGTAAAAAAAAAATCAAACCAACAGATAATAACCAAAGAGTCACAGAGAACTTTTAGCAGTCAGTAGTTTACAGAAGACACAGCCTCACAAGTCAGGGCTTAAATAAGGAATTGGCTTAAAAGGAGGACCATTAAAAAAAAAAGATTAAAAAAAAAAAAAAGGGAAGTAAGAACAGAAAGAGAGCAGAAGGAAACTTCATAGACATTCCTACTAACATCTTGCAGACCAAGAACTTAAGGCAGTAAGCATTAAATTTGTGACAATTTAAAGAAACCGCCATAGAAGAGGCAAAGAAAGGATGAGTGCACATTGCATGCATACACTTCTTTGGTCTCAGAATCCTCCCCAAATCTCCTGTCTATACAAAACAGAGGAGCAGTAATATAGAACAATTTTGATCCACAGACAAAACAGCTTAGCTTGAGTGTCAAAAGTGACCTTTCATTTAGACAGAGTCCAAGAAGTAGAAGGCTAAAATATTATTTCATCAAAGCAGGTGACTGAATGAAGCAGAAGTTGAGCCACAGAATGCAAAAATAAGCACATAAATTCCTAACACCAGGTGAGGCAAATGTAGAAGGCAAAGCACAAAGCCCTTACCAGCACTGACAGAGAAGGTCATCCTGGCTTCCCTCAACAATTCAGACACTTATAAGAAAGAATTAGGCATTATAAACTAGTCCTAACTAGAAGGAGAAACTGCTTCTGCTGAGACAAGATGGTCCATCTTGAAAGGACTTATACGAGAAATTAGCAAACCTATAGGCTTAGCCAGGAGCAGTATTGCTGTGAGAATTATCTCAAATTTAACTAGGAAAGATGAATGCAAGGAAGAAGAAACATTTCAGCTAGTTAACTTTACAGAATAAGATAATATAGGAAAATACAAAAGAATAAAAATATATAAAACCTGTTGTGTGGCAACACCACTCAAAGCGAGAAACAACTTAATACAAACCATGCTGCCAAAAAAAATCCCAACCAACCAACCAAAACCAACTGTGCCTAAATTCACTCCCACTGTGTTTTAAATCTGGAGACACCCCAGTGATTCAAAACGAGCCTGTCTGAACAAGATGTTATAAAGTGTCAACAAGATTGACAAGCATTTCTTTCCTGCCTTCATACAAAGGTATTTCCCAACTCTCCTATCATAGCCAATCTAAGGTTTTACTATTTTCTTCAGGTTACATCAACCATGATCTGCCCTCAAGGTAGGACAGTATCTCCAAGATGAAGATTAAACAGTCAAGCATAGTGCCAGAATTAGAAGTGGTTTCACATTCTGCTACTGCCTGTCTGTTAAATCTCTGTCTATGGTAGCTTCACAAAGGATTTCCCTGTTGCTATGTAGAAAGTGCGTATCAGCAAGAGTGCTTTGACTATATGGAACAAACCACAGATAAGCTACTCAGCAAGCACATTTAAACAAAACAAAAATAAGGGGACTTAAAGTGATAGAGTGATTATTGTTATATTAAATCAGCATGCAGTTTTTGAGGACAGTGTTCATTAAACTTGTATTCACCTGCAGAATAGGAATGCTCTAAAAGGACAGAATCTAAGCATTTGTTTTATTAACATGGTATGTACAAGAAGTGTCTACGCCAGTACCTGAGCACCTTCTTGCTCAACCACGAATATTTTGCAAAGAGTTGAGAAAAGTCAGAACAATTTTTGATTAAGAAAAAAAAAAAAATAGATTACTGTTAGCAAAAAGAAATTACAACACCTTGGCAAAACAGGTTTTAAATACTCTTTAAATGGTAGGAATTCTTCTTAAGCACTGTCCGGAAACTAATGAAAGAACTGTTTCTGAAAGGAAACTACATTTCCCAATATACAAGAAGTTGTGTGTGAGAAAGCTCCACCAAAATAAGTTTGCATTGAATTATTATTTATATCTACATCCTGTTTAGCCATTTAGGGAAAAAAAAAAAAGTTTAGTTCATGTTCCATAGACCCCTTTGTGTAAAGCTTTAAAAAGCTTTCTGCTAAAATAGGGAGGGCCCCATACTTATATCCTCCAATTCACACTCTGTGGCAACTCAGAGCTTTCAACCTGGATTTCCCCAACAAAAATAAAGTCATCCTTATCGTTTCCTCATGAAGCAGTTGATTTTAAGCTTTAAACAAAGAAATATAAAGGGGATATTGAAAAAAATAGTCATGTTATTGTTTATAGGTCTATGCAACTTGATCAAAATACTTGACTGAGACAAAACCAAGTTTTGCCAGAGAAGGCTATTGTTTGCCAAGCTATAGCACTGCTTTTCTACACCTTTCTGCATGTTCCCAAGACCCACAACCCTTGAAAAAGGCAGAATTGGGCACAGAGACTGCCTAAGGACCCTTTCCTGGCTTTATTATAGCAGCACCATACTGAAATGTAATGGAGTTTTGCTTGCACTTTGGACACTTGCCTACTTAAAGTGACAGGTTACCTCAAAAAGTTACAGCTTACATTCAGGTACTCCTCATCCTCACTTTTTTTTACAGGACACAAGGTACTCCAGATACAGACACTCATCTGATACAAATTGTACGTTTGTTTCACATTCTGGTTGCACAGAATGTGCAGGCACACAGCTAGCACAGGACACCTCTGGACCTATATAAAAGTGCTGTTAATTTCTTTTATTACTATTATTGGCATCAAGTAGAATGTCATATTCCAGAATAACCCTATATTTCAGCACAAGAAATAATTTGAAATTCAAGTTATATACTGTATTTCTGTAAAAGAAGACCAAAAGAAGCCTTATCTGCTGGGGGATGGGGGAGGAAAAAACCCCAACAAGTTCCAAAAAAACACACCAAGCCAAATCAACCCTCAAAAATATTGAATCACCACTGAAGTCCTCAACACACAGAGACTGTTTCTTTAAATTACCTTAATGCCACAATCACTGTAAATATATTTCATACTATTAACCACCATTATGAGCATTCTGCTTTCACACTTTTTGAAAAAAAACATGTATGATGCTGAGTTTTACAAAGATAATGTTTTCTTTCACAATTACAAAGGTACTTCTAAGACAGAAATTGTATATAGCCATCTGCTCGAATTATTAGATAATTGTCTCATGTGACTTCATTGAAAACAGGCTGACTTGTATACTTGGGCTTTATTTGAAATAAATATGCCATTCAAAATTGAATATTATAATAATATCTAACAATACAATCTACTTCTGTTTTAATTTTACAGAATAGGAACTAGCCCAAAACCAAATTATTTACAAATGTTGCTCAAAAATATGCCAATGGAAATGTATTGTTTGAAAATTAGTTTTCATTCCTGTGGTTTTCATTTTTCTGGGTTTGGTTTTACTCCATTTGAGGACTTAGTCCACACTTCCACCATGTAATTTAAAAAAAAAAAAAAAAAAGTATTTTTTACTTCTCCCTAAACAGCTTGCTGCTTCTTCTCCTTGCTCTTGAACTTCATTCCACTTTGGTTTTCAGCAGGGGAACTAACATCAAGTTTCCTACAAAATGGAGAAGTCAAACATCAATTTCACCTCATAAGACACTTAGGACCTGATGGTCAGAAACTGTTTACGGGTATTTCAAAGTGAGGAGAGTCTAAAACCAGCTGCACAGTATCTTGTCTTGTAAACATACCGAACCAGCTCTATTTGACGTAGCTCAGCTTTGCCATTTTGACAGTGACAGCACTGAAAATCACATTACTTGGTAAGGACTGCTATTTGCCCCTTCAGCTCACAGGGGCAATCCAAAACTGGTGGGGGAAATCAAGAAACTCTTCTCCATAAAAAAATTACTATACTTCTAACTGATTTTGAACTTCTAACTCAGGTAAGTAGTACCATATCATTAAACTACAAATTAAGAGAAAACCTAGAAAGCAGATAATTTTGTAATCTAATGCTCTGTTACCAAAATATTAAGTTACAAAAAATAGCAAGAACTGTCTGAAGATAAAGTTGACAAGAGCCCTGGTACTGACAGCCAATCATTGGCCTCTGGTGACATGCAACCAGAATGTGAAACAAACGTACAATTTGTTCAAATATTTAGCAGCAAAAAAAGAAAGAACACTGCATTTCATAAAAATCACATACATTGGCTCAACCCTACAGACACATTTCCAAGTTTCAGCAACTTCCTGAGTGTTAAATCACAAATAGAATGAGTTCTCTCTATAAAACATCATAGTAAACAGCTTCACTGGAGTTATTTGGTCTATAATAATAAATAATAAAACTGAATACTAAAACAAAAACAACTAAATAAATAAAAATTAAATAAAGTAAATACATAAATAAATAAGAGGGAGAGTGACAAGGGGCAATGGCTTTAAACTAAAAGAGAAGAGGTTTAGTTAGATGTTAGGAAGAAATTCTTTACTGTGAGGGTGATGAGGCACTGGAACAGGTTGCCCAGAGAAGTTGTGGGTGCCCCATCCCTGGAAGTGTTCCAGGGCAGGCTGAATGGGGCTTTGAGCAGCCTGTGGAAGGTGTCCCTCTCCATGGCAGGGCTGTTGGAACTGGATGATCTTTAAGATTCCTTCCACTGTTGGAAATGATACCAAGCTTAAAATTTTTTATACAACTTTAGTCAGGAGTTTTGTTCATCTTTGCCCAGAGGGAAAGGAATTGAAGTTTCGTTTCAAAGGACTGTTTCACCAATCGAGGTCTGATGAGCTTAACATCTGCGCAGACTGGGAGTAACACAGAAGATACATAAAAGATAATGACCATTAACAAACATCAACTCCAAACATCACCCCTGGCATGGCTGGAGTCTCCTGGTCTGGAAAAAGACAGGTAAGAGAACGAAGAATGAGAACCTAATTAACATCGAAGGCGAAGGGATCAATAGCCAACAGGAAACTAACAACTGTGTAACCTGGGACCAATGAACATTGAATCAATGAATTTCTCTGGGTTTTGACTGTGTAAGTATGTGAAAAATCCAGTAAAAGTTATGTATGATGGAATTATTTTCTCTGCACAACCCAGGCAATGTGTGGATGAAATCATTGCTGTTGCATATCCTGGCAAGAACAACATCCTGGCCAGAACAAAGTAATGCCTTAATACTCTAACACTAAAAATGTTGGAGACTTTGTGTTTCTCCTGCAGTTTCGGTGACACCAACACAAGCCTTTCTACGATTCTATGAAATGCAAGTAATTAAGGACTGGAATCTAATTACATAGCAAGTCATATTCCCTGTAAACCAAATACCATCCAATGATGGAAGCATTTTGAAATGGTTTTTTTTGTTGTTCAAAGTTTAGTATTATTCGTAGGAAAGAACCTTAGAAACATTTGGGTTAGAGAAGATTTTTATGATCTTGAAGTCCAAGCATTAACCCAGCACTGCCAAGTCCACCACTAAAACATGTCCCTTAGTGCCATATCTACAGATCTTTTAAATACCCCAGGGTTGGTGAATCAACCACTTGCCTCGGAAGCCTGTTTCAAAGCTTGACCACCGTTTCCATGGTGGTATTTTGATGGTGGATATTAGCAGATATTACGAGCAAATGGTGGATATTAGGAACACATTTTCCTAATATCACTCAAAACTTCCCCTGGCATAGCTTGAGGTCATTTCTTATCACATTGCTTGTTAGCAGAGAAGAGGCCAACCCCAACCTGGCCACAAACCCCTTTCAGGCAGTTGTAGAGAGTGATGTCACCCCTGAGCCTCCTTTTCTCCAGGATAAACACCCCCAGCTCCCTCAGCTGCACCTCACAGGACCTGTGCTCCAGACCCTTCCCCAGCTCCGCCGCCCTTCTCTGGACTCCCTCCAGCACCTCAATGTCTTCCTTGCAGTGAGGGGCCCAGAACTGGACACAGCACTCGAGGTGTGGCCTCAGCAGTGCCCAGTACAGGGGGACAGTCCCTGTCCTGGTCCTGCTGGCCACACCATTGCTGATCCAGGCCAGGATGCCATTGGCCTTCTTGGCACCTGGGCACACCCTGGCTCATGTTCAGCTGCTGTCACCAGCACCCCCAGGTCCTTTCCAGCCCCTCTGTCCCAGCCTGTAACGCTGCCTGGGGTTGTTGTGACCCAAGGGCAGGGCCCAGCACTTGGCCTTGTTGAACCTCACACCACTGGCCTCAGCCCATCGATCCAGCCTGTCCAGATCCCTCTGCAGAGCCTTCCTGCCTCCAGCTGATAAACACTCCTGCCCAGCTTGGTGTCATCTGTGAAGTGACTGAGGGTGAACTTGATCCCCTCATTCAGATCATTGATAAAAATATTAAACAGGACTGGGCCCAGTACTGAGCCCAGGGGAACACTACCCATGACCGGCCACCAGCTGGATATAACTCCACTCACCACCACTCTCTGGGCCCGGCCATCCAGGCAGTTTTTAATCCAGCAAAGAGTGCACCTGTCCAAGCCATGGACTCTCAGCTTCTCCAGGACAATGATGTGGGAAATTGTGTCAAAGGCTTTACTGAAGACCAGGTAGACAACATCCATGGCCTTTTCCTCAACCACTAGGTGGATCACCTTCTCATGGAAGGGCATCAGGTTGGTCAAGCAGCATCTGCTCTTCCTACACCCATGCTGCCTCAGACTGATCCCCTGGTTGTCCTGTACATGCCACATGATGTCACTCAAGATGATCTGCCCCATGACCTTCCCTGACTGAATACTGTCACTGTAAAAATCTTCCCAGCTGCTTCAGAAGATGTGCTGAGTCAACACTGCTAAGTGTCTTAAGACAGAGGAAAGAAAAAACATTGAATCTGTATTGTGGTTTCACCCATTATTCTAAGAACACCCAGGTATACATAAATGTTATTTCTCCTGTCAAATAAAATCAAGTGCTAACATTGGTTAAGTTCATCTTCAAAGACTCTTTTCTTGACAGAAGGAAGAGTGCCTACCCAGTCGGTGATGCTCATCAAGCAATTTAATATGTTCAGCATGAAAATTATAAGCTGCTTCTGACTGCCCTTTTTATTGAAGTAAATAAGGCAAATGAGCCACACAAACCTGTGTAATCTGCCATATGACCCACTCCTCATTGTGGTTATGTATGTGGGGTTCTCTACAGAATGACCCATCCGTTAATCTACAGAAAGCTGAAAAAGCATGTGACAAGCAATTTTCAAACAACAAAGGAAGAGACTTTTTTTTTCCTTTTTGCTGTCTGTAAGACAAGAATGATCGAATGGCTTGGGTTGCAAGGGACCATTAAGATCATCTAGTTCCAGCCTTCCTGCCATGAGCAGGGACAGCTTCCACTAGACCAGGTGGCTCAAAGCCCCACCTAACCTTGCGTTAAAAAGTTTAACCTGAAGCAAGAAAGATTAACAGGAGATTTAGGCTAGATCTTAGAAAAATAGTGTGTAGAAAGCAGGGCTAGTTGAGCTCAGGAAGAGTTTGCCAGAAGAGATTATGGAACCTGATGCGGATTTTTTTAGAGAAGCAGCCTGGTCAGAACTGGTTTGGTCATAGTTCATCCTGCTTTTGAGCCAGGAATTAATTAGGTGACTCTCACTCTTTTCAGCTCTATTTGTTATGATTTTATCATGTGAACATGAAAAACAGAAACATTTGTGCATTATGGGAGACCCCCTGTTTCTGAGGCTTCTTATACTTTAACAGTCTGTGCCGTGAAGTCTTGCATCAGCAACACATAAATCCATTAAGTCATCTATCTATGAAACACTTTTCTCAATTAAGCCCTTCTTTTAAAATGTATTTCAGCCTTGTCACACCCAAAACAGCTATTGAAAAAGACCTTTACAGAAAGACTTTTTTTGATATCCCAAATTAATCTTGCAAAGCCCCACCAAAACTCAAAGCCTGCTCTTCAAATAAGGAGTCTGTTTTCAGTACAAAACACAGACAAAACCAACAGAAAGTTACTTAAGTCAGTTTAAGAGCTAAGGAAAACAGCAGTGTTCAGTGCCTAAACAGCAACACAGAGACCTGCAATAGTTCAACATACTGAGCATATAATAGTAAAAATTTATATACCACTTTAGTAATTTCTTTTCAGTCCTTCACTGAATACCTTTTCCTTCTTGAGAAAAGAAGTCCTTCCTTGCAGCAGCTGTTACAGTAAGCAGGCAATACACACGACGAAATGTAACAGAAGCAGCTTTTCTTAACAAAAATATTCTAGCAATGAGGGGAACAGGGAATCAAAACCAGAAAATCTTGACCCGTGGTCACACACAATATCACAGTTAGCATCTATGGGAAAAAAATGGCTACCTCATTAGTATCAGATGCTAAGAGAAAAAAATATGTCAGCTTACCTGGTGCACCTATCTCACATAAAGCAGCCTTGTAAAGAAAGCTTGAAAGAGGTCAGAGGACAACAGAGAAGTGGCAACATGAAATCAAGTGGCATTCTTTGCAATATTATTCAAGAACTTGAGCAAATTACTAACATTTTCCTTCCTCAGGAAAGAGCTTCCCACACTACAGAATTTTAAAAGTGAAAATCCTTAACTCCTACAAAAGAAGCCACAAAACTTTTCTCTTTTCTCAATTCCATGCTAGAATTTGCAAATAAATTTGCAATCACAACAGATTCTTTCTAATTATGTTCTAAATTCAATGGTAAAAGAGCAGAAGGCTAATATAAGTATTCAAATGCCCTGACACCAATCACCCAAGGCACGCACTGTGATTCGGGACCACAAGTTCTTGTGTAGAAGTTGCTGTGGAGTATCAGTAAATTCTTTACATTTTGCACCTCAGTTTACCCTGCCGAAAAACAAAATAGCTTGTGTCTCATTGGGAAGTTTGAAAGTTGAGCCACTGTCTGTCAGATTTGGGAATACAAGTATATGGAATAATAAAACCATAATGAGAAAGCACAGGCATTTCCAAATACATTCAGATTTTGTAATTACAAAGAGCTTTATTCATATTCTCCATCTAGATCTGATTTATCAACCACTAAATTATTATTGGAGAGTGATAGCTTATAAAAGATTAATTAATGTTACATTACAGGCTCAGCACAACACACACCTAAAACCACAGTTTCTTTTATTGTGGTTTTCTTGTTCATTATCCAATAGTCCTAGAGCTTCAGTTCAGCATAGTTTACTCCACCGAAGTTGTTTTTAGGGTTTTCTAGTTGTTTGGGGTTGGGTTTTGCTTCTTTCTTTCTTTCTTTTTTACTTTTTTTTTTTTTTAAATATACATTTTGACCTTCTTACTTATGGGTTATTTGGATTTAAAACCCTCTTTTATGACCCCTATATTATTCTTTCCTGCAAGGCTGAGGTCCAGGATTTGGGGTTCTCATCTACTCTGGCCATTGCTTTTTAATCTGGTATGACAAGGCGTGTATTTCCACACTTCATCCCTTTCAGAGTCATCTTCTTGTTCGAAGTCAAGTGAAATGTCACAGTGAAAAGCATTTTAGAATCACTGAAACCACGAGTTACTTCCTTCTAACATCCTACAATATGACCCAATCTGCTCATGAACCTCTCTTAGAAGATTCATTCTCTTCCACAGACAATAAATTCAAGTAGAGAAAAAAACAACACACAACTCTCATGAAGAGCCAGGCAAAAGCACCTGAAACACAAATCTTGATGTCAATAACAAGAAGTTTTTGTCAAGTCTTAGTCAACATGTTTGCTTCACTTTCCCTTCATGGTTCCACATCTTTTGCCTATACAGATTCAACTTCACAACAAATCCCACTTCTTTTGCCATACACAGACAAGAAGTGCACTTGGGAAGACCTTGCATGGTTTCCAAATACCCTGATGTATTTGATGTAATCCCTGTCTGCCTGTAGCCTGCTTGTCACAGCAGAGACTTGAGTGGGTATTGAACAGAGTATCAACCTCTGTCAGGCCTCTAGATACGACCCTATACAGAGGGGTTATTACTTACGCACATGTATTCCAGAGAATTGCACTGGAATGTCTTCCACTCAATCCAAGATGACAACAAAATGAAGTATGCAGATCTTCAAGACAGTGCTAACACAAGCCTGGTTAAGAAACAAAATCTCACATGTTTTGGAAATGTGTGCACTTTCAGAATTGGGGTACAAATGATCATCTTCCCTTAGGGTAAAGTGTATGTTTATACTGACTACATTACAATGTAAAGTGGCTTAAAAAAATCCATTAACAATGGAATTTGAGGCAAAGATAAGCAAAAAAGATGGGTTGTGGTTTTTGCCTGAGATGCAACATTTATTAATGTTGAGGATATCTTTCACTAGACCAGGTTGCTCAAAGCCCCATCCAGCTTATCCTTGAACACTTCCAGGGATGGGGTATCCACAGCTTCTCAGGGCAAACTGTCCCAGGGCCTTACCATCTTCAAAGCAGTTCAATGCCATTCCCCCTTGTCCTATAATTACATGCCCTTGTAAAAGTCCCAGTTACAGCATGGAAACATGTTGCCTTGTTTTGAAAAAGAAACCACGGGAAGACTATGGATCTGTTCAAAAACACAGTGCCTGCACATGCCCAAGGCTAAAATGAAGTTCTGAAAATGCTACTGAGCAGCTACTCTCTGTTCTGGCATCTGCATCTTGTTGGAAACCCAGGAAACATACAGCAGACTTGTGTGTCCCTCTCTTAAATGACACTTTGATTTGGAGAAGAGGAGGAGAAAGTGGGACGTTTCATTCCACTGGCTGCTGTTGCTTTCCTTACACTAATAGAAAAACCCTCTTTCAGATGAGAAGCTCTGTGGGATTGGATCTGAAGATTCACCAACCTTGTTTTTTCTGTAATGTGTAAGGTCCCAGTATATGAATCTAGAAGCATTTTGACAATGCACATGGTGAGATTTTTTGGGTTGTCCTGTGCAGCGCCCGAAGCTGGACTCAATGATCCTTGTGGGTCCCTTCCAACACAGGACATTCCATGACAAAATAACTGCACAACAAATAATTTGTGTACATGAGGTCTTGAAGACATCAGAAGGATTGAGTGAAACAAAGTAGGTCTAGCACTTTCACTGGTAGCATTAAATAAAGCTAAAAAAAAATGAACTTGTAAGTTTGGGAAGCCTTGCAACAAACATTTCTGAAAACAGAGGTACCAGAGATTTGCCTACATTGACAAAGGCAATTGTGACAATACCAGGAACAGAATTTTAAAATCTTGGTTACAACATACCATGTGATAGCTGTACGTAGCCTTTGCTTTCCATGACAAAAGATATTCTTAAACCACCTCTCACATTTTTACCGTTTCCCAAAAGTCTATTGCCCAGAATGGCATTTGAGATCCTAGTAACACTTATTTACCTGAAAGCTTCCTTTTGAAATTTAAGCATATAGAGACGTACCAGTGGAACCATAGTATGAATTTATGGCATCTGTTAAACACTGTTGTTTTCTACTCTTAAACAGCATAATACCCAGCAATATGAACCCAGTAAAAATTCAATATAGTTCTGTACTATATAAATCCTTGCCATAAAAATGAAGTGGCAATCAAAAGGTTTCATATGACAGAATATAACTGGCTTTATGATTTGTGTGCAATATAATCAAACTGATCAAAATACAAACACTGTAATAGAAGGCAGATCTAAAAGCACTATCTACTTTAAAAGGCTCTAAAGGATGCTGTAGAATAGCCTTTCCAAAAGCATTTATGGATTTAATTACACATGCATACAATCTTAAACTACTTTGAAGACAGCAGACTATAATTATAAAGAAGCTGTAGCAGCAGATATTCAGCAAACCACTTTGAAAACTAATTTCAACACCTGCGCAAATGTTTTCAACTTGAAGATGAGAAGAAACATTAAAAACACCATGAATAGACATATAGTGATGGTGAGAATTAGAAGTGTCTTTCCACCAAAAAAAAAGCTAACTCATGAACAGATTACATTTTGTGGCATTTGATGCACTTCTTTTATTTTTAATCTACTATCCACTTGTATGACCTCTTAACAGATACCTATTCTTGAACAAATGCAGGATGTCTTCAGAAAACAGAGTTGAACTATTGTCAGCAGCAATCATAATAGTAACCTATCATTGATGCCCTCAGGATACAGGGCATGCATGTTCACAGGAAAAAGCAATCTTCTCTCACTCTAAGACAAACAGACAACTTTTGAGCTCACCGTACAAAGTTTAAGACCGGCAGAACAAACTTTTCCCACTTCTGCTGTAATATGACATCTTGTGAAAGATATGATTATTCTGCAAGAAGCATAATATCTAGTGCTCTGTGGTTGTCCAATTGCTGTTAAAGGCAAATACAGACTAACAACAGTTTGCAATTCATACTCAAAAGCAACATCATTTTTGGCAAGACCAGGACTAAAAAAACAGAACAATAAAATTCCTGCAACTGCATGCAAAACACTGTGAGTGGTATATATTACTGTTGCTCCCTTTTTCCACTTGCAGATCACGTATTAGATTCTTACTTTTCCAGCCGTACAAGGTAGAGGATGTGACTGCATGTGCACAGACAGCGGGGCATGCAACTTTGACCATAATCACAGGGATTCTTTCATCACAACTTCAAATTTCCCAGTCAGGAATCCTTGCAAATCATTTGCTCTTTTGCACATCTCATTGCTATGCATACTCCCAACCTCTGGATTACAAAATGTGAAAGAAAATACTCACTTTCACTGAAGAGCCATTTCGAGTCTTTTCACCTTCTTAATAATTCAAATGATACAGTGAACTACTAGATTTGTAATTTGCCACTAATTCAACAGGTTCTCCTGCTATCTTTCCAAGTCCACAATCTCAGGGCACCTCAGATTTTAAACAGGTAATTTTTGTCATAGGAGATTGTCAGAATTTTGAATATCTTTACTTTGCAATGTACTTACAAATTACATTTTAAACTTATTATATTCAATTAAAATAATTATTTTTTTATTTTTATCATTAAAGAGGCTACTTTGCAAACTACACAAAAAAAGGATGCTCAGCAGAGGCCACCAGAAAAATTCCATGCTCATACCATCACCCCCTGCATCACTTGAGCCTAACAAGAGTAGTTTATTTTCCATGTGGAGCACCATGAAGGCAAAATACAACATTTTGACAACACATTACGCAACTGTTTTCTGGACAGACAGCAAGACTGAGGATTAGGAATCCTGACTTCCACAGGGGAGAAGCAAAACAGCACTTATGTACAGGATAACTAACCCCACGGCTTTGATAAATGCAAATTGAACAGCACCTTGTCTGAACAGAAAAGATTGGAGTTTTTTGTAATAATGATCTGGGCTTTTCCTCTTGTCCTCCCTAAAGCTAATGGCCTGTGGAAAAACACTGCTGTCCTGTAGAGCAGGAAGGAGCCATGGACAGCAGAGACAAGTCAGGTGGAACAAACCCTGTATTCATAAAGTCCCTAGTCCAGGACAAAGCTCTATTCCAACCTGCAAGTTTGTCCAACAGAGATTCTGACAAAAATTAACAGGCTATTTTGGCAAACCATACCTTTCCAAGTGAAATCAATTACTAATTGTCAGAGGTTCTCAAAGAGCTGGAAATACAGTGTATATCACTGAGCAGCCCAAGGAAGCAATGCTGTCACAGCAGCATTGGCTGCACCAAGCTGCTGAGCTCTTTGAGCAGGTAACATGAGCTCTGGCCACAAGGAGAGACTGCTCAGCAACGTCAGCACAGCTGACCTTAACCAACAAACTCTGTGGAGAGAAAGGGAAGAGAATTGCATTCTGATCCTCACTTCTGTCCCAGCCTTGATGTTCTCCCCCTTCACCTGTCTTTACTTTCCTCATTTGAAAAAATGTTACAACTGTTCCTTTATTTCAGGAAAAGCAGAAAGTAAAGTCTCATAGCTCATAGTAAAAAACCCACAGTATAGCTAATATTCACATGCACAGAGTGACACATGCATCAAGACAGTCTGCCCCTCTTTCTCCTGTTCAGGTTGGTAGTAACACAAACTACAACTAGCATGGTTCAAGCAGCTTGACTGCAGATTTGCAACAACAAAGCAGGCATAGTCCCACCCAATGCAAGTCACTGCCAAGACTGGGGTGATAGCGAAAACCTTTTATTTAAGGCTGGAAGTTAAAAACATTTACACCTTTCCTTTCCAACAGTCTACCCACAGAATACAGCAGTGACTGTGAATGGAATTATCCACATTTCCCCACACATAAAGGACGTTTTCCTGCTGCACTTTTGTGCTTTTGTTTTGCTGCTCCTGTCAAGGACACGACATGGGAAAGGGAGGAGTAGACAGGATATGCTATATGAACACTGTTATTACTTTAATTTAGTATTTTCCAATGGGAAACCATGTCAGGGAGGGGAAGAGTCTCATAGGAAGCTTTCCATACTGTAAGCCACATGCTGGCTCCAGAAACCTCCCAGACATGTTCCCATTATTACCTCCTATTTCATGGCTGCCTTTAGTTGTTGCCTCAGTTCGTTTCTCTTCTTGTAAGAGCTTCCTCTCCACCACTTCATGAGTAAATGTTATTTCTGTTTTTTTCTAACATCACACAAATTCCTTAGTACAACAGCTGTTTCCAGTCAAACCATTTCAAGACATGAATTTATCATTATAAACAAAGACAAATACAAGTAAGACCAAAGTAAACCAGAAAACTAAAAGCACATTTGCATCGTTTACTATACTTACCATATATAAACTATAGCAAGCAAAGCTGTAAAAATGTGTCATTTTCTTCTGCTTCTCATTGCACAAATTCAAGCCAAGAGGCTACTAAAACTGAAATATCCATTACTCATGATTTTCAGGAAGAAGAAGCCAACATTGATGCAACATTGCTACAGTGCATCGCTTTTGCCATACCAGCAGAAAGATCTACAAAGAGCTTGTCATTATCCTTGTTTTGTTTTGAAACAAAATTATTTATCTATTGATGACATGTTTTGAAACCAAGAAAAAAATTACTTTTTACTTTTCTGAAACAGGAAAATGCATTTTCCAGTAATTTTCCTTCTAATATACACCAGTAAAAGACCATGCTTCCACTAGGTCTCCTTAGGTAATTTTGCATGGTTCTCACCCCACAGAGGCTTCTGTCCTTGTTTTGCTATCCAAAACAAGTGATGTGAAAATCACATTTTCCATGTTCCTGCACCCACATTTAAGGGTTAGGGACAGAAAGAATACCTTATTACCCCTGTTCAACAAAGCTTAAAATTATATGCAAATGGATGAAAAGAAAAAAGACTCAAAGCCTAGTACAGAGTATCAGTGAACCTTCTGGAGTATATGTGTAGGCACCTAATCATACACACAGTTTCCAAGGTGGAATCCCAAATATGTATAAAGGTGGCAAGTGTCCTGACATAAAAATTGTTTTACAAGACAAAAGAATTTGGATTATTTTCCCTCTGAGGTTCATGTAGGTAGAATTCTCCATCGTTATTTTAATAGGACCTTTACCTGGCTAAGAAAAGTAAATCAGAAACAGAAAGGAAATAAATTATAACTTTTGTTACAGGCTGCCATATGCTTACAATCTCCACAGTCACACAGATTCACAAATTCATCTGTCTGTTCCCACACATCCAATTGACACATCTGATGCGTATGGTGGGAGAAGCAGAAACATGCACCTGAAATACTGGTACTTCTGCCAGAAGCTACTAGCTATGTGAAACACATTGAGGTTTATTTTCATTGGTTGGTTGATTTCTTAATCCCAAAAGTTTTCATTTAAGTTCATGATAATGTTTTCCTTTTAGAATACACATCTATCAGTTTCAGATTCCTACAAATATCTACACAGTTTTTAAATTAACCACTTCTGCTTTGCTCCTTCTTCCTTCAAGGGTATACACTTTAAAGTAATCTCATCTAATTAATTCACCTGAAATAGGCATCCCATCTCCTCCAGTACTCTTGAAATGATGTAGGTTTTCTCCTAGCTCAAGACAACAAAAGTTTGACTTTCTTGATCATGGTAGGTGAAGGCGGCACAGGCTGTTTTGCTGCAGATCACTATATAAACTCTTTCTCCATCTCATAATCTGTATGTGCCATAAAAACAGGAAGCCTATTTAATGGTGTAGTACAGTTGATGTAATGGGTGCTTTAGAATGTTACTGATAAGCAGTTTGATAACAGACTAACAGTTGAGATGTCTGTAGTCCAAAGGACTAAGAGCCTTACTTGCAGCATTGTACCATGAGGACATGCAGAAGAGGAAGTGTCCAAGTAACACAGTACAAGCTGAACAAATGGTGCTGCTAAGGACTGGCATCTGAGAGACTGCTTAGATTTTGCATAAAAATCAATCAACTAGCAAACAGAAAATCTATTGAATCTGCAAAACAGCACCCAGCAGAAAGCACAAGACACAAGGCATTAATTACAAGGGAAATATGAACTGGAGTTTTGTGGTTGGTTCTTGACATAAGAATGGAGCACACAATACTTGCTAGCTGCCAGACTGCTGGCATACCTGAGCAACAAATCCAGTGACAGAGTTACAAGCATGAGCAGGACATGGTGCAGAGGCAGAAACTATCACACTGTATTTCTGCACAGCTCTCACTTCAGCAGGCCTCTCTGTTTACTCTGATATCAAAGCTGTCCAAACCCACCATCCAGTCAGATCATCTGAAATTCACCCTTCCAATGAGAGGCATTTTTATGTAAGCAAGTACTCTCTGCACCTAGCATTTTCCTAAAGGAACTATTTTAGCTTCCAAATGCACTTTACATGGGACCCGTGTCCTGCCTGTATAACTGCGGCCACAACTGTGCATCTCCAGATGCTCTGAAGTCTAGCCATCATCCTCCTCACTATCCTCCCTGAAGTACCAGCAGTCAATGAAATCAATTTCTTTCAGCATTTTAACAAACCAAGCTAGCTCTTTTTATTTTGCAATTTAAAACATTAAGTGTGTTGCTGCCCAAAAGGTCAGAGTGAGATACCAGTTATACAATTATCACTGTAACTGCAGCTACCACAACCTAGCAGGGCACTCCAGTATACAGACAACACTTAACCAATTGTAAACTAAAACAGAACTGATTACTGTCAGAGGATGTACTTTGCTGTACATTGTACCCGCTTATACCCAGGTCTGCAATACACACACATTTATACTTGGGACATTCCCTCAAATGAATTAGAACAGCTTACGCTAGCCTTCTAAAGAACTGGCAAGCCATTTGAGTACCCAGCAGTCATTGAAACCTCATACTGTAACCCTCTTGATCCTTTAAGATAGTATACTCTTATCACACAGGGATTTTTAGAGAGAAAGTCTTCCTAAGAAATTTAAATACTATAAGGAAATATGCCTTTGACTCTTCTTTTCTACCATTTAGAAGACTTTCAGATGTTGAAAACAGAAAGCAGGCAAATGTCATGGGAAAAAAACTCAAGAAGATATTCAACACTACCTGGAACCAAATTCTATGAACAAAAGCAGATGTTAAGCTTTGAGATTCTGTCCTCAAGTAAGACTTACTGATGGTACATAGGCCTCATCACTGTTGTTCAAAACTCACCTACACTTTTGACTGCATGAAGTGGTACATTCCAGGCTTCCTCCTGAAAAGTGGTAACAGAAGGAGCAGCATTCCCACTCCAAAAGCTCCAGGATATGAAGCATGATTTGAGCAACAGAGTCTTATACATTGTGTAAGCTCTGTTTACACGAAACATTATTGTAATGTATTCACTACAATAATTTCTGCAAAACCCCATTCATCTAACTGCTCTCATCACTAATTAGAACAAGTAGGAGCAGAAAAAAAAATGCTAGCATATTTGGGACATGCTTGAAGTAAACTTCTTATTCCTCTTATATAAGGTAAGTTTAACTTAACAGCATTTCCAAAATGTTAAGGCTTTCAGACAAAGCTTACAATATGTTCATTTAGCTAACATGTTTTAATATATGACATTACTCAAATATCATAGATATTTAAAGCAGATGTACATAAAACCTTGAGCAATTACATTACGCAAGAATTCTTGGCAACTGATGTATGTGAATTCTAAATTTTCTTACAACTCAAGAGGTTGGCTGAATTTTTCTTTACCTTTTTTAACTAAAGTGGAGGATACATTTTCTCTTCTGGTTTTAGTAAATCTTTGACAGGACAAAAACCTACTGTAGTCTGTTTATGCAAACTAGTATGACAAAGCCCTTTTGCTATCTGCATTACTTAAATCCAATACTAAAAACGTTAAGTAACTTCTTTTCACTCAAATGGCATTAACACTAACAAAAAATACTTACTTAGTTAGAACATTGCCTTACCGTGTAAATGCCAATTCTACAAACAGCAAATGAGAGCTGGATACATTCAGACATAGTCTAAAGGAATCAAAATAAAGAAATTACCAAGAATGCTATATATTGAGAACTACTTTTCTTCCCATGTCTCCCCTCTTCCCTGAAAAAACAACTTCTTCAAGGCTGTATTAAACAAACTGAGAAAAATGCCATATAAATTCAGGTTATTCAGATACATACTACCTTTCATACAGAAGCAGCTGTCAACACCTTTACACTTACTAGTTCAGTATTTAATTATAGGCCTCAGATTACCTAATGATCCCCAAAATGCCAGTACACAACCTCAACAATTTGCACGTAAGCTTTCAGTCTCAGTTATTTTTATCTACTCTGTTTTAAAAACAATCTGCAAGAAACATTTTAATGGAGCTTTTTGGCCTCTTAGTAGACTGTAAAGAGCTTCTGTATTTATATGTTACAGTTCTTCTCTCCCTGTACCATCACTGAAACTTTCTTCCTCTATATACCAAAATAATGCATGTAATTTAATGTTTGCACATTTCTGGAGTCTTATTCCTTTCGTTTTCTGATATTTTCATGTTCAAAGTAGAACATGAAAATAGAACATTTTATTTTATCTGTTCTTACAGCTGGGAATAATCATATTAAAAGTTTTTACCCTCAACTTGCTCAACTTCCGATCTGCTGTGATGCCACAATTCTATGTCTTCTGCAGTCACCCAGAGAGGCTGAGGATGGACTACGAACTTCTGATGAAACAGATGAAAAACACCTTCTTTAATTAGCATAACAAAGCCAGGAAATAAATGCAGCTCTCCAACACCAAAATAAAAGCTATTGTATGTTTGCCATATTTCCTATGCAATTAGGTAAAATAAACTAAGCTTACAATCATTTATTCAGAAGAGTAACTGAGAAATTACTTTATATAAGGTATTTGAAAGGCAAAACTTAAAGCCATCAAGTGAAACATTTTTTTATTAAATATTTAACAAGTTCACACTCTATCTAAGATAAAGTGCTGGATGATACATACCAGTCAAAACACCTTTTCAGCATCTGCTTTCTAATTTCTCCCTCCCTCCAAAAAAAAGAAAACCCTTTAAATGAAATAGAATTGGGATTTTAAAAAATCAAAAGAACAGATCTTTATAATTTTAAGTAATAAAAAAATGTGTACCAACATTTTTCTTTTGCTGTAACTGTTACATTTAAATTTGAAACAAACAATATTTCACTGAACTGTCTGGAAGTCAAAAAGCACAGCACAAAAACCTGAAAGCAAACTTCAACAGCACAGTTGATTTTCTTTTCTTAGTGGAAGTAATCTAGCATATTGCTAATGACAAGGAAATGCTGATTCAAAGCACCATTTCAATTTAAGGATTTTTTTCTTCGGCTTTAAGAACAAACATCCAAATCTATCACTTGTGCTCTGAGCTTCTCCCAGAAAGAAAAAAGTGACAGAGAAATAGGAACTGACTTCAAGAAATCCTACAGTTACACAAAGTGGTGGAGCGGGGTCATAAACCATACCCCTCCTGACAGTATTTGCAGACCTTGTTCCAAAGGTTCCAGGGATGGATGATTTCCCCAAGCAATTTAGTCCAGTGCTTCATTACGCTCTCTATTAGAAAGTTTCCTAATGTTTAACCTGGGTCTCCGGCAATTTAAGCCCATACTTAAACACCGGGTGATACATTCAGTGATTTGCATTTTCAGTATCCTGGTAGATTCTATGTTGCTGGCAGATACAACTTTATATCCAAAGTAAATTTATTTCAGCTTGCAAGAGAAGTAAACGTGCAGCACCAACAAACCATTACAGCTTCTCCATGTATACAGTCTGCTTTTATTCTAGACAAGCACAGCATTATAAATTGTTTTCTTTTTTTAATTTTTATTCAGTACTTCCAGGCTATACATTAGTGGGAGAACTAAACTGCAGTTCAAATTCCACAGTAAGCCCCTGTAGACCCTTGCTTCAGTAGAATAAAACAACCTACATCCTGTGTTACCTTACTCATCTGTCATTGGGTTTGCTACTGTAATCTTTTGAAACCACAGGCTATTATTATAAGGCATGAATTCTGTCACATACAGTACCAATGAATGTTTCCCTTATGCATTTCCCAGTGATATACTAAAATAATCCCTTCTTTACGTCTCCAAGATAATGCTTATAAACTACATTCTATTGTAGTAAAAAAGGTCATTAAATTCAATGCTACTATTAATATCTATTGTATTCACCTGTCCTTCCTTCTGAAAATTTACATTCCCTCCCCAGTAGTATTTCAGTTTAATCCTTGAAAAAGTGACAGGAACTTGTTTAAATAATTAGAAGTTTAATGATAATATCCTTCAGACTATCACTCCACCAACTGAATTAAGATATAGTTGATAATCTGTTGCTACTATGGGGAGTTTATTCTTGATAGTTGTACTTTCATTACTTTGGTTGTGCAACTCACTTGGGCATACAATTGGGCAACAAAACAATTGTTGGAAAATTTGCATTTAATTTACTTACAGTTTATTGTTGCTTTCTGAAAGGATTTTACACGGTAAGCATGAAAATAAAAGAAAAAAAATGTAAAAAAATATACCTACAAATACTATGAAAGAAATATACCTTGTTTGATACAAATCTACAAGAACTAATTCTTCACAGAAATGACTTCACGTGTCTAAAGTGAAAAACGTAGTCAACAGGTCAAATATGTCAAACAATATATGCATGCATCTCTGCCAGAAAGCACCCTTCTGCTTAGGCAAAGGGTCATCTCACATACATTAAATAATTTCTCCCACTGGAAAGTAAACTCATGGCTAACTCTACTATTTGCCCAAGACTTTGTTATTTCAATCGTACCTTGTAAAAACGTGGCTGTTCGTAATGACTTAGAAAGATGTCTGCCCTGCAGCTGTGCAACATTGAATTCACAACAAGCATCTGTTCTGTCCATTTTTTCAAGTATTCAGCTATCAGTACAAATATCAGTAAAAACAATCTCAGTATTTGGTGTTTAAAAAAAAAAAAAATCTCATTCAGCTCTGACACAGGCACACAGTCTGCAACTCACAAAGCCATTGTTTTAAATAATATCTATTTCGTCAGCAAATACAAGATTAAATCCCTACTCATAATATTTACAAGAGACCAGATTTTGAAAAGATCAATTAGAGCATGTTCTGCAACTGATGACTTCAAAAATGCAAGCACCGAGTTGAAAGCACTAGCCTCAAAAACCTCGGTGGGCAAAAGGGGAGGGAGATCCTAATCAGATTCTCAGAAAAGAAACAAAAGGCTCAACACCTGACAGAACTGCAGGAGCCAGTATCCTCAATTCTGCCACCCAGCAGAAATACTCACCTGGACCTCAACTCGCTGTGACATAATCCTAAATAAATCACAGCAGTGAGTATAGCTCCAAGACCAAAAAAACAGAAAGCAACACAAGAAAAGGAAGATGTTAGAGGGTTCTTTTCTGGTGATATGTTTCTTTAATAAACTAAAGATCAAGGCACACTTCTGCTCATTTATAATGAAGTGATACAGCCCAATAATCACTTGGAATTGCTGGATCTTCCAAGCAAAAGTTTTTTCCACCTCCATTCTTATCTGCATCTTTTTCAGTGTATAAAATTGCAAAAATCAGCAGTACAAGTGTATAAAATATGCAAGTTTTAAGGTACCTTTATGTATGGAGCCTGAAACAAGTGCTCAGTGCTTATGTTTTGAGGAACATGTGGCTACCCAAAAGCACACACAATTACACTTCAGTAAAGGTAGCAGGAACTTTGACCAGAACTGCTGTTTGCTAACCTTGTGTACTGAACTCCAACTAGTAACTCCAAGGCTCCCCTTTCTGCACAAGATGTCACAGCCCTCTAGCACATTCCATTAATAACATTTCTAATTTAAACTCCCCAAATTCTTTTTATTACTGTTCTCAGGGATAAAAGACACAGAAAATATTTTCATATTCTCCTTTAATGCTGAATAATTAGATTTCTAAAATACCAATCTTCCTGTACATAATCATTAGAAAAATAAATCTTAGTTTAGAGACTAGAAGAAACCTGATGTTGATAGAAAAGCAATGATATGTGAACAGGAAATAGGACTGGATCCAAGAACTCTCTTGTCATCATAAAAAGTAATCAAGTGGATGCACTAGAGAACAATGCTCTCCTCTCTTTTAGGCAATATTCTCAGTAGAACAGTTTTCCATGACTGTTTCCAGGACTGCAGTGGCTCAGGCAGTGAAAGATGCAGATTAGCCAGCAGAAAATTAAAAGCTGCAAGAACAGCATAGACATTTCTCAAGAATTCTGGACCTTTTCTCCAGTCTTGCTGAAACCTGAAATTATGCAAGTTTCTCGGCAAGAAGAAAGCACTGAGAGAAGAGATCACTCATTGTAGTGTGCATCATCTCTCTACATAGGCTGTCTACACAGTTTCAGGTTCACTCAGTGTTGTGAGCCTTACATACAAAGTCATAAATTCATTAAAACAGAGATGCTGGAAAGCCAATAGCCTCTCCTCATACGTCAAGGCAGCAACTCCAAGCAGAAGGAATCCATTAGCTACATGCCCCTGGAGCAGATTAAGTATCTTCATAAATTCCTCTGAATTAAAAAGTCTCACCTCCTGTGCATTCGATGCGATTCTGATTACACCGGGGAGTACTGCTCCTGGACACCACTTGGAACATGTCAATTTTCTAACTGCAATTTCCTGTTCCAGAACTAGTTCTAGCTGTCCTTGCAATGAGGAGAAATGGATGTCTTTAGCCCACGGCAAAGCATCAAGACATCCAGGGAATTATATCTCATGGACCTATCCTTATGTTCCAGCAATCACAACTTCAGGATGTCCTACCATCACATCTGAACATCATGTTTAATACCAACCCACAATAGACCTGGCTTTGAAGGCACTGCACAAATTCCTGGTCTACTCATCTTGACTTCCCTAACATTGCTGCACAAGTGAGAATGCCACTACACTCACATGAAAACACAGTTCCTGGATTATAACTGTCAGTGAGTTCTTGTATTGGGAAAAATTTGCTTATTGCCTAGTTACCCTCTCTTTCTGATTTCAAAGATGTCTAGACTATTGCCTGCTAATACCAGTCAGCTGTCTCTTCAGACTGAAGGACTATAACTATTTAATCCCTGCTTGTACGGAAGCAATTGCTTTCTTTCAACTAACACATCATCCTTCTCTGTATCTTCTTTGGTTTTTCAACACTCTTCCTGAGATGACACAACCAGACATGCAGCATGTAAGACAACCGCAAACCATACATTTAAGCAGTGTAAAAATGAGATCCTTCACTTTTTCCTTCTTAATGCTCTAAATTTGTTGACAGATGTCTGGGTTGGGATGACATTTTAAAGAAGGATCCTCATTCCCTTTCCTGAGTACTGATGATATTTTAGGGCCTATCCATGCATCTGTACTACCATGTGACTTCTTCTAAAAATATATGCAACTTTGCATTTATCAACACTGAATTTCATCTGCCATTTCATTATGAATATCAAAAGAAGTACTATGATTTTTTTCCTGGGTTCAGTATGCATTCTTAGTATTTGTCTCTGCATCAGCCCATCCAAAGCATATGTAGTTTATACAACTAAAAACAAACATGAAATTCCCTTGTAATCTCTGAATTCACTTCTCCCTCTTATTCACTGCCAGTGCTGTGCTCTCAATGCTCATTCGTATTTCTCATGAAATTTGTAATAGAGATTAAAAAATTATTACTTCATTTTTAAGTGCTTCTTTCACCTCTATTACAGTCAAAATCATTTAAAGGAAGATTAGGCAGTAGTTGTTGTAAAAGCTAATAAAATGTAGAAAACAGATGCTTCTTCCATACAAAAGCTCCAAGTCATAACAAAAAAAGAAATCTGCAAACCTACTTCCCCCATATCAACAGTTCCTAGTGGATCTTGGATGCTTACTCAGACTCTCCAATGCCAAAAGCTAATGTGGGTCCTATGAACAAATTCTTCTTCTGCTGCTCCACCAAAACATACAGCAGAGCATCATACAAAGATTCACGTTCCTCCTGCTGTTTTGTTCTTATAAGCAACAAAGCTCTAGGGCAGGACTGCATCTAGCATAAGAGGACTCGACAGCTACACTTCCTGTTTTGTGTCTCTTCCTCACAGAGATAGAAGGAAGTTACTTACATACTGATTGGCAATTAATTTAGTCACCTTACCAGGTTGCCAGTGAGAAAAAAGAAATTCTGTAAGCTGAAGAGCTCCATCATGAGATGAGACATCTTTTATTCAATTGCAAATACCCTACTTGTGTCCACAAGGACTTTTCTACGGTCAGACACTTTGCACTTCAGAAAGTTATGCTGCACACACAGTGAAAAACAGCAAAAACAACATACTGCAGAGCAGTATGAGGCAAAACACAAAGAAGCACAAGATTTTAAATACTGTTGTGGTTTTTTTCATATGGCTTTTACAGCTCTTTGGGCCCACTAAACTAAAAATGTTTTTTTAAACTAAACTAAAAATGCTTCTTTTATTAATGTAGAGGTAATATCCTCACACAATCACAAAACTTCAGAACTCAGTTTAAGAGAATAAACATCACAAGCTGCAGTATTAAAAACCATGAGCTGATGATACTGACAACAAGCCAAAAATGTTAATCAGCATGTGGTATTAGAAGGAATATTCTGTCCTTACTAAACGCAGATATTCTCTTTTATAAAAAGCTTGCATTTCTAACCTTTTGTGAAATTCATCACCACGTTGCCTCAAGCTTGAAGGTCTGACTGAAGAATTCAGGAGCAACATACTGCAGAGCAACATGGTGTGATGGTACATAGCAAGAGCTGGCACTGAAGACCAAGTATTCATACTACATACTTCAGACACTAGCTCTGATCTAGGCCCGTGGTGTAAAAACCCATTAGTGAAGTAAATCTTTCCATCTGGTTTCATTCGAAAAAATAATAAGTTCATGTCATCTGTGATCGCTCTGCAATGCAAATCTACAACCGTAAGCATTATCTTCTTCAATTCAAAGATTCACATCTGATCCAAACACTAATACAGTTGTATGCACCCTGTACACTAGTTGACCTTACAGCTGTTGTTTTCTTTCCTGCATTCAGCTATATCTTTATTTTGAAACAACTGCCAGACCCCTCATCCTTGTGTCTAATCAACTTTAAACTGAAGGGAGGATAATAAAATAAAACAGGATCTGATGTGGAGCAGAATCACTAAGTGATCTTGGTCTATCCCATGTTGCCACTTCCTGAATCTAACCTGCCCAATTAAATTAAAGAGTCTAACTATTGAAAAGAAAGGTCTTAAAAGTAAGCTGCCCCAGAAAGAAAAGTTGCTCAGAAACTTTTTTTTTTTTAATATCACCTAATACTTTTAAGAACACCAGTTTGGTATATGCAGCTTTCCCCAACCAAGACTTTGTCTGAACACTAACTATCTAGAATGTGAGGTCAAGACTGTTCAAAAATCAAGCAGAAACTCTTTAGTCACTTTAAGGCCTATTCACATATTCATCTAAAATTTGAAAATTTAGTTACATTTACTCAAAAAAGTTCCAAATTTTAGGTTTCATGTGCATGCATACAGGAGTAAAATAGTTTGTATCAGCTAACAAATGTACAAAGAATAAAAAAACCTCAAACTTGTTATAGTTGAAAGAAACCGATCCCCAACAAAGCAACAAGGATTCTAGCACACTAGCAGTGTGCACTCTCTTGACATTGCAGAACCCACATTCCTGTTTAACTCCCCAGAAAAGGGGAAAAAAATGAAAAAAAAAAAAAAAACACTCAAGCTGAAGCAGTTGATCATGCAAGAAGAGTTATCTTCCATTTCAGGTTGTAACATGCTCTTCAATACCTGCCCAAGAAACATTTTTATATACAACTAAGATAGTACATAGTATCTTGGGATATAATTTAGGGATAAGCTATCATAATGAAAATGCTAAAAATACAAAATTAAAAAGGTTATCAATTTTTTCTTATAAACCTCTAGGCCAATATAACACCTTTCTTTTGTGAAGAGACACATTCAAATTTCTACACCACTCTCTCAAGTGGCTTTTAAAAATTCTACACAGATCAGGCTGATACATTGCATGGAAGCATGTAAGAACTTTATCTACTGCAGAGGATGCCACTGAAGAAGTGTATTGTGCAAGTCTACTCAGGAGCTTAAAATCTGCATTGTAATTTCAGCACATAAGAAAAACCAAAGCTTTTTTATTGTTTCCCCACAAGTTCTCCAAGCAAAAACTGTAAGACTGGTCACATGCTATGCTTTTCACAAGATGCATCATGCCGTAACTCCTTAAATTAAGCGTAGTCTGCTGAACAGAGGCCAACCAACACAAGTCTCTGAATACACTAAAATCCTTCCAGACACAATGTAGCAAGAATGAAGCTGAAGAACGTTGCAGACAGCACACTGGATTATGTAGTCACAAACACCTACAAATCTACACTGACACGGCTGTGTTCACATAGTATGTTTTAAAACTGTTAACTAAATACAAGAAGAACAACAAGTATAAGTAAAAGGTGCTTCTGAGTGAAGATGTATTCTTTTTCAGAGGCTGAGCCTGGTTTAGCCATGTTGACTAAAAAAAAAAAAATACCACATCACTCCTAACACCATAATTATATCAACACAAAAATAAAAGAGGCACCAGGCTGAAGAGCCTCTTCTAGCCATTAAAGATACAAAGGCCAGTGATACTTTTTTGTTACAGTGCAAAACTGCAAAAACAGACCAGAGCATCACAGAAGATACACTTTTAGTACAAATTTATTATCAAATGGCATTAGCCATAAACCAAGGATCACACAGTAAGTAGGGGAGGCCCTACTCAGGTTCTGGGTATCTGCCCGTAAAAGCTTCAGGCCATAGTCCAAGCTGCCTCCAACTGACTTCACTTTGAGCAGGTTTTGAACGCTTTCAATAACCTGGTGATATTGGAAGGTGCTTCAGATGTTCAGTAGTTCTTGGGATCTGCTTATTAATGGAGAAGAGAAGTCTCCATCAATGTATGTCATAACCAGATAAAATCAGGAAAAGAACCTTCCTACTCAAGTTTGGAAAGAGCTGGCTGAGGGTAGATGTGGAGATGGATTGACTCCGGAGTCCAAGCTGCAGGAAATCTGACCTCATCTGTCCTCACCTTCTTCCACTACACTCCCTCACTCAGCCCCACTGATAACCAAAACTTTGTCAAACACTGTCACAGCACTACTGCAAGCAGAAACAACTTCATCCTTTGCTCTGCTCTCTGCCTCAACTGCAAGCACAGGACAAAACCTCAGTGCTTGCAGGCTGCAACACAGGGGCCCAACATGAGGAACCAGCAAAGGGACCTTCTGTTTGTGTTTTGATGCCCATGTAAGTGCAAGAACCCAACATAAATGCACAAAACACAAAATTCCTGAACACGTACAGCTGCTGTTGCTATGGAAATAATGAGACAATTGCTCTACAGCCATAGGTTAATGTTTACACTATAACTTCAAGTCTTGCATAGATTAAGAGCAGGCCCATCTTTACATCAGGACAGACTGCGACAACAAGCTGAAAATAGCTGTAGACAACTAGTTGCCTAACTCACCATCATTTTTTTTTTTTTGTTAGAGCAGACTTTCTGAGGTGCCTGAACCTCATGTTCAATGAAGTTTTTTTAGAGCCGATACCAAAGAAGGCCACACAACAACAAAGAGGAAAAGAATCAGCTGGAGAATAAGAGTCAGGGGAAGAAAAAAAAGTACAGCTATTTAATCCCCTCCCCCTTTAGTTAATACAAAAACATGCTCTCAGTTTCCAAGGCTTATTAAATTTATTGTTCTCAGAGTGGTTGGCCTTCCACACAACAGCCTGTAGAAGTCACAAAGGTTAATGCAAGCATTTCAAAAAGTACAGAATGGCCAGTTTCATCTGGACGTAAGTTTATAAAGGAAAAAAAATCTAAGAAACAGCTCCAGGCTCTCAAGGAGTTATGAGGCTGCACTTGATACCCAGCAAGTTTATTATCAGCATTACATTAACTAGGTTCTTAAAGAGAAGTCTACCTACCATTTCTGCCACAGAGGACTCATTTTCTAGTGTCTCTCTGTAGTATTCAAATTCTGAAAGGCAAGCCTAAAATATTTTTGGGGGGTGTGAGGCTCAGTAAACCAAAATAAATCTTAGCTACATGGACATAAGAATAGTAAAGTATGAATTTAATGAATTTCTGGTTTAGTTAGCCATCAGAAAAGGAAAAGCCTGCATGCAGCTCTCATCTCAACACAGCAAATTTTCAGTTCATTTAAAAAAGCATCTCCAGAGATTCTGTTCCATTTGACGAGCCTCTCTTCAAAACCTACACCATGAGCATCCCGTGCAAAAACATGAATGACAGAGCCAAGATTCTGACTCCAAATACTTCCTGGTCGCACTTGACACCAACAACGAACAGGGATGGCCAGAAGATGCCTGCTCTTCATTGCCCCAGCTGACGCTTCGCAGCACTTCACGGTGAAGGAGCGAGCACCAGCTCACAGCACAGGGCTCGAAGCAACAAGAGTGGAGCAATGGGATGCCAACAGGACTGGAGCGATGGGATGTGCTCGTTACGCCCTCACACTGTTAGGCTGAAAAGACCAGGTAAGTAGGTACCATACTATAAAACAAAGCCACCTGCTCATTAGCCAGCCGTGCCACAGGGCTTTTGATCGCCGAGGGTGTGCAGGTGAATGCAAACATCAGCCACGACCCCAGCTGAGGTGCGCGCCCGCGATACGATCTCTCGCAGACGAATGAAGCCAATATTCATTAAAGAGCAATAAATACTACCCCCGAATACCAGCTGCCCGGCCGCTCGGTTGATCCCGCCCGCGGTAGCAATTTAGTTCATTCAAGCGTGCCCTAAGCTCCAGCATTTAGGAAAAAAACAGCGACCCGGGTCACGGCTTTAGCAACCTAATAGCGGCCAAATGAGTGGGGCCCGGCCGCTTTATCGCCCGTTAACAGCCGGGCGGGCCGGGCGCGGCAGCGCGGCCGGACCCGGCTGCCCCCGGCGCCGGGCTGCCCCCCGCACACCCCCA